>JAXQQM020080495.1:0-167592 GCA_034641835.2 Pinus albicaulis
GGCTGATTTCAATGGATCTGAAAGTGAGGTAACAGATCTGGAAAAAGAGGGGGCTGAAGCTCTGAAACCGACGGCTGAAACAGCTGAAACTCTTCCACAAAAAGTGGAGGGTACTAAAGCCCTAAGGGGCGGGGTTCCCACTTAGATGAGTAAAAACAGATCAGATCTTGGTCAAGGCGGGCTGAGACAGAGGCTGGAAAACCCTGGCAGAGGCTGCAGCAGAACCCAGAAAAATTACAGAAAAAATGCTGGAAAAAAGGCAGGTCGCAGGTTCTGACCTGATCCAAGTTGAGGTCGCAGGAAACAGGCCAAAAGGTGCATCCAGGTCGCAGGTTTTGGGCCAAAAGGTGCGACCCCCCCGTTCCGGCTGTTTCGGCGGCAGATTTTCTGAAAAATTGCCTTCTCAGGTGCGGCTGGTGTCGCTTACCTGCGCAATAGGGCCAGAAACACATGGAAGTTAGAAATTTTAGGTTTTTAGGGTTTTATGTGAAAAAAATGACATGAAAAGAGAAAAACTAAGCAGCTAAAAAAGAAGCCCTAGGGCCTGAAGTAGCTGGATATGCAGGAATATGAAAAACGACAGCGGTCGTAATTTAAAACCCGTGTGGAGTCGCCATTTGTTAGTATGAATTCTTTTTCGAAGCGTACGAAAAAGACCCACTTTAGCTACGCATAACTAATAGCCCTAACAACAATAATGGCTGCAAAACATCTTCAGATCTGCAATTAGTAGTTAGAGTACAGCAACAAACAGATCTATAAATGGAAAGACATTAAGCAGTAAAGTAAAGAGTTTGCTCCATGCATCCAACAGACAAGACAAGAACACGATTTTTGAATGAATTTTTATATTACAGGGCACTTGGGAGGAAACAAGAAGGTGTATCCAGATCTCCTCAATGGGATGGGTTCTTTGTAGTCCTCAGCACTTCAGATCTAAGCTTTCTCTCTCTTGTAGATGTAGAAAACCCAATGTAGAAGGTAGAGCTCAATGGGAGCAAAAATGGCAGAAAATGAGACCAAGTGTATAGATCCAGAGTGATCTAGTATGCAACAAAAGGTGAAGAATGAAGGGGAAAACCCTCCTATTTATAACAAAATATTGGGTCATTCTAGATCTCGGTGCATTATTAAAATAATGTTAACCAAATCTAGATCCACCTCTATGGAATATTTTATTATTATTTGTTGGAGGGAAAGGGTGTTTGACTTGGGTCAAATCCCTTGATTAGTGAAGAATAAATAAACAAATGATTTATTTATCTTTTTAAGGAAGTGGTTGGGATATAATCAAATAAATAATGATTTATTTAATTAATGGTGGTTGATTTGGTCATATTTAACAAGGAATATTATTTAAATAATTATTCCTAGAAAATAATAAGATAACTATGGGTTTATCTCATTAATTTCTTTTGTTTTTGGGTTAAACATGACTGGGAATAATAATTAAATTATGGTTTAATTAATTATTCCTTTTGGGGTTTCCTAATTAACATAGTGAAAGCAGTTTTACTTGGGGTAAAACTGGTCTTACATGGTGTACTTGGGTCCATCTAATGATGAAGAGTTAGAGGACCAAAAAATGGTGTAACAAGAGAGAACAGAGGATATTACAGCGGATTTGCTGTAGGTTTTGTCTCTTCATTTTGTTGGATAATATAAAGGAAGGACTGGCTGTTCGGGGTGGACATAGCCCAAACTGGGTGAACCACGTATATCTGTGTCTCTCTGGTTTTATGTGTTTTGTGTGCTTGTATTTTTCTCATATTTTATGTGTTTCATTGCTCTGTAATATTTAATTTTCTAACAACCACAACATCCATGACCATACATTTGGCAAGAATCTGGGTCAAGCTCACACATAAATCTTTGATTAGGCCTAGGCATTTTACTCCAGTAGAGTCAAATGAGTATAAGTCTTTGTAAGGTCTGGTAATTTCTAGGCCTAGCCTCTCCATCACTACCTTGGGAATTAGATTGTGTGATGCACCAGAGTCATGCATGGCATTCTGAAGGATCTTGTCATGAATGTTGAGACTGATATAAAAAGGTGGAACTACCCCTTCCTGAAACTTTCCTTCAATTTTAGGACCAAAGAGTAGGACTGGTTGACCATCATTCAGATTTACAGAATCATTTATTTCTCCCAGATTCAATGCCTTCAAAATTTGGCCTTTGTACACGTTCTTAGTGGCCAGCTCAGATAATGGCACAGAGATTTTGATTTTCGCAATCTCACTCTCTAAGTTGAAAGTGGACTGGGTCTCTGGAATGTTCAAATCTGCTTTATTTGCTACTACCTTAGTAGCTGAATCAGTTTGTGATTTTTCACTATGTACAGGGTTGGGAACTATTGTATCAGGAGCACTAACTGTGGTGCTAGTGCTTCTGGTTGGTTGGCTTTGTTTTCCAATGACTTGGTTGTCTTTTTCCTTATGTTCACCAGAACCTTCAGCTGCTGATTTGTTGTCTGCAACATATGCTTTAGAGGATTTATCAGGTCTTTTCATGATGGTTAGCTCAGGAGTCTTTGTTTTAGAGGTATCTTGGCTTTTCTTGCTCCTAAGCTCATATTGTTCTCAGACCTTCATCATGGCATTTTCAAATCCTAGTCTGTAATCCTCAGTTTCTAACCCTTCCTCATCCCAATATGAGGGTGAGGGGTGATCTTCCTCCGAATCACATTTAAGGACCGAATCCTCTGATTCAAACATATTTACGGTATTCCCTTCAGACTCCTCAATGATTCCCTCATCTTCATCTAAAAAGTTTTCTTGAAATGGGGGAATGATTTGTTGATCTGACTCTCTTTGTCTGTTGGGGGCAGCATTGTTTCTTCTAATGTTTTGGTTCTGGTTTCTGTTTTGGTTGTTGTTTTGGACAACCATCCTCTTTATCATTTGTTATAGTTCTTCCACATTCTTGGACAGTCTGTCATATTTGGGATCAGATGTGGAAGCTATGTTGTCATCCCAATATGTTACCCTTTTTTCAGCCTTTAGTCTTGCTCTCTTTTCCATCAGGTTTGCTTCTATGGTTATGGATCCTTTTTGCATGTCTTCCAAGGTGGTGTACTCTTTATCTCTAAGCTCATAGGCCATGTCAGCATAAAATCCGTCAGGATATTTTGCTAAGGCCATACCTTGTGGAGGTTTCATGTGTGGAGGGAGGGCATTGTAAATGATGTTAAATCTAGTGGTGTAATCGTGAACACTCTCTCCTGCGTTCCTCTTAAGGGACATGTATTCTGCTAGGATCTGGCGAGGGTTTTCTCTAGCCTACCACTTGTTTATGAATGTCTGGTATAATGCAGGGAGATCTTGAATACTGCCAGGAGGTAGATTTTTAAACCACTTTTTCACCTCACCCCCTAAGCTTTGGGCAAAGATTCTCATTTTGATTGTTTCTTCATCAATCTCCATATAATCAAAAGAATCCTCCATCTTATCTACATGTTTATGAGCTGTTATGGACTCTTTAGCAGTGAAGTGTGGGATTTTTGACTGATAATCATTGGGCAAGGGTAACAAGGGTTGAGGTAAAAGCAAAGGTGCATACCAGGCTGCCATAATGATGTTCTGATGGGGTATAGGGTTAGCTTGAGCAGCTGGTATTTGGATGATAGGGATGTTTGGACCAATAGAAGTTTGTTGAGCAGATATAGGGTGAGAGAAACCCAAGTTTTGAAGGAAGTGAAAATTAGGTGGTGTGGAAGGAGGGGTTTCACTATCCCTAGTGTTTTGACCACTGTTAGATGGTGTATTGTAAACTTCAAGGTCTTGCCGGTCTAGGTGATTGAATGACCTAGTTCTTGGTAGTCTATTAGGTATGTCTAGGTCGAAGAAAGGGTCTAATAGAGCTGCAAGATCTTTTGGTGCAGAATTAGCTCTATGAATGTTGCTGGAAATAGTTGATCTCCTACTTACAGGTGTTCTCTTGAGGATTTTCTCAGGATTATCAACTATTTCAGGTGGGTTTGGATCAGGGCAAGCTCTCGTATGAGTGGTTCTGTGAGCCAGAATGGTGTTCTTGAACTAAGCAGCTTAACCCTACTTGTTACTTCTACTATGGTTGATATTGTCTCAGGGCTGGTCTCCCAGTGGAGTCCTCATTATGTTTCGGGTCTGGTCTCCCAGTGGAGTCTGATGTGAAACCAAGATGATCAGCAGGCCTACTGATCACCGGTGGAGTCTTTTAACATTTAGGAGCTATGGAGTCGCCAGGTGGAAAGGTTTAAGGTATTTCAGAGGATACACTGTCCACCACAGTGCTGATGAAATGTCCCTTTTCAATGATATCCCACTAAACACAACAAAATCTAACCAGAGATTGACTGGGAGGGAATTTACCAGATATGTCAGCTCAAAGAAGAGGATGAGATCCGGAGGCTACCTGGCCCTTTCCAGGCTCTGTCTAAGAGTATGGGGTAAAACACACAAGAGGTAAGTGGAATGGGAAGGATAAGTGTTTTACTACCAACCTAACCAGAGATTTTGGGTTTGATCCCCAGTGGAGTCGCCATTATGTTGGGGTTCCCATGTTTTGGCAAGGTTGGCAATACCAAAAGACGAGACAACATAGAACCACTTTTAGACCTTAGGATCTAGCCCTCCTAGGTTCATAGGGGGATCTCTCTATGATATGTCAAAGGTTATGTCTTTGAAGCTCTAAGTTATGATTTTAGGCTAGTTGTAGGCTCATGGTTGTTTGTTTGATTGTTTATGTTTGGTTGGAGGGAATCAGGAAAGGAAGGACCAATATAAGATGAGGATGAGCAAAGGAGAAGCTAGGCAGAGATAGATAACTCAAAGAACATCAAATCCATTGGGCTATGGAGTCAAGAAAGGATTTACTTGTAGTCAATGTGCAAGCTTTCAATTGGGCTAGTCATCTAAAGCATTTGGATCTTGAAGGAGATATTTGGAATGGGATATTAAGGATAGAAAATGAAAGGAGGAGAACCAACCAACTCTGTCTATAGATCAGACCAGAGGTCATTTAACTCCAGGCCTACTTGGACAGAATTAGAGGTGAAACAAGGGATCTTGGCAAGGTTTAATTGGGATGGAAAGCTCCTACAGAGATAGAGATCAAGTTCTAGACCTCTAGGATTCTCAACACATTCAACTAAATCCTAACAAGAACATCTAAATATAGATTTCATTAATTCATACATCAGAGAGAAGGCAATAAAATCCACTACACTGGTTAAACCAATTGAAATCGACATTCAGATACAAACATAAGAAGAAAACATAAAAGGCTGGGAGAGCAGCAACATAAGGTACCTATCAAGGGTAAATCTTATGCTAAACTTCTGATGCAAGCCTGAAGAAACATAATGAAATGAAAGCAAGTCAATCACAAATACAGAGAAAGGAAAACATCACCAGCTGCTTTAGATCAGGATCCAACGAAACATGTTTGTCATGTTAAAAACAACACCAATCAGGTACATCATAGCCCATAGCTTGAACATTCAGTTTGAATACATCTAGTCTCAGTCTATCTTACAATATTACATAGAGAACTTGTCTCAAGAGGAAAAATACTTGTATTTCACTGATATCTCATCAACAACCTTTACAAAGTTTCCTCCTGTGCTTTATAGCAATGGATGAACCTAAGATCGACTGAAAGAGTAGGTGAAAATTAAATGTATCATTAAACATAACAATTAATGCAGGGCCGAAACCCATTCTGCTTGACCTGCTATGTATTTAATCTCTGTCACCTTCCTTGTGAAAGAATGATCTGCTTTGGATATGATCTTGACCTTTTGGTTAGTTGTACTCCAGGTGATCTGAACAAAAATGAAACAAACTACTAGGAAGGTCTGTCTCATAAATGTTTGACTGTTTTTGAGGTCCATTGTCTGGTGGAAAACACTTCAGGGACATGGTGCATAATAAAGCCGTATGGGCGTCATGTACTTGATGAAGAACAAACATTCTGCTGATGAAAAATCCAGATGTTACCTTTTTCCTGTGCTTGGGATCCTTTGAGCGATCCTCGGGGTCTGTAATCCGCTGCTTTGTCTCTGAGGACATTGACTTAGGGCTCGAGATCTTCACTAGCTTGCCTTAATCTTCCTTTTTCTCTGTACTGAAACATTCTGCCGCTCCATTTGCTTCTGACAGGGTAGCTCGGGTTTTAATGGTGATGGGAGATTTTCAGAGTTTGGAAATCTGTTTTTCCTTGGTGCACATCTCGTCGGCCACTTTCTTTGACAATTTGATATCAGCGCCAGCCCTCGGATTTAATTCTGTCTGCAAACTTCTTCATTAAGATGGTACGACCGGGACATGAAGGCTTTCACCTCCAGCAACAGGGATAATTTTAAGGATGGGATATTATCTTGAAGTTTAAAAAATTGGCGAATCTCATTAGTCCCTAATATGCAAACTATAAAATGTTTATTGATGTATTTGTAAAATTATTCAAATTTATAATGATATTATATATACTTTCTATGTAATGTTGGTGATTTTTAACGTAAAATAATTTTAAATTGTAAAATTTGGGCAAATCATTTTTATAAAAAAATGGAAATTGGCGAATCTTTTTTTTTGAAAAACGACGGAAAATTAGCCCACCTGCGAATATTAGCCCCTAAAATTTTCCATGTCCAGCAACCCTGCAAAACAGTAACTGTGAAGAAATCCATGGATGAGAATGACGGAGGAGGTGAAGACACACTGTGGACACAGAAAATAGCCATGCAGACGAAGAACTAGGGGAAAATGTGACAGAATGGTGAAACAAGCTTTGGTGGAGGTTTGACGACCAACAGAGTGAAAATGCGTGAAAATCATTGAAAAATGCGAGAATGGGACGTTATACACGACGGAATGTTTGAAGGGTACGAAACAAACATGTGGGGTGACGTGACAGACGGACAGCCGATGGACGGATGAGGTGGGGGTCCGGGGACAGCGGAGCGGTCAACGATGGAGGGACAGATCGGGACTGTCGATTATAGTAGAGATCGACGGCACGAAACGACAGACGGTGGGCCATCGGACGTGGTAGGCAGAAGTTAAATAGCGTGCAGCTTCGATGAATGAGCGTTGTTGGATGAGGGCTCTAAGATCTGACGGCCAAGGTGAATTCCGCTGCCAGGATTTTTTCCAGGAGATAATGCACGAAATGGCGGTTTTCAAAATAGTGTGCTCGGACACACGTCACCCAGTGTATGGAATCGCTGGGTCCGCGGGAAATACCGATGGCTGTGGATGGGTGGTGCGGAATGAAACCACCGGTCTTCTGAAACTGCGCAGGTAGGGTGGGTACCACTACTTCGGGTGAGCGCCATGCCATTGGATCCGATGTTCAACGGATGGCGAAGATTAACTACGGGGGGGCCAAGGTGTACGGGCAAGGAAATTTGGAGCGACCCCCCTTAATTGATAACAAACGTTCGATCGGGTTGTCCCACATCCCGAGGAGTCAACTATGGGGGCTCCATGCTTTGACTCTACGGATGGAGAGGAGCCCCCGCACGGAAAAACCTTGGTCACGGCGTCGGGTCATATGGAAGGTGAAGGAGCGCAGGCTAAGGCCAAAGGGGCCAGGGCACGAAATATGATTTTTTGCACATTTTAAAGCATTTTTAGGCCCAAGTGAAGGAACGATAGGGAGGTGAGGTGGATAATTATGGAAATAAATTATGATGGGGGAGTTTAAGTGGAGAAAAGGGATTTTGACAAAGGAAAGGGGAGGGTAAAATGGGGGTCTTTGCAGGGGTATGAGGGGTAAAATATGCCCTTTGAAAAATGGATCATTAGAGAGGATTAGAATTGGGCGTAGCACCAAGAGACTCCAAGGAGGATGGATTTTCAGGGGAAAAGGCATTCCTTGGAGGCTCCAGAACAATCCAGCCCCCAGCTTGCTTGTCAAGAATTCCATAGGGGGGCTAACAGTGGCTCCACATGGGGATAGCTGCTCCTTGGAGGAGTTAAGGAACCAGAGATGGTCTTTGGAGTAGGCCAGATGCCTGTTGTCATAAGCCATCTTTCTTCTTTGATTTTCAGCTACCACAAACATGATATATCAGCAGAAACATTTCCCAACAAAACTACCTACCCAAACTACAGTCCTAACTGTTCCCTTTGGGTGCATTTGAGCTTGCAGACCCTTTACATTTTATTTTGGAAAACAAAAAAAAACCTATTCTAAATCTACCCTTATTGCTCCATGAGGCCAGATTAGACTGTTGGCCTCATACAATTCTCTACCTAATCTACTACCTGTTGGGATTAAACTATCCAACAGGTTTCTTCACCTACATTCTAAGACAAGAAATTTAAAAACAGCCAAGCCAGGATTAGACTGTCTGACTTGCTGCACGGAAACTTGTAGAAGACAAAATTGTGAAGGCATGGGATTCTGCAATTTTGGAACATCCTTATTTCTCTGTGACTCGGGTTTTGAGCATATTTGAGTCACCTCTTTTCTTTGCTTCAGCTCTGGTTTTGGGCACATTAGAGCTGGTTCTTCTTTCGCTGCTGATCCAGATTTTAATCTTATTAGGACCAGCTATTCTGCTTCCTTTGGCTCAGATTTTGATCAGGTTTGAGCCATGCTTTTTACTTCATATGTTCATGTTTTGAATGTGTCTGAACCTCTCCTTTCATTCTGTTTTTTGGAACATTTTCTCTTTTTTTGAAAATGAAAAATTGCAATGGTATGTACAATGGAGATGAGACTGGAAATGGAAAATCAATAGAAGTAATGTTTGAGCATCCTGCCATTGACAGGACCCCCAAACAATTCCATGCCATCAAGTTTTCGCAGAAAAAACGCATTAGGACACACAGTGGCCTGGATTATGTATGGACCCTGCTACAAACTATCAAACTTACCATGTTTGCCTTTGTCCTCTCTTCTCGAATCCCATCTCAGAACCTTATCTCCAACCTTGAAATCTGAGGCTTTGGTTCTTTTGTCGAACTGTCTCTTTATGCCTTCCTGTACTCTGACAGCTCTGCTATAAACCTGCTCTCTTGTTTGCTGCAGATGGATTGTTTCATTAATTTTCCTTATCATGTTGTCCTCTTTTGATTGGATCTCCTGAACAAGCTTGATTACTGGAACTCCAAGGCTGGCAAGAAAGACTGCTTCTGTCCCATAAACCAGCTAAAAGGGTGACATGCCAATAGATTTCTTTGTAGTGAGCCTGTCTGCCCACAAGGCATGTATCAACTTTTTGTGCCAAGACCTTTTGTTCTCTTCCAACAGCTTCTTAATGATTGTAACCAGGATTTTATTTGATGATTCAGCTAGGCCATTACCCTGGGGGTAGTAGGCAGTTGAATGTCCAAGTGCTATTTCGTACCTGTGACAGAAATCAACCATTCTTTTGGATCCGAAAGCAGCAACATTATCAGTGATTATTTTCCTTGGACAACCAAAACGAGATAGGATGAAGTCTTCTAGGAACCTAATGATGAAAGAGTCAGTGGAATTCCTAGTGGGTATAGCTTCTATCCATTTAGTGAAGTAATCTGTGGCAGTCAAGATCCATTTATGTTGCCCAGAAGAAGGAGGGTGGATTTCCCCTATAAAGTCTAGGCCCCATTGCATGAAGGGACCTTCTATGGTGATAGGTTGTAAAGGGAGGGGAAGGAGCTTTCTTTTGCCCTCAAAGATTTGGCATTTGTGGCAGGCAAGAATCATTTTATGGACATCACTAAAGAGTGTAGGCCAATAGTAACCAGCCCTGAGTATCTTGTTTGCAGTGGTCTTCCAACTCAGGTGGCCTCCACATTCCCCGACATGGAATTCTTGTTTGATTCTTTCAGCTTCAGTTTGAGACAAACATTTCAGTAAAGTCCATTTGGATTTTTCCAATATAGACTCTCATTCATAATGCAGTAATTTCTAGCTTTGAGTTTTATGAATCTGGCCTTTGTTTTGGACAGTTCTGGAGGGGCGTTGAGATTAGTGAGCACATAAAGGATATCAGTATACCAAGGAGAGTTCTGAAACTGCTCCTCAACGGTTGGATGGGGAAATCCTTCATACTCATCTAGGGCATTTACCATATTAATGTCAAGGGCCTGCAAGTTTGATTCAGCCATTAATTGGGCTAGGCCTTGAACTTTGATCAGCTTAGTGGGTTTTATTTCAAGGTCGTATTCCAAGATGGTAGCAATCCATTTGCCCCTTTTCCCATCAGGGTCTTGGGACAAGATATCTTTGACCACTATATTTGGCACATAGGCAATGGTGTGAGAATGCAGAATGTAAACCCTAAAGTCTTTTCAGGCCTTGATAAAAGCATAGGCCTGCTTTTCCATGATGTTGTACTTTAAGGGTGCATCTCTTAAGGCTTTACTGAAAAAGGCTATAGGATGTTCATTACCTTCTGAATTTTTCTGCAGCAAAACTGCAACTATTGTGTGTTGGGAAGCAAATGAAAAGATCAGAAAATATTTTGAGAAGTCGGGGCTGATAAGTACAGGGGCCTGAGTGAGTGCAAGTTTTACTGACTCAAAATATTTCTTGGCTTCAACAATCCACTTAATTCTTGCATCTTTCTTTAGCATTTCAGTCATTTTCCTAAGATGTTCTGCCAGATTGGGGATAAATCTCCTAAGGAAATTGATCTTCCCTATGAAGGACTGCAACTCCTTGATTTTCCTTGGATGTGTAATTTGAAGTATTCCATTAACTCTCTGGGGGTCTATCCTGATCCCTTTCTCAGATATAATGTGGCCTAGAAGTTTACCTTCTTGCAGCCCAAAAATAGTTTTCTTAGGATTTAGGGATAGACCATACCTTCTACATTTTTCAAAGACTTTCCTCAGATGTTTCAAGTGTTCTTCTTCAGTTTTAGAAAAGAAAGTCAAGTCATCCAAATAGATAACTATGAAGTGTCCTATCTCCTCTGAGAAAGCTATGTCCATCACTCTCTCGAAGGTAGCTCCAGCATTCATCAGTCCAAAGGGCATTTTCACATACATGAAGGTGCCCCATGGAGTGGTGAAAGTTGTTTTGAGTTGATCTTCTGGGAGCACCAGAACTTGATTATATCTTGAAAAACCATCAAGCAGGGAGATTCTTTTAAAGCCTACAACCTTCTGAAGGATATGCTCCATTCTAGGCAAAGGGTAGTTGTCTTTTAAGGAGGCTCTGTTGAGGTTTTTGAAGTCTATGCATAGTCTGATCTCCCTTGTTTTCTTCCTCACAGCCACTAAGTTTGACACCCAATCAGAAAACCTTACAGGGACTATTATGCCTGCATCATACATCTTCCTGATCTCTTTCTCAACTGTAGGCAATTGTCTCGGATTGATTCTTCGAAGTTTTTGTCTGAAAGGCTTCTGATTTTCCTTTAGTGGTATCTTGTGTTGTATGATGTTGGTATCATAGGCCTTTAAGTCTTCATAGCTCCACGAAAACACATCAATGAATTCCGTGAACAGGTCAATGTATTTACTTTTCATGTCTACAGGTATAGACTTAGCCAGTTTTACCATTCTGGGTTTATCTTCAGTGCCAATGTTGCATTCTTCCACATCAGAATCAGAATGTTCAATTGTGGGCTTTTTTGCTACATCATCAAAATCAAAGAGGTCCTCTAAGGGTGCCAGGCCTCTGGGTATATTCTTGTCTTTGGCCTGCAGTACTTCGACCTCTTCATTCTCTGCGTTTTCAATATTTTCGTTAAAACCTCCAGTTTTATAAGAAAAAATATTTATTGCTATGTTACAGGGAGTTTCTGCATTACAGGGTGTTTCTTTCTCATCTGAGGAATCTTCATCTAGGCAGAAGCTATCAGATTTGGAGTCTGAATCAGAAAATTCAAACTCATTTCTGCCCATCAGGAAATCCTCAATCTGTTTGTCTCCTTCAAAGACTTGTTAATATTTTCATTGTCTAGCACTGTAGGTCTGAATTTGGTCTGAATGATAATTTTTTGGTCAACTGGGGCCTTAGGATATGAGCTAGCTAGGCAAGCTAATCCATTTGCAACTACGTTTTGACCCCTAGGAATGAATACTAACTCATATTCAACAAACGTTTTCAGCAAATCTAGAGTATCATTCCTGTATGCCCTAAGCCTGGGGTGTTTTGCTGAATACTCATCGTTCACCTGTTTGATCACTAACTCTGAATCTCCTCTCACAGCTATCCTACGGGCTCCTAATTTTTTCAACAGATTTAAGCCCAAGATCAGAGCCTCATATTCTGCAATGTTATTCGTGCATTTAAAACGCAAGTTCACAGCGTAGCTCTCTGCATGATCATCTCCTGTGTTATGTAGCCACACTCCTGCTCCAGCACTTTGCCTGGTACAAGACCCATACAATTTCATTTCCCACAGGGGTTCATTGTTTACTTCTTCTTCATCCCCTCCCCGATAGCTGGATTTTCCATTATGTTGAGTTGTGAGGTATGTGCTAGGAGGGGGGTCATTTTGTGGTTCATTATGGGCATGAAGGTCAGGGAGGTGGCTAGCTTGCTGTTTTTGTTCTGTTTCTGTTTCACTCAGAGTTATATTTTCAGCGGTTTTCCCATGGTCTTCTTCTTCGTACTCTTGCAGAGTAGCCATTATGTTGAAATCCATGGGCTATATGTTTGTATTTCCATTATCTGATCTCAGCTCCTCTGAGGATTGGTCATTGTAGAGAATGAAAGAGTCCAGATCTGTATGTACAGAGTATAGTGGTGAGTTTTCAGGTTTCTCGGAGCTACTGACTAAAAATTTCATCTGATACTCTCTATATAGTCTTCTAAGCTAGCCAAATATAGGGATAGTGGCATAAGAGCCATCCATCTGCATTGTTCCCTGTAGCTTGGCTCCCCATGATATTGATAATAGCATGCCATACTTTGGTGGCACATCTGCCACCACAACATCCATGACCATACATTTGGCAGGAATCTGGGTCATGCTCACACATAAATCTTTGATTAGGCCTAGGAATTTTACTCTACTAGAGTCAAATGAGTATAAGTCTTTGTAAGGTCTGGTAATTTCTAGGCCTAGCCTCTCCATCACTACCTTGGGAATTAGATTGTGTGATGCACCAGAGTCATGCATGGCATTATGAAGGATCTTGTCATGAATGTTGAGACTGATATAAAAAGGTGGAACTACCCCTTCATAAAACTTTCCTTCAATTTTAGGACCAAAGAGTAGGGCTGGTTGATCATCATTCAGATTTATAGAATCATTTATTTCTCTCGGATTCAATGCCTTCAAAATTTGGCCTTTGTACACGTTCTGAGTGGCCAACTTAGATAATGGCACAGAGATTTTGATTTTCGCAATCTCACTCTCTAAATTGAAAGTGGACTGGGTCTTTGGAATGTTCAACTCTGCTTTATTTGCTACTACCTTAGTAGCTGAATCAGTTTTTTATTTTTCACTATGTACAGGGTTGGGAAATATTGTATCAGGAGCACTAACTGTGGTGCTAGTGCTGCTGGTTGGTTGGCTTTTTTTTCCAATGACTTGGTTGTCTTTTTCCTTATGTTCACCAGAACCTTCAGCTACTGATTTTTTGTCTGCAGCAGATGCTTTAGAGGATTTATCAGGTATTTTCTTGATGGTTAGCTCAGGAGTCTTTGTTTTGGAGGTATCTTGGCTTTTCTTGCTCCTAAGCTCATATTGTTCTCGGACCTGCATCATGGCATTTTCAAATCCTAGTCTGTAATCCTCAATTTCTAACCCTTCCTCATCCCAATATGAGGGTGAGGGCTGATCTTCCTCCGAATCAAAGTTAAGGACCGAATCCTCTGATTCAAACATATTTATGGTATTCCCTTTAGACTCCTCAATGATTCCCTCATCTTCATCTAAAATTTTTTCTTGAAATAGGGGAATGATTTGTTGATCTGACTCTCTTTGTCTGTTGGGGGCAGCATTGTTTCTTCTAATGTTTTGGTTCTGGTTTCTGTTTTGGTTGTTGTTTTGGACAACCATCCTCTTTATCATTTGTTGCAGTTATTCCACATTCTTGGACAGTCTGTCATATTTGGGATCAGATGTGGAAGCTATGTTGTCATCCCTATATGTTAGCCTTTTTTCAGCCTTTAGTCTTTCTCTCTTTTCCATCAGGTTTGCTTCTATGGTTATGGCTCCTTTTTGCATGTCTTCCAAGGTGGTGTACTCTTTATCTCTAAGCTCATAGGCCATGTCAGCATCAAATCCGTCAGGATATTTCGCTAAGGCCATACCTTGTGGAGGTTTCATGTGTGGAGGGAGGGCATTGTACATGCTGTTAAATCTAGTGGTGTAATCGTGAACACTCTCTCCTGCGTTCCTCTTAAGGGACATGTATTCTGCTAGGAGCTGGCGAGGGTTTGCTCTAGCCTCCCACTTGTTTATGAATGTCTGGTATAATGCAGGGAGATCTTGAATACTTCTAGGAGGTAGATTTTTAAACCACTTTTTCACCTCACCCCCTAAGCTTTGGGAAAATATTCTCATTTTGATTGTTTCGTCATCAATATCCATATAGTCAGAAGAATCCTCCATCTTATCTACATGTTGCTGAGCTGTTATGGACTCTTTAGCAGTGAAGTGTGGGATTTTTGACTGATAATCATTGGGCAAGGGTAACAGGGGTTGAGGTAAAAGAAAAGGTGCATACGAGGCTGCCATAATGATGTTCTGATGGGGTATAGGGCTAGCTTGAGCAGCTAGTATTTGGATGACAGGGATGTTTGGACTAGCAGAAGTCTGTTAAGCAGATCTAGGGTGAGAGAAACCCAAGTTTTGAAGGAAGTGAAAATCAGGTGGTGTGGAAGGAGGGGTTTCACTGTCCCTAGTGTTTTGACCACTGTTAGATGGTGTATTGTAAACTTCAAGGTATTTCTGGTCTAGGTGATTGAATGACCTAGTTCTCGATAGTCTATTAGGTATGTCTAGGTCGAAGAAAGGGTCTAATAGAGCTGCATGATCTTCTGGTGCAGAATTAGCTCTATGAATGTTGCTGGAAATATTTGATCTCCTACTTACAGGTGTTCTCTTGAGGATTTTCTCAGGATTATCAACTATTTCAGGTGGGTTTGGATCAGGGCAAGCTCTCGTATGAATGGTTCTATGAGCCAGACTGGTGTTCTTGAACTAAGCAGCTTAACCCTACTTGTTACTTCTACTGTGGTTGATATTGTCTCAGGGCTGGTCTCCCAGTGGAGTCCTCATTATGTTTCGAGTCTGGTCTCCCAATGGAGTATGATGTGAAACCAAGATGATCAGCAGGCCTACTGATCACCAGTGGAGTATTTTAACGTTTAGGAGCTATGGAGTCACCAGGTGGAAAGGTTTAAGGTATTTCAGGGGATACACTGTCCACCACAGTGCTGATGAAATATCCCTTTTCAAGGATATCCCACTAAACACAGCAAACTCTAACCAAAGATTGTCTGGGAGGGCATTTACCAAATATGTCACCTCAAAGAAGAGGATGAGATTCAGAGGCTACCTGGCCCTTTCCAGGCTCTATCTGAGAGTATGGGGTAAAACACACAAGAGGTAAATGGAATGGGAAGGATAAGTGTTTTACTACCAACCTAACCAGAGATTCTGGGTTCGATCCCCAGTGGAGTCGCCATTATGTTGGGGTTCCCATGTTTTGGCAAGGTTGGCAATACCAAAAGATGAGACAACATAGAACCACTTTCAGACCTTAGGATCTAGCCTTCCTAGGTCCAGAGGGGGATCTCTCTATGATATGTCAAAGGCTATGTCTTTGAAGCTCTAAATTATGATTTTAGGCTAGTTCTAGGCTCATGGTTGTTTGTTTGATTGTTTATGTTTGGTTGGAGGGAATCAGGAAAGGAAGGACCAATATAAGACGAGGATGAGCAAAGGAGAAGCTAGGCAAAGACAGATAACTCAAAGAACATCAAATCCATTGGGCTATGGAGTCAAGAGAGGATTTACTTGTAGTCAATGTGCAAGCTTTCAATTGGGCTAGTCATCTAGAGCATTTGGATCTTGAAGGAGATATTTGGAATGGGACATTAATGATAGAAAATGAAAGGAGGAGAACCAACCAAATCTGTCTATAGATCAGACCAGAGGTCATTTAACTCCAGGCCTTCTTGGATAGAATTAGAGGTGAAACAAGGGATCTTGGCAAGGTTTAATTGGGATGGAAAGCTCCTAGAGAGACAGAGATCAAGTTCTAGACCTCCAGGATTCTCAACACATTCAACTAAATCCTAACAAGAACATCTAAATATAGATTTCATTAATTCATACAACAGAGAGAAGGCAATAAAATCCACTACACTGGTTAAACCAATTGAAATCAACATTCAGATACAAACATAAGCAGAAAACATAAAAGGCTGGGAGAGCAGCAACATAAGGTACCTATGAAGGGTAAATCTTATGCTAAACTTCTGATGCAAGCTTGAAGAAACATACTGAAATGAAAGAAAGTCAATCACAAATACAGAGAAAGGAAAACATCACCAGCTGCTTTAGATCAGGATCCAAAGAAACATGCTTGTCATATTAAAAACAACACCAATCAGGTACATCATAGCCCATAGCTTGAAAATTCAGTTTGAATACATCTAGTCTCAGTCTATCTTACAATATTACACAGAGAACTTGTCTCAAGAGGCACAATACTTGTATTTCACTAATATCTCATCAACAACCTTTACAAAGTTTCCTTCTGTGCTTTATAGCAATGGATGAACCTAAGATCGACTGAAAGAGTAGGTGAAAATTAAATGTATCATTAAACATAACAATGAATGCAGGGATGAAACCCATTCTGCTTGACCTGCTATGTATTTAATCTCTGTCACCTTCCTTGTGAAAGAATGATCTGCTTTGGATATGATCTTGACCTTTTGGTTAGTTGTACTCCAGGTGATCTGAACAAAAATGAAATAAACTGCTAGGAAGGTCTGTCTCATAAATGTTTGATTATTTTTGAGGTCCGTTGTCTGGTGGAAAACACTTCAGGGACATGGTGCATAATAAAGCCGTATGGGCACCATGTACTTGATGAAGAACAAATATTCTGCTGATGAAAAACCCAGATGTTACCTTTTTCCTATGCTCGGGATTCTTTGATCTATCCTTGGGGTCTGTAATCCGCTGCTTTGTCTCTAAGAACATTGACTTAGGGCTTGAGATCTTCACTAGCTTGCCTTAATCTTCTTTTTGCTCTGTACTGAAACATTCTACCGCTCCATTTTCTTCTGACAGGGTAGCTCGGGTTTTAATGGTGATGGGAGATTTTTAGAGTTTGGAAATATTTTTTTCCTTGGTGCGCATCCCGTCAGCCACTTTCTTTGACAATTTGATATTAGCGCCAGCCCTCGGATTTAATTCTGTCTGCAAACTTCTTCATTAAGATGGTACGACCGGGATATGGAGGCTTTCACCTCCAGCAACCCTACAAAATAGTAACTGTGAAGAAATTCATGGATGAGAATGACGGAGGAGGTGAAGATAGACTGCAAACATGGAAAATATCCATGCAGACGAAGAACTGGGGGGAAAACATCACAGAATGGTGAAACAAGCTCTGGTGGAGGTTTGACGACCAACAGAGTGAAAATGCGTGAAAATCATTGAAAAATGCGAGAATGGGACGTTATACACGACAGAATGTTTGAAGGGTACGGAACACACACGTGGGGTGACGTGGCAGACGGACAGCCGGTGGATGGATGAGGTGGGGGCCCAGGGACAGCGGAGCGGTCAACGATGGAGGGACAGATCGGGACCGTCGATAATAGTGGAGATCGATGGCAGGAAATGACAGATGGTGGGCCACCGGACGTGATAGGTGGGAGTTAAATAGCGTGCAGCTTCAATGAATGAGCATCGTTTGATGAGGGCTCTAAGATCTGACGGCCGAGGTGAATTCCGCTGCCAGGCTTTCGTCCGAGAGATAATGTGCGAAATGGCGGTTTTCAAAATAGTGCGCTCGGACACGCGTCACCCAACGTATGGAATCGCTGGGTCTGCGGGAAATACTGCCAGCTGTGGATGGGTGGTGCGGAATGAAACCATCGGTATTCTGAAACTACGTAGGCGGGGTGGGGACCACTGCTTCGAGTGAGTGCCGCGCCGTTGGATCCGATGTTCAACGGACGACAGAGATGGACTACTGGGGGGCCAAGGTGTATGGGCACGAAAATTTGGATCGACCCCCCGTAGTCGATAACAATCATTCGATCGGGTTGTCCCACATCCCGAGGAGTCAACTGCGGGGGCTCCATGGTTTGACTCTACGGATGGACAGGAGCCCCCGCAGGGAAAAACCTTGGTCACGGCGTCGGGTCATATGGAAGGTGAAGGAGCGCGGGCTAAGGCCAAAGGGGCCAAGGCCCGAAATATGATTTTTTTCACATTTTAAATCATTTTTAGGCCCAAGTGAAAGAACGATAGGGAGGCGAGGTGGAGAATTAGGGAAATAAAGGGTGATGGGGGAGTTTAAGGTGAGAAAAGGGATTTTGACAAAGGAAAGGGGAGGGTAAAATGGGGGTCTTTGCAGGGGTATGAGGGGTAAAATATTCCCTTTGAAGAATGGATCATCAGAGAGGATTAGAATTGGGCACATCACCAAGAGACTCCAAGGAGGATGGATTTTCAGGGGAAAAGGCATTCCTTGGAGGCTCCAGAACAATCTAGCCCCCAACTTGCTTGTCAATAATTCCATAGGGGGGCTAACAGAACTGATAGGCAGAAAGGGGATATTCTCAATACTATCCGTCGCTAGCAATCCACTCCTTTCAACAATGACCTCCTTAATTCCTTATGGGCCATCCTCCCTAAGCTTCTCCTCTGGAAGATCCGGAAAGAGTGAAATAAGTGCATTTTTAGAGATCAAGCCACCCCTCCAGAAATCCTCGGGACCAATATTTTCAACAATCTCAAGGAATCTCTAGTGTTGCATCACTGGAAGGATTCTGACTTCCCCTCTCATTCCCCTAAAAGCATAATCTAGGCTAATTGGAGTCTCTCCATCCCCTCTCATCCGAACAATGAGCCCCCTTAAAACCACTCTCCTAGCCTTCCCATCTCATGGAGTCCTCCGCCTCTTGGATTTTTCAAACTTAACTTTGATGGAGCCTCAAAAGGAAATCCAGGGGACACAGGATTCAGTGGCATAATCATAAATTTTGAAGGAGAGTCCCTCCTGAACTATTTTGGCTTTATAATATGGGATACCAACAATTATGCAGAGTTAGAAGGCCTCATATAAGGTCTCTTTTAGGCTCAAGACAACAACTTCTTCCCATTAGAAATTGAAGGTGATTCCCAAATCATCATCAACATCACCCACCATGTCCTCCTATGCTCCCCGGCCTCCAAATTATCCAAGCGTTGGAGACTGGCTGCCTGCTTTGATCTCCTTGAGCATTGGTTACTTCGTCACAAAGATATCTCCTTCAAACACATTCGACGATCAACCAATGCAGTTGTGGATCTTCTAGCCAATAAGGGTGTTGGTCATAATGCTCCTCTCACCACAAGGAAGCTCCAAACATTTGATGATGAAACTCTACGCACATAATGCACCCATCTAGTGCTCAAATATATTCAATCCTCGGATGCAGGTGTTAACATGCATTAAATATGGGTGACATTTGGCCTCGCAGATGATGGACATCCGTCCTCCTCACACGGGTGCACATGGCCAAAAATTTTTTAATAAATACTAGAGCGTGAGGCATTTATACTCCACTACCCTCGAAAGCTCTGCAATGTCCTCTCTACTTCACTCTGGCATTAACTTCATCTTGCACAGATTCATTCTGCCTGTCATGCCATCTTGCCCTTTGCCTCCATTCATGGACCTTAAATTTGTGCATCCTACTCGCTATTTCAGCATTCCGTTGTCTCTCCGGCTCGGCTCCGTCGCTCCCTATGCCTCTTCCTCTGCCAATTACCTGCCCCATTTCTATGCTCCTTCGGCTCCTAGCTGTGACGCTATGCTCCCTCCCCTTACCTCTATTGCATACCTGCTCCGCCACCATGCCCCATCGTCACTGCATGCATTTTCACAGGGGTGTTGGATGAGGGTTCCCTTCTTGGCTTCCTATTCATGCCACTGCTGGTAGAACTGTGAATTTATCCATCGATTGGGATGAGTCGGAGGTCCTGGATCCCATTAGACTCTCCGCCCGCCTGTCAATGCACCTTCCTGAGCCTTCCATTGAGTCCTCTAGTTCCGGTTCCTGCTCCAGGAATCATCCTCGTAAATCCACCATCTCACCCACCTCCCCCTTCCCCCCTAGCAAGATGGTGTCCTTGTCAGTTCAACAAGCCTCAAACAATGACCAAAGTAGCAATGCGAACGAGGACGACACCAATGCAGAAAATGATGCTCACACGACATCCTCTCCTCCACTGAACGCCCTAGTGTCCAAGATGGAGGATGATGACTGCGAGTACATGTGCAGAATTTTGGAGAAGCTGCTTCAGCTGCCAATTCAAGATGACAAGAAACCAACTGCTTAACAACTGGGTTCTACTCTCTTTTCTTTTTTCAGTCAATTTCACTCTAATCTTGTCAATTTGTCGCTTCTTATTTTCGTGTCTAGACATGAAATGAACATAGATGGTTTCCCTAAATCGGCAGCTCACTCTAAGTTTACTGAAAACATCTCATTGGTTGGTTTCCCCGTTTGGGTCAGCCCCTATGTTGCTCTTTTGAATCTGGGATTTCCTGCCGAAATTGGCTTGTCAACTCTAGAGGATGACGAATGTAATTTTGTGACTTGTATTATATAATAGAAGTAGACTTATTTAATATATATATATATATATATATATATATTAATTCATATTAAAATATTTTATTTATAAGTCACATTGGATATTTTATTCTATACAACATTAAAATATTTTCTTTTAACATTTTTTCTATATATATAGATATAGATGAAATTGATATGAGGTGTTAAAATATTTTTGAAAAGTATAAATTTTAAACATATTACTCTCTCTCTCTCTCTATCTCTCCCTCTCTCACACACACACACACACACACACACACACACATACTTTTAATTCCTTTACATTAAATTGTATTAGGTCATATGGACAACTAATTAAATATACATAACCTATTTAACCATCCTCTCTTAGGTGAACCACATAAATATGTTAGGTGAACCACGTAACTTTTGTATTATGTAAATCTTTAATGATTTGTGTTTAGTTTTATGCATATTATATTTTTTATCAACAAATTTTTTGAGAGCAGGTAAGTGTGGAAAATGGCTTGGGAATTAGATGACGAATAATGATTTTCCATAAGTGGTAAAAGTAGATCTACTATTTAGATAACTAAATATACAAAGAAATGAATAGATCAAAATAGATGGAAAGACTTACTAGCTAGATATTTTAATATAAATGGAGAAGGTGGAGGTTATTGGATTTGGAAGCCCATTATATTGCCATTTTTTTCTATGATAATGACATATATTTTTTCAATGGAGGCCATTTGAATCTTAAATATATTTTTATGTCCTAGTGTCTCCTCATGTTAGGTCCAAATCAAAGTTTAGTAGATATCAATTTGACATATGTGAAAGAATTACATTCAAGGAACATTGAGTACCAAGATTCCCACTCTTGTTTTAATTTGGGTAACACGCAAAATCTACTATAGCTCATTCTATATAGACATCATAGCTAAGCTCATGGCCCAAATTTTGTTCCTATATGTGAGAGTTGGCACTATAATTTGCTGCTTGGCACCATGCTTAACAGACTAGGTCAAGCCATTATAAATTTAAGGCAAGAAAAATATTTCACATTTGATACAAGTTAGCAATGAAAGAATATGGAAGGCATACTAAGAAGGTTTGTTGTGCATTGAAACAAATGGTTCATTGTATTTTTATCCCTATAATACTATTCAAATTAGACCAAACATAATTTTGTGTTAATAATGATATATTTTGATTATTTCCCGGCAAATTAGTAATGCCATACACTCTTTCCTAATAAATACATTAAGGTAATTAGAGTAAAATTATCTCAGTTATAGAGTCAATGTATTGTATGGGTTTGAGGTATCGGTAACTGATGGCATTTTTATGTTATGTAACCTATGTAAAGGCATGATGAATCCATTGTAAGACTCCTTTAGACCGCTATGAAGTCACGACAAAAGGAAGAAGGATATTGTAAAAATTCCAAAGAGTTTTTCAATGATATAATAAAATACCTAACCATTTCTCCCATCGGTGAACCACCTAACTTTTATACTCTTTAAATTTCTCATTATTTATGTTTATTTTTTTGCATATTATATTTTTCTTTTAAACAACTTGTTTGAGAGCCGGTAAGTCTGGAGAATGGCCTGAGAACTTAATATATTAAGGATAATGAGTTTCCATAAGTGGTAAAGGTAGATATACTATTTGGATATCCAAATATGTAAATAAATGTATAGATAAAAATAGATGTAAAGATTTACTAGCTAGATATTTAATCTAAATGGAGAAGGTGGAACCCTAAGGGAGTAAAGTATTTGGGTACCACATGTTGTTTGGTTGTCAATAATGTTGAATATCCATGTAATAATGAGATACCACTTGAATCTCTCTAGTGAAAATTTGGAGCCAATGAAAAACCGTGTGTATCTCATGAGCGCAAATGAGCTTTGAATGCTGGAATAATGTGAGAAGAGTGCAACGGAGGAACAATAGAAAGGTGCTCAAAAGTATGAGTATTCAATGAGAGAAAGTTTAGGTAACGTCATGGACATATGAAAATCAATGGAGTTAATGGTGATAAGGCATGTTGAAGTAGAAATCGTTTCATGGAGAGTTACAATATCGCATGAAAACCCTATGGTGTTTTTTCCAAGATTTAAATCCTAGCCATATGCGAAAAATATTCCCAAAGGTTTCTATAAGACATACTATTGATGGATACATGTAGCAAAATTGCACATGTTGTGAAATGAATAAAAGGTAAAACACTTGCCTAATATTTTTTTTTAGGCTTTAGAAGGCACTGAGATTTCATCTCATAGCTAGGTTGATCATGCACATTAGCCCTATTGTTTGGAGATGAAGAAAAATGAACATTAGCATGAGGAGCGCGAATTGACTATCTATAACTCCATGAAGAACTCATTCTACCCTTTTCTTCGTTTGTTACAAGGGTGACTTGTACTCATATGTTAGCTTGAGGGTGGAATGTGACTGGTACTTCATGCTAGTTTGACAGGGGAATGTGACTAATACTCTATTCTATCTTGAATGGGGAATGCAAGATATTAGGATGTGAGACAATTGATGAACCATGTATGAGAAAAATTTTCCTACAAAGTTGGTCGATACAACGACTTGTTATCCACATATTCCCATGGATCAGATCCTTTTATATTGAATTTAACAAAGAAATTCTAACCCAATTAATCTCCCCAAGTCAATTTTTAAGGAGAGGATTGCTAGTGTAATTAGGGTAAACGATACAATGACTTGTTATCCACGTATTCCCATGGATCATTTCCTTTTATATTGAATTTAACAAAGAAATTCAAACCCAATTAATCTCCCCAAGTCAATTTTTAAGGAGGGGATCGCTAGTGTAATTAGGGTAAACTTAAACCAATTCATAGAGTTAATTTAATATTGGTGGTTTAAGATATGGATGTGTTCATTACCTATGGTATTTATCATGTTATGCTCATATTATGTAGCCTATTTAATGACACGATGAATCCATTATAAGATGTCTTTGGTCCATTGTGAGGATATGGAAAAAGGGAGGAAAATACTGCAAAATTTCCAGAGAGCTTGTGAATAATATAATAAAGGTTGTGGTCATATCATGTATCATATATTGGCACTTAAATTTATTAGGAGAACCATGTAAATTTTTCCTTGTATGAATTTGTCATGATTTTTTATTTATTTATCTTATTTTTATTATGGGGAGAAGTTAGAGAAGTAGTAGATGAGATGTTGTAGTGAAGCATGAGATCAAAATGAAATAAAATAATAAAATAGTAATAAAACACAATGTGAACTCAATTAAAAAGGTAATACAAATAATAAAATACTAAATTCAAATTTTTATATTACAATTTCGTTTTATTAATAAAATTAGGTACAATTT
This sequence comes from Pinus albicaulis, assembly GCA_034641835.2. NCBI lineage: Eukaryota > Viridiplantae > Streptophyta > Pinopsida > Pinales > Pinaceae > Pinus > Pinus albicaulis. The sequence continues at coordinate 24,083 of JAXQQM020080495.1, forward strand.
CTTAGGAAAAAAAATAATAATATGCATATAAAATTAAAATAAATTAAAATAATGAGAATTCATATTTATAACCATGATTTTTCAAACTTTGTTTAAAAATTGATAACCATATAAACACTTAATATTGAAAATTAATTAATTAATTATATGTATATTAAATTACAAATAAAAAAATTTCTACATAAACTATTAAAATACAAAATATGTAAAATATAGATAGTATGTATAAATTATAAATTCAATTTACTATATAAATTAACATAAAAATGATTCATATTTTTAAAAATCATTTCATGTAAATAACCCCAAGGGTTAGCTCAATTGGTTGAGTACTCATAGCATAAGCACATTGCTATGAGAGGTAACACGTTCAATTCTCCTTAACACCCTCGGGGTTAGGTTTCAAAATGAGCCAACAGGACTGATCGCTTTAGGTGGATCTTCCAGAGACCGTTTCTGTGGACGTAGCGGTCACCGATCTCTGAAATTCGTGAACTACATCGAAAAAAAAGATAAACAATAAATAAATTACATATTTCGTGTAAGTGTATATAACTATATTTACTAAGAAGGTTTTAAAATTTATATATAATATAAATAGTATTTTAAGGAACAATATAGATTTATCTTAAAAGTGTCTATATCAAACTTATTTTAAGGTGCAAACATTTTCCAAGTTTTACATTCAAAAGGAGATTTGTATTTAGAGAAATTTGAGATTTGTATTTGAATATATTAGGTAATAGCCTTCCATTATATGTTGTTAGCTTGTCTATCTTATCATTTTATCCACATGCTCTCTTCTTTTTTTCTTAAAAAATTATCCACCTAACGTATTTTTTTCTTATCTATGAAATATTACACTTTCAACCAAAAATGTGAGAAGGGCACGCTACTTTTCCTATACATTGGAAATGGTTCTACAAATTATACCATTATAAAAAAATATGTCAAATTTTAGTAGAGATCAATTTGACATTATACATATATCAAAGTTTAGTATAGATCAATTTGGCATATGTGCAAAGAAGTACATTTAGGGAACACTCAGTACCAAGATTACCACTCTTGTTTTACTTTGGGTAACAATAAAATTATACTATCGATCATTCTATACAGACATCATAGCTAAGTTCATGGGCCCAATTTTGTTCCTATATGTGACATTTGGCACTATAATCGAATTCTTGGCACCATGCTTAAAGGACTAGGTCATGCCATTAAAATGTAAGGAAAGTAAACTATTTCACATTTGATACAAGTTACTAATGAAAGAAGATGGAAAGCATACTAAGAAAGTTTGTTGTGCATTGCAACAAATGGTTCATTGTGTTTTTCTCCCTAAATTGCTATTCAAATTAAGCAAGACATAATTTTGTGTTAATACTGATATATTTTCATTATTTCCTAGCAAATCAATAATTCCATACACTCTTTCGTAATAAATATGTTAAGGTAATTACAGTAAACTTATCTCAGTCATAGAGTCAAATTATTGTATAGGTTTGAGGTATCGATAACCCATGGAAGTTTTATGTTATGTAACCTATGTAAAGGCATGATGAATCAATTTTAAGATTCCTTTAGACCAGTATGAGGTCACCAAAAAAGGAAGGAGGATATTGTAAAAATTCCAAAGATTTTGTCAATGATATAATAAAATACCTAACCATTTATCCCTTGGGTGAACCACATAAATATGTTTGGTGAACCACCTAACTTTTATACTCTGTAAATTCCTCATGATTTATGTTTATTTGTTTTCATATTATATTTTCCTTATTAACAACTTGTTTGAGAGTAGGTAAATTTGGACAATGGCTTGGGAACTTACTATATTACGGATAATGAGTTTCCATAAGTGGTAAAGGTAGATATACTATTTGGATATCCAAATATGCAAAGAAATGTATAAATAAAAAAAGATGTAAATATTTACTAGCTATATATTTTAATATAAATGGAGGAGGTGGAACCCTAAGCTAGTAAAGTATTTGGGCACCACATGTTGTTTTCTTGTCAATAATGTTGAATAGCCATGTAATAATGAGAGACCACATGGATATATTTAGTGCATATTAGGACCTAATGAAAAACCGTGTGTATCTCGTGAGCACAAATGAGCTTTGATGGTTGGAACAATGTGAGAAGAGTGTAGTGGAGGAACAATGGAAAGGTGCTAAAAAACATGAGTATTCAATGAGAAAACATTTAGGTAACATCATGGACATATTAAAATCGATGGAGTTAATCGTGATAAGGCATTTTGAAGTATCCATCATGTCATGGAGAGTTAAAATATCGTATGAAAACCCTATAGTGTTTTTTCCAAGATTTAAATCCTATCCATATGCACAAAGTATTCCCAAAGGTTGTTATAAGACCTATTATTGATGGATACATGTAGCACGATTTCACATGTTTTCAAATGAATAAAAGGTAAAAAACCTACTTGATATTTTTTTTAGGCTTCAGAAGGAACTAACATTTCATCTCATAGCTAGGTTTAATTTCTCATAGCTAGGTTGATAACGCACATTACCCTTATTGTTAGGAGATGAAGAAAAATGAACCTAGGCATGAGTAGCGAGAATCAAATATTTATAACTCCATGAAGAAATCATTCACCCTTTTTTCTCCGTTTGTTAAAAGGGTGACTTGTACTCATATGTTAGCTTGAGGGTGGAATGTGACTAGTACTTTATGCTAGTTTGAGGGGGGAATGTGACTAGTACTCTATGATATCATGAAAGGGGAATGCAAGACCTTAGGATGTGAGGCAATTGATGAACCATGTACAATAAAAAGTTTCCTAAAAAGTTGGCCAATACAACCACTTGTTATCCATGTATTCCCATGGATCATATCCTTTGATATGGAATTTAACAAAGATATTCAAACCCAATTAATCTCCCCAAGTCAATTTTTAAGGAGACGATTGCTAGTGTAATTAGGGTAAACTTAGACCCATTCATAGAGTTAATTTACTATTAGTGTTTTAAGAGATGGGGCTGTTCATTACCCATGGTTTTTCTCATGTTATGATCATGTTATGTAGCCTATTTAAAGGCACAATGAATCCATTATAACATGTTTTTGGTCCATTGTGAGGATATGGCAAAAGGGAGGAAAATACTACAAAAATTACAAAGAGCTTGTGAATATTATAATAAAGCTTATAGTCATTTCTATGTGGACATATCCTATGTTGGCACTTAAATATATTAGGAGAAGCATCTGAATTTTTCTTTGTATGAATTTGTAATAATATGTGTTTAATGAATTTTTTTATAGCAAAATGGCCATAGTAGGAAAGGTTCATTTTGATAATTTGTCAAATAAGCATATTTTATTTTTGTTTTATGACACGAAGTTATATAGTGAAGTAGTAGATGAGATGTTGTAGTGAAGCATGAGATCAAAATAAAATAAAATAATAATAATAAAACAAAATGTCAACTCGATTGAAAAGGTAAAAAAATAATAAATAAACTGAATTCAATTTATTATACTAAAATTTCATTTCATTAATAAAATTATGTACAATTTATTAGGATAAAAATTAATAATATGCATATAAAATTAAAATAATGAGAATTCATATTTATAACCATGATTTTTCAAACTTTGTTTAAAAGTTAATAACCATATAAAGACTTAATAATGAAAATTATATATATATATATATATATATATATATATATATATATATATATATATAAACTATTACAATACAAAATACATAAAATATAAATAGTAATTATAAATTATAAATTTAATTTACTGTATAAATTAACATAAAAATGACTCATATTTTTAAATATCATTTCATGTAAGTAGCCCCAAGGGTGAGCTAAATTGGTTGAGTACTCATAGCATAATCACATTGCTATGAGAGGTAACAGGTTCAATTCTCCTCAACACCCTCGAGGTTAGGTTTCAAAATGAGCTGACAGGATTAATCCCATCAGGTGGATCTACCTGTAAAGTACATCGAAAAAAAGAAAAAATTAATTACATATTTCATGTAAGTGTATATAACTATATGTACCAAGAAGGTAGTGAAATTTATATATAATATAAATATTATTCTAAGGAACAATGTAGATTTATCTTAAAAGTGTTTATATCAATTTTTTTTTAAGGTGTAAATATTTTTTCAAATTTTATATTAAAAAGGAGATTTATATTTTGAGATATAACTATATGTACTAAGAAGGTTGTGAAATTTATATATAATGTAAACAATATTCTAAGGAACAATTTAGATTTATCTTAAAAGTTTGTATATCTATTTTTTTTAAGGTGCAAACATTTTCCAAATTTTACATTCAAAAAGAGATTTATATTTTGACAAATTTAATACATTAAATATGAAATTAAAAACAAATCTATAATAATATCAACCCAATATATTTTATATTTATTATTTATTTTTCAATTATTTATTATCTACTTTTAACAATTACGAATACTTGTAAAAAAAGATTATATATGTAGAATGCCAATTCAAATAACATTAGGCATTTACTCACATTGTCCTTTCATTTGAACATATTAGGTAATATCCTTCCATTATATGTTGTTAGCTTGTCTATCTTATCATTTTATCCATATGATCTCTTCTTTTTTCTTAAAAAATTATCCACCTAACGCATTTTTTTCTTATCGATGAAATATTACACTTTCAACCGAGAATGTGAAAAGGCCACACTGCTTTTTGTTTTCTAGATAAATCCCTCTTACGGACAACAACAATATCTTGAGTATCCCAACATATAGCTAGAAACAAACAACAATTTGAATATCTCTTTCCCTGAATTATTAGCATTCAGATTATCAAAACTTAGAAATGAGGAGATAATCCTCCTACCTTTCAATGATATGTTTGATGTAGACCTTGCCTTTTGTCCCAAAAAATTCCTTCAATACTGAGAGGAACCTGCAATCACAAACATGAAAAGAATAAAAAGCACATGCAATATATAATAATCCAAAACACCAATTTAACTTAATTATCAAGGAGATTAATAATTGTCATTGTTTTAATGAATCTAAAAACAACACAATGAGAAAAAGAGATCCATATGTATTATCTAGAATATAAAAAGCAATCTTACGACCTGAGCCTTGATGTTGTACATATTTCTCTCGTGTGCCTTCACAATCTGTGTGCTCCTTGGTTTGAGAAGATTTCCTCTCGAGAATGACCAACATAGGTTTATCTTCAATTAACTATTTATGTGTAGAGTACGATCTCCAATATACATTCTATAATCTAGTCCTAACCCTGAAGCTTCAGCTCAATTTATAGAATAAATTGAGGAGGTTTAAGATCCATCAATAGAGGGATGAGATCCTCTAATGAAGGCTTCATCCAAGGGGATAAGTTACATGAGTGGAGGTATATAGCTCAAACTGGCGTGCCACAAGAGGCTTTTAGTTGGAATAATATGCGCCCAACTATGCTTCTAGAAGATACTTTTCGTGTTTACTTTAATCTACACGAGGTGCACAGGTTTTATGGGAAAATAGAACACGGATCATTGCAGATAAAGGAGGGAGTATGATGCAGGGGCATTGGACACTAGCTAGGAATGTGAGAGAATTGTACACATGTTGTGGCTAAAAGAGTTCCAAATTACTCAAGAAATGTACGAGCAAGGTGTCAATACCTTAGCTGTCTGTTGCACTTAGAGCAGTTAGGTTTAGTTTAGTAACTACAGAAGTTGAATAGTTTGATTCGTGTCTATCTGTTCAGTTTCTGTTGATAGAATTAGAGTAATATTATGTAATTAGGCTTTTTGTGTTAAGAATAAAATGGTCCTCAAGGAGGAACCGAACAGTCATGTAATAATCTATAAATGTACACCCCTGATACAGAGTAAATGGGGGATTTGGCAGTGAAAGATTGAATTGAGAAGCATTGTTCTCTATTGAATAAAATTTAGACTTATTAGCCATCTGCGTGTGTTATTGACAATCTTTCCGAACAACTCACTCCTTCGATTCGTGAACTCTATGTATAATTTGAAGAAGGATCAGTTTTGTGTGAAATTCCCTTATTTCTCTCTGTCTGTCTTTGAACTCATACTCTCAGTGAAAGAATTGAATGTGTTTGTTCTGTTTTGAAGAAGGTCAATTTGTTGAGTTCTGTCGAAAGAGCGTATCGATTACGATAGAACCTATGTCTATTGAAGCAATCTCAACTGAGATTGAATGCATTGTATCATTTTTGGTTGAACCGGATCAACGAGGCGAATTACATCATCAAGCAGAAAATAAGTTAAGTCAAAGAAATGAACTAAATACAGTGAGAGCCCAAGTTAACACTATTTAAACACGGATTGTCAACTGAGTGGTTTTGAAAACCAATACCACTCATTTCGCACCGCTTTTGAGTCTGGGGGCGAATTCACAAAAAAAACACGATCCAATTAAATTCTTCCATATCACCAAGATAAAACTAACCATTTCGTGTTTTTTTTAGCTTTAACATTCAGCCTTTGAAAAAACGTGATATCCATCTGAATCGTTCGATCTGGAGGACGACAGATTTGAAGGCAATCGCGCAGTGAGTTGCATGGGAGATAACGTGAGGTATGGCCTAGTGGTTTTGAAATAGTAAATGTTTATTTAATTCATAAAAAAATTGAATATTGGCTGTGTGGGCCCAAAACAAATAAGGCGTTGATCAGTGTTTGTGGTGGAAGTTAATGGGTTTAATGTATTAAGGTTAATATTATAAGCCGAGGGTGGATGTTGTTTAAAGGGGTCAAACAATTTATTTAGAAGAGTTTTATACTAAGACGGGAAGTCTAACTTCTATTCATAGGCGCAAGTATTACACTTCCAAGGGATTTTAAGGTTGGGTTATTTTCAAGGAGCGGATATAGCCGAAGGGACTTTAAAGTTGAGACCTAATAGTCGGAGCACTTTATTTAAAAAATACCAGGGGTTATATTATTGGGAGATTATATAACATTTGATATTGTATTTCATTAATCAAATCCACGAATTTTATGAATGAAAAAGAAATAAGAAATTCGAGTAGAATCCTTGGGTGAAATTAAACACAGAGAAAGCGAGACAGCTCTCCTTAGCGCCTGCACCCCATTAAGCTATCATTTGTGGTATTGGAGCAGATTTTTAAGACATTTTTGAGAGACTGAATGGACTTCCAAGAACCAGAAGAAGAATTCCAGCATGGCTGTCACTACAAGAAAAAAGGACATTGGTGAGGGGCGAAAATGGTCACCATAAACTCATTGGTGAGGGTCAAAAGAGCCTTCGTCACCAAAAATTGAATGTCACCAAAGGTGGAATTTCCGAAAGTATAGGTGTTGTGGTGACATTCAAGGTCCATCACCAATAATGATTTATAGCGAAGAACAGTGACCATCACCATTTCATATGAGCAATGGTGATGGACAATAGCCTCCGTCACCAAAAACCTGAACGTCACCAAAGGTGGCATCACCGAAAGTATGTGTTGTGGTGACATTCAAGGTCCGTCACGAATATTGATTATAATGATGGATAGTGAACGTCACCATTTCATATGAACAACGACGATTTTTTGTGATGGACCTTTCATGGCCGTCACTATTGGTGCATATATATGACGACGTTCATTGACCGTCACCATAAACTCATTGGTGACATCAAGGTCCGTCACAAATAATGACTATAATGACAAAAAGTGACCCTCACCATTTCATATCAACAACAAATATTTATGGTGACGAACCTTTAATGGTCGTCACTATTGATGCGTATATATGGTGGCGTTCGTTGACCGTCACCATTTCATATTTCGGTGAGAGTCAAAAAATGTCACCATAAGCTTATTGGTGATGGTCAAAAGAGCATCCGTCACCAAAAACTGATCGTCGTCATTCCCTATGAATATCAGGGTACGATGGAATCGAACCACCAACCTCCTTCTTGTAAAGCAGGTGCTCTTCCATTGAGCTAGCACCCTTTAAAGAATTAGACTTTAAACTAGTAATTTCCCCTAAAGGTGCAAAGATACACCAAAGGAATAGAAAATCTAGGCAGATCAAAAGTTGCTAGAAATAATATGTTCAATACACATAATAAAAAGAGAATAAGAATAACTTTTTATATAATCTAAAAAATCATTTACTACGTAGGAGAATAACTGGAAAGCACAACTAGAAATTTGAATCACAACATAACAATATAAAATAACATGCAACAAGAAAGGAACAACTCCGTAGTTTGAGAAATATGAACAATCCATGGGCATGTTCTTATATAGTGATATAGATAACGAAATATAAATATAGATTTATGAAATTCAAGTATCACATAAGAATGCCTTGAAAAAATATCAATATGTAAAATAGTATTTTTTGCATTTGGATTTACCTTGTAGAACCTCGGGAATTTTTTTTTACAGAAACAACCAATAAAAATGACAACATGGACCTCAGGAGCAATTGTGTAGGGGATAAAATATGAAGGTAAAACACTAGAGAAGTATTCAAAGCAAATGATGAAAAGCATATCTAGAAAGAACTGAGAACCCTCTGAAGTAAACCACACACGTTTATCATCGTGACTAGTACACTTGCAAAAAAAGATTAGAATAAATTATGAACTATTCCACCGAAAAACAGTGAATTTTTCCACTAAAATACAGTTTCAAATTAATCACTAGCATGATGCTAACTTATTTGCAAAAATAGGGAAGTTTCAAGACAATTTATAGTAGCTTGCATGGCGATCGTGTTGATAAAACCTTCCAAGGAATAAGACCATAGTAGTCAAAAAGAATGCCATCATACTTAATACTATCAAAGAGTGGTCAATAGAAAAAGTGAATTGACGGACCTTCATAACTTGCATTGGTTCCTTATCCTTCATCCAACCCTAAAATTTTAGACCAAGGTTAGCATTTTGAAGGAAAGTTAAGAAAAGTCAAATGATCTTGTGAAATAAGATTTTTATCACTATCATTAACTATAATGCAACAATTTTGCACAAACAAAGAATCATTGTCTAAAGTGAAGTAGTAAGTGATGATTAAGACTAATTGTGGGCTTAGACTTGTTTTTCCATTTTTTTTTGAATTGTTAGAATTACCATACTTAGTAGCAGAGGCATTCCCACCATGGATTGGGAAGTCCACAACAACCACTTATGTAACTGGGATTGTTGACCATAATTATTTTAACCTTCTCCTTCCTTTTGCTCAGCCATTGAAATATGTGTTGAGAACTCTTTGCATAAGACATCCTTCATTAGAATGGGCAGACCATTAGTGATAATAAAAATATTCTCGTAACATTTACACTATCATTACAATTTCTTTTGGGCTAAAAATTAGACTTATGGGTATCTTTGTCATGCCTTGTAAACAAATGAAGATGACAAGGGGAAGGAGCATAAGACGAGGGATTAGAAAACATCCACTGAGTGGAGCTTCAATCGTTGTCAATGATGCTCCATATTTAGGGATTGCTTCTGTAACTTGCTTTCAATATTCAAGGCAAGCCAGAAAGCCTTGCTCCAATGAATTCAGTGCATGCAAAGTCCATCATGTGTTGAATATGATAAAAGAGACACTTGATAAAATTGAAAAATTAATCCCCGACGATGAATTTTTCAATATACTAATAAACAATCAATACAAGAAATTATCAGAGAGACAACCACCACTAAGTAGCTCCTTCCTAAGAGGTTACAAACATTTTCTAATAACTAGTTTGTAGAAGCCATCAAAATCACCCAACTGGCACCACATTGCACACAACATGTTGAATTGTGAGAGAAAGAATCTTAAATTAGAATGCACCCTTTTGCGAGAGTAACGACATTTTGGAGAAAAAAAAATGCCTGTGATAAGTGATATACCTGCTAGAGGGATAGAAATGCTGCCAGCAGATCAGGAGGTTAGTCCGACCCCAAGAGATATCTAGGGAACAACCCCAAACCTGACTAGCTCTGAGGTTATGGCAGAAACATTGAGAAGGAATGTGAAGGAAAAAGTCTTGCAATCAAAATAAACTCACAGGATAACTATGAACCAAGAGTGACAAAGTTCTGGACAGTTCCTTAGTCTAAAGAGGCTAGAAGCTCATGCAACACTAGAAGGTTATTTTATTGGGCAAAGAGAATGCTATGTGCATCTTGCAGATGCAAACTTTTCTTGCACGTGATGGGAAAAGGGGCTTGCAAAAAGATGCCCTGTGTGCAGCATCAATGCACACAACATTCTCTTTTTCCCAATGCACTAACCTTCTAGTTGTGGCCAAATATCACTTGGGTCACAGTGGCAAGGCTTTCAGTAGTAGGCACTTACCAAATCTTCCACAATTTGTGTTATTTTACCAGAGCTAGATCTTGGACCTATGCTAAGATGTGAGGTGCTTCCACTGCAAGACATCAAGCAGCGTCGTTAGCATTCAGAGCTAGAAAACTTGAGAAACACCTTGACCAAGCAGAAACGGTCAGAAAGAAATGAACAAATAGAATAATAATAACTCTAGAAGATTATAAATAGGAAACCCTGTTATCACTGCACTGGAGGTACACGCCTTCACTTTTTTATTTTTCATTATAATTTGCACAAAATCCCTCCAATCCTAGCCTATCACATTTTTTCATTTAGCAACAGTTAAAGCCTTTTTCATTTGGTCACATATGAATCCCAATGGACAGCTGGTATTATATATGCCATACATAGCAATTAGGAAGCCAAAACAAGTAAATGCAATGTTTCAACTATAACTTCTTATCAGGAAATGTTAGTTACAATGACAAAAACGGTATGCCAATTGCATAAGCCATATGTATCTCCTGTGGAAAGGTTGATTGTAATCCCCGTGTGAGCTGAAATCTCAATAAATAACAACATAAAGAACTAATATGCGGCAGAATTGTTGTAGAAACTATTTTATAAATGGGAAAGGTAGTGAATTATGGAATAGCATATCATGCGTACTACCTATTTAGTTTCTTACCCTATAATATCATTTTCATTTTCTTTAATATTTGGGTACACTGCTCATTTTATCTAGAATTACAGTGAGATAGTTGTCTGATAGTTGGTCATATTACAGTAGGAATAGGAAACCTAGTTTTTGACTGAAAATGAGAGCAGGGCATAAGGAAAATCATTGCCACAAGGTAAAACCATGATTGAAAGTGTCTTACTGGAATGTATATTATTTGGAGTTAAATACAAACTATGATTATTTGTGGTAATGCTATGGATGTTGGAGAATAGACATTCAAGAAAGTATTGTCACTGTAACACGTCTACAATGTAGCTGTAGATGCTTTTTCACCTTGGTTTCTATTTTCTGCAATGGCTTGTAGTGGTAGCATGATGCGTGCATTATATATTTGCTTCAAATTTACTAGTGAACTTGGTATTTTCAAGAGGGTCATAACCTGTTAGGAAAGAAATTATTTTTTCATAAGAGGCATTCCTAGAAAAAATTGGTCAAGAGGCCAATCTGCAAGACAAAGTTATAATATATATTGACTTATCCAAATCTTGAAACTTATTCACTGGTTGATACTTCACTAATCAGTCAATAATGCAGCAGCCTTCAGAAACCAAAACACAGTGGTGACTTGCAGGTCATGTTTACATTATGCTAGTACAAGCTTAGTCTATTCAGAGGCCTACCATATGCAACAAAAGAGATTTACATAGAATCTTTCCATGTGCACCATTGGAATTGTAGGAAAAATGAAATATTTAGTTTATATATCTTCAGCGATTTTAAATTAGGAAAGAAGCCCTTAAAATGTACATCCACCATAAGACTAGGTCGAGTTCAATCTAGTCAAGTGTGTTGCTACTTGCACACACTTGTTATTTATTTTTCCCGTCTTAGGCCTTAGAAAACTGACATAGTAAATGTATAAGAGTTCCCAAAATAAGTGTCTAAGTGAGATGGAAGGCATGTGAGAAAATTCAAGCTGGCCTATCCATGTTCACCCATTATTGGGCTTCTTTAGGATTGATAGTTGAGGAAAGTTTTTTAGCACTGTGGGACTAAGAAAGTATGCCAACTTTGCAACACCATGAGAGTCATCTAGAATTTTTGAACTGATGCTGACTAGTTTAGCATATTAGTAGGAGACATCTTAGCAACATCTTAGTATCATGTTGCATGAAGAATTGACTCAAACCTAAGTATTTGAGGCAATTGATACACTGCCCAAATCATGTCCTTTAGGAGACAAAGTTTGCACATTGAGTGTGTCAGAGAGAGAATGGGTATCATGTTCACATGGATTGATACATTAGTCCAATTTGTATTTTCTTATCTTTTCCTAAAGGCTAATATCATTAAATGCGAACATGAGAGTGGGTGCCCTCACATTTGAAGAGACAAATCTAGAGGGATTGTGTTAAAGACAAATTTAAGTTCATCATTCTACCCTCATTCTTAATGGAAATAAACATTTCATATAATTCATGTCATATGTGCCCAAGGTTTGAAAACACTAAAGTTTAAACTCTTAACATGTCCTTTATGAGAGTGGGTGCCCTCACATTTGAAGAGACAAATCTAGAGGGATTGTGTTAAAGACCATTTAAGTTAATCATTCTACCCTCATGCTTAATGGAAATAAAAATTTCATATGACTCATGTCATATGTTCCCAAGGTTTGAAAACACTAAAGTTTAAACTCCTAGGATCTCATCATTCCCTCTAGTTGAAGGAAGAAGAAATTTGAAAAGAAAAATTGATCTCCTATATTGACTCGTACCTTTCTTATTTCACCTTTGCACTTGAGAATTTGATGGCTTAGGTTTTGAACCTCAAATTAAGTGGTAGATTAAACATATATTTGTGGTTCTCTGACCTTTTGGGAAACCATGCAATGATGAGTGGTTTCTATATCCAATATTATAATGATCCATTTTAGATGAATCTCTTAGCTTTCACTGTCTTAAGATTTTTGAATATTGATCTTATTAGAAATTGTAAGTTAAAGGTAATTGTTATTGAAAACTCTAGCACCCCTATGGCATCATAGGTATGGGCACCTCAACTTGACCTATCTCTCTCAGTTGGCATGAGAGAAACTAGTAGATGGACTTCCAAACATTCTGTAGAAGATACACAGAGTTTGCAGAGATTGTCAGGCAGGGAAGCTACATTGAATACCATTTTATGAAGGACAAGCTTGGAAAGCATAGAGGGTCCTTCAGTTGGTACTTTTAGACATATGTGGACCAATGAACATGACATCAACCACTGGTGCTAGGTACTTCCTTCCATTTGTTGATTATTTCAGTAGAAAAATGTGGGTATATTTTCTATAATTAAAATATGATGTGTTTAATGAATTTCAAAAATTCAAAGCATTAATAGAGAAATAGTTAGGTTTTCATATTGCCTCTCTTAGATATGATACTGGTGGGGAATTCTACTTAAAATATTTCAATAAATTTTGTGCTAAACATGGGATCCAAATACAATATACTACACCTTACACTCCACAACAAAATGTATTGGTTGAGATCCAAAACTGTACTATCACAAAGATGGCTAGGTTTAAGTTGCAGAGGAAGTCTATTCCAAATAGGTTTTGAGTTGAGGCAATGTTCACAATAGTATACCTGTCGAATAGATCTCCCATGATGGCGATGAAGTAGAAGGTTACAAAGAACCATGGTTTGGAAGAAAGTCCAAGTAAGTCATCATAAAGTTTTTTGTTCTATTTCCTACACTTGGATTCTAGCAAAAAAGATAACCAAATTAGATCCAAAGAGAAAATCTAATGATTATAGGGTACAAAAACATTATAAGGTTTATAGGTTGATTGATATTGACACTGATAGGGTAAGCTTCAATAGTGAAGTTGTTGTTGATGAGGAGGTTGGACCTTTCCAAACTTCTCCTAATTTTTGAATTACTTAGAAGCTGGAAGGGGTTGATGATTCAAGTGTCAAGCTTCAGGTACCTACACTTGAAGGGGGGTGGAAAATTTTGAGCATGATGAGTCTCCTAGACTAGTAATTTATGATCTAGATATAGGTGGTCTAGATCATGGTGACAATACTGACTTGGATGAGGAAGATCACAAGAAGAGACCTAAGTAATGGCACAACACCATTAGATATGTTTGAGTAAGCAAAATGATCAAGGGATGATTATTTAGTGGAAAGAGAAATCAGAGAACATAGTTAACTTTTCTCTCATGGTCAATATTAAGGAAATATATGACCCAAGATGTTTGAGGAAGCACAAGGGAGACGGAATTGGGAAAGATCCATGGTAGTCAAATATGAGAGTTTGATGAAAAAATAGACTTGTGGTCTCACATCACTTCCATTAGGGAAGAAACCTATTGGCTACAAAGGGATGTACAATATCAAGTACAAGGAAAATGGTACATTTGACAAGTACAAAGTATGGTTGGTTGCATAAGGGTGTTCTTAGCAATAGGGCATTGAATATGAGGATACCTTTGCTCCTACAACAAATATGAGCACTATCCAACTTGTTCTAGCCACAATTAGCACAATTTGGCTGGGATGCCCATTGTATGGATGTGAAAAGTGCCTTTATTAATGGAGATTTGTGGGAAGAAGTCTACATGTATCAACCATATTGTTTTCAGGTTTCAGGGAAGGAGCATCTAGTCTACAGACTGAAGAAGGCTCTGTATGGTTTGAAATACGCACCTAGGGCATGGTATATCAAGATTGAAAGTATTTGGATGAACATGGGTTTTAGTGGAGTGCTTCAGATTCCAACATGTATGTGAAAAGAGTTGGTAATGTTATCATCTTTCTATTCATACATGTAGATGATATCATTATCATACGTAGTGAGGCAAGTTCAATAACACATCAAATCCAATATGAGAATTTTTTTTGACTTGATATATCTAGGCCTCCCACACTACTGTCTGGTTGTAGAAGTTTAGAAAATAGGTAACAAGATTTTTGTCTCACAAAAAAAATATGCCAGGGAGTTTGTTGGACAAGTTTAGAATGATAGATTGCAAAGTCTCGTCTACACCTATGGAGAAAGGGTTTGAAAATTTCAACCAAAACTGACTCTAAGGCAATCAATGAGTTAATGTATAGGCAACTAGTTGGTAATTTGATATATCTTAGAGTCCCTAGACCTG
Organism: Pinus albicaulis; assembly: GCA_034641835.2. Taxonomy (NCBI): domain Eukaryota; kingdom Viridiplantae; phylum Streptophyta; class Pinopsida; order Pinales; family Pinaceae; genus Pinus; species Pinus albicaulis. Next base: position 39,218 of record JAXQQM020080495.1, read on the forward strand.
ATTTGAGCTTCGATGTGAGCTTCATTTCCAGATTCATGATAATGCCAAAGATAGAGCACTAGACAACAACAAGGTGAGTGTGGAGATATGTGAAAGGGACACTTGACTTTGACATTTTCTACAACAAAAGCAAATACCCTAGCCTGTGTGGGTATACAGATTTAGATTGGGAATGTTCTCTTCATATAGAAAATTCACTTCTGGATATGTTGTTAGCCTTGGCATAGGTGCAGTTACATGGACCAGCAAGAAGCAACAAGCACAAGCCAGGAGCCCTTTTGTCAACAAAAGAAAAATATCGAGTAGAGAAAGAAGCATGCTAGGTAGTTGGCTCAAGCGGATGCATTGAAATGCAACAAACATTGCCAAGACCCCTGTGATGTGAGAACCAAGTCTTGATGAAACTTGCCAAGCATCTGGTCTTTCACGAGCATACCAAACATGTTGAGGTATATTACCACTTCATCACATAGCTTGCAGAAGATGGGTCTATCAAATTGTAGTATTGTCCTATAAATAATCAAACTGCAAACATTCTCACCAAGGGTTTAGGTCCTGAAAAATATGTAAAATTTTGATATAAGCTTGGTGCAGTTAGTAGTTTGACCATTAAGGGAGGGTATTAAAGTAAATATTAGTTCACTATTCAATAATGGCAAATTAGGTACTAGATTTAGGCACTAATAAAGTCAGATGGATTTTAGTTTATTTTATGTGTTTGATGTCTTATTTCACTTTAGTATGTATTTCGGTCTATCTAACATTCATAAAGTGGATTGACTCAACTTTATTGTAACCTATATAAGAAATATTTTTCTTTCTCACTATTAACTTAAAGGCACATGACATCAATGAAAAGAGGGGTTTTTGTAGTTTTTTAGACACAATATTGTTTTTGCAAAGTGGAAGGCACATGAAAAAAAGGCCCTTTATCCATCCTTTCCTCAGGTCCAAGAAACCTAAAATATTTTCTCACAGTTATTTTATATTTTTCTCCAATGACCCCAATGACTCACTTCACTTTCTTTAGTTTGAAAACAAAGAGAAATAGCCCTTTCTAAACTTTGTGAGAAAGGTCTTACTTACAGCAAATGAGATGACCCCAACTCCAAACCATGTGAACAATCTTCCCTAGTATAAAAATAAAGAATCCCGCAACAATAGTAAGATCGAATAAAAAATTGGCTTCCAATTTAGACTCCAAATGAACCAGAAACTATTTAATTTCTAGACAAGACCCTTCTCTAAGGTAGTTTAACTTACCTTTGCAAAAAAAATGACAAGCCACCCAATAATATTTGAACCAATAATATTTGGAATGGCAACCACTAATAATGCCTGCATACAAACATAGAAGAGATTAATCCTACCAAACTGACTCAAAAGGATGAAATCCATAGGAAAAAAATTTAAATCTTATTAAGACCACATAAATGAGGGGACTACATGGATTTTCCACATAACAAACTAATATCTATTTGAAATAAAGCTTTATAATATCAAAAAAAAAATAGTAATTAAGCTAAATCCAAGTCTTCTTGAGCAATGATAGGGTTGGAACTTGATATACATAGTATTAAGGGCACTTACACCTTTTTGTCCAATATAATCAGCAACCTGTCCACTGACTATTGCACCCACATTGGCTCCCATGTTTGATAAGGATCCAAATAAAGAGAACTGACATAGAATTCAACATGTTTTAGGTCACAATGGGCCTTTCTGTAGTCTCGTTGGGAAATATTAATCACTTTAACCCAGTAGGCAACAATTGAAATTTTTTGTGGTAGCATTAAGAACTTATGGACTTGATTGCATTGGAAAATAGTAAATGCACCAAAATAGATATTAAATAGGTCCATGAATTTCTTAAGAGATGTATGATCATCTATGTATTTATCCTAAAAGTCTGACTAAAAGACATGCCCTTAAGAATCATCTAACAGTGAAAACATACCCGAGACAAGGTTAAATCAAGATCATCAATGATCCCATTTTGATTAGGCAATGAATATTCAACCTATTACAACATTACTTTGCCAGAATCGTGAGAAATTTTATCAACCCTTCCCTGTTTTGAAGACTGAAAGGCATTCAAGACAAAGGTTGAGAAGAAAACTAATAAATAAGAAAAATAACTTACATAGAATCCAAACTCCATAGGCCCCAAGGCAACAATAAATGTACAAAGTATTGCAACAAGAGAACTCCCTTGGAAGGAGTGAACATCTACACTTTTTTCCCCTTTACCACTAGGACGACTAGATTTTGATCTGCTACGCCGACTACTTTTTTCTGAAAGATGCTTCTTCACATTTCTACTGTCATCTTGGTTTCCTTTCTCCAAATCATTTTTGTATGCCATCTGGTTCTCAAGGGTAAAAGTCCCAAAGACAAAATTTCTTTCAAATTTAATGCCAAATTACTGAACTTCACCTGCACAAATCAACCCATGAAAACCTTTAACAGTAGCACATGATGATGATAGACATCAATGCTAGTAGAGAAATCTCATAGCTGGGCAAATAGACAATGATAATTCAACAATAATGTGATGTACATGATTATGGTTTTGAACAATATCATAGCAATCAAGCAACAAATAATCATTCAAGCTAATTCATCAATACATGGAAAAAATGCATTTACAATTTTGTCTAGTAGATGCAAACATATATTTTCTGGAATGATGTGACAGGAGCCTAGAATAGAAAGAACACCAACAATGATATCACTGAAAGCTATATGGAGAATATTGCAGAACTCAATATGCTAGCTCCCAATAAATTATTTTTCTTTTGAGAGAACAAAACTTATTCAGATGCCTGTTGTACAATGTCCAGTTGCTGCAAACGATATTTTTCTGGAACAATTTGAGAGAAGCCTAGAAGAACAAAGATACCAACAACAGTATCATTCCAGAAATGCATCATATTGCAGAACTAATTTTGTTAGAGCCCAATAAATTCTTTTTCCCTTATGAACACAAAAACATACTCAGATGACCATCCTACATAACAATGCAGATCCAATTGCAAATTCACAGCCAATGGTATATTTGAAACATGCCAATGAAACCAAACCCCCGATCCTACAATTTGAAACATGACAATCAAATCAAACACCCAACGCAATACGACTGTTAGGCAACCACCATTCTCATGGAAGGGAGGAATGATCAGTATCCAGTGGGTTCAAAGTCGATTCAAAATAAGATACTTATGCACAGGCTGAGGAACCATATCCATATGCGCTAAAAATGACTCGATTCAATGGTAGTGCCATCCATATGCAGAAATAATGGCTTATCTCAACATTGAATTTTGCTTAAAACCATAATCAACTTAGTTTTGAAGATCCATTAGATTCCACTTGAATGAATTCAAAAAAACTTCCAAATAAGATGCAAAGCATAGCTTACAAAGGACAGATTCAAAGACAAAATAAATCATATTTTGATGACCTTGTACAGTAAAAAATTGGAAATAGAAACTCAGAAAATCAAGAAAACCCAAACAAGAATAAAGAAATAAGCATCAAAAGCAAATTCAATATTGTAGTTACCTCTTCCAATAGATACACAAAATGGGTATTCTGCTTATATGAGAAGATATACCCAATTCAACCAAACTAGCAAACACTATCATGGATGGAGATACAAATTCCGCCTTGTGGGATTCTCCTCTGCTAAATATCATAGGAAAATTTAATAGATTTGAAGAATTCCCAAAACTCAAATTCCAGTCTGTCTTTCCTTAAGACCACAATTTCATTATAACCGCAATTTGAGATAACCGAAACTTCAGATAAGGTCAACATGTCGTACTAGCAAGGATGGAGCTGATTATGTTGATGTTTCTCTCATGGAAGACCATTAAATGGCAAAGAAAAACCTAAGAGCATGCATCCAAACACTATGTATGCATGAAGTGCTCCTTGTACAAATCCATCATAGTTCTAAGGCCCACTGGAGGAGAAGTAATGTTCTCTATCTATAAATGTCATCTACCGTAATCCTATTCAAGTCATGCTTAGATGCTAAGAGGTAATGGAATAGGACAAAGTTCCAGGGACTAATAATGGAATAATAAAACCAAGCCAACTAGTACAAAGGAAGTTTCAAGATTATAAATCATAATATTCAGTTTGTCAAAAAAATGAATTTTTCAATAAAGGAATGTGTCTCATAATGGAACTAGGGTTTAAAATGTGCATCAATTATTTCTACTTTGTATCAATTCATTGGTCGATGATTGTTATCCTACAGTTCTTGCAAATAGCTAAATTGTCTTGGAAAATTCTCCTGATATAGACAGATTTGGTGTAGAGATGCTATTTCATTTTTTATAAGTCATTGTGGCATGAAACTAATTGAGGTTAAAAGGCTTGAACTATGTCTATAAATATGATGGATAAATTATTACTTCCTTTTAAGTTACTTCCTGATTTGTTGTTGAGGCTGTACTTTTAATTGTGTACTCAACATTACCACCAAGGATTCTGAATCAGGGTGAAACTGGCTTGGACCAACCAGGCCATAGTGAGACCACACGTAGCTAAACATACATAGCTAAGCAACATGGATTTACATTTGAGCCCTTAGCTTTTCCTGCTAAATGTCTAAAAAACATGGGCATGAAAATCTTCTTCGTTGTTTGCAAACTCCTTACAACACAAATAGTTGAATTTTAGGCCTGTCTTTATAGAAACGACTATAGCTTAATGTTAGACCTGACTATATAATCTTCAAGGGAGATTTCAACCCATTTTTGGTATAGATTAACTTCTTGGGATTGAAGTAAGCTAGACAGGCTAGCAACTGATAGTAGAAAAGCATTAGAGCAGAAGCCATTGGCTGGAGGGAGCTATAAGCTATTGCCTATTATTGTTTGTTGGGCCCGTGTTGTGATGTGTTCGCTTGGGGTATTGATTTTGAGATTGACCCGTGAATAGTATTCATGGAATTAAATTTTTTTTATTTGCTAAAATGGAACTCCTGGAAAAGATAATAGTCAAGGACTTGAACAAATCCATCTTTGAATGCAGGCCTAGCAATGAAATCTGTCACCCTAACATTCTTAAATATCCACAAGGGAATTTTTGATGCTAGTAGTGCAATGTATTTTCTTCACTAACCATCCAGTAATTTGTCTGCTACAAATTTCTTTATGTGCCTATATCCATGAAAATATTTCAATCCATAAAAAATGACAATTCAGTTGTCTGGAAGAATATAAAAGGATTAGAACTTGTAGTAAAAAATGTTACCTTGCTATCATAAATATTTAATTGATTATTTAATCAGTTTCTTCATTCATCATGGCCCTCTCAATCACATACCAACAGAATGGGGTACCTCATATGATATATCAAGCCTTGCAAATGTGGGCAAATAGTAAATCTCTCCAGTGAAAGTGGTTTAGCAATCAATTTTCTTCAAGCTTATTTCTGGTCAAGGCTTTTCACTCTAATATGCGATTGGGAGGAAGAAATATGTACCGGCTCCTTATGAAATTTTCTCCATCCCAAGAACTCATTTTTAGAGTTTCAATTCCATGAAAAGCTGAAGTGAATATCTCCATAAGTGATTTATATTTTATTTTTTTTAATTATGACGAATAAATGATTGACTGTGTTCATTCTTGGTAGTTCTAAATTTTGTTTCTCGTGAAACATAGATTGCATTAACCCTGCTCAGTGCGGAGTCTTCATTATTATTACGAAGAGACAAATTTCTGATTTTAGACATAAACATAATTAATTCAGGATGAATATTATCTTCCTGCTCTTTCATAGCATCAACCTTCTCAGGCCGCAAAGGCAGTATTATTATTGTGTTTGGAAGCTCACAACCATACCCTTCTTGGAGGCCTTTAATGCTCGGCTTTTCATCTATCCAATCTGGAACGATATATCCAATTTTGGTTCTAGGTGGAGGTATCTCATTAAACCTTATCTTATATCCATTGCTACATATGTAAGGCAAGAAAACACTCTTAAACCCAATCCCTAAACATATAGAAAGGTATAGCACATCATCTCAATAGCCATGGCCCAGAGCTCTTAAACCTAGTCTCTGCATATCCTGTCTTAAGTTGCTGCAATTGTTGTTCATAAACTGAATGTTGACTTAACTTATGGTGTTGCGGCATAAATTCATGCTTAATAGAAGACTAATTTGTCCTCGAGTCATTATTCAACTCATTAATTTGTTGAAGTTGTGGCATTTTTTGTTCGTGAAACTCTACCTATAATTGAACAACTTGTTGCTACTTCTGTTACTGTTGTTGCTAGATTTGTTGTTGCTGTAGTAGTAGGGGTGTTGAATATGTCGTTGCTGCTACATGTTTACTTGTGTTTGTACTATAGGGAGTGAAGTTGCACCATTTTTCAAACAGTGAAAAAGATGAATAGGAAGAGTCCGCATAGGTAATCTAATTGATGATGCATTAATTCTTTGTTGGGATGCAACAACTTAGCATCTCAAGGATTGTAATTCTTTCTTTTTGCAACAAATCCTCTATCTTACTAGAATTGTTGGGGTAACTGATACGAGTTCTCTGGTGGTGCAATCTAATATCCTCTGTTTGGTTATGAACTGTAATTCTTTCTTTTTGCAACAAATCCTCTATCTTACTGGAATTGCTGGGGTAACTGATGTGAGTTTTCTGGTGGTGCAATCTAATATCCTCTGTTTGGTTATGAACAAGAGACTTCACTTTCTCTGCCAATTTTTATCCCAACACTTAGCATTCTTCATGGGTCATTGAAACTTTGGTTTGGTGGAACCATTTGGCATCTCAATGCTCAACATTATTGAGGATGCATGGAAACTTTCCATGGATAGCAGCCTCAGGACCTTTGCTATATATGGAATCTCTGTGTTCAGTAAAAACAGAAGGCTACAATTCTTAGGTCAACATTTATTGTAATATATATTGAAGAATGGCTATGTAGGCAAGATAGTAGATTCTTGGGAGCAAGCCATCAGTCATATAGTTTTTCTTCAATGTCGTCGATGTTTTCCTAATTTAAATGAAACATACTAGCTGTAACCAACAAGTGTGTGATAATCAGACTATCCTGCATCCGTATTGATACAAAATTTTGTTAAGAATGTATTTGTTTTGACACTCGGTGATATGAAAATATAATTCTTGCATATGCAGATCAGACATGTCAATCCTTAATGTATTCAGAAACAATGTTTCAACTATCAAAACAGGTTGAAAAACATTTAATTATATATTCTAATTTTTGAAGAATGTAGACACTTGCAACTTGCTGTTTTATTTTCATTGTATCGTATTGCACCTGTTTCAAGGAACTGGAGGAGATATACTGAATATTCCCTTAAGACTGCCCATAGCTAGTACTGACTACATCCTTTGTCTTTTCCTTCTAAACAGACTCTGCAATTAAGTTCCCAATTCAATGTGAATGCTCACTAGATGAATAATAAATATCATGGAGCACAAAATTCCAAGTTAAAAATCTGAGGATGAATGATAAGTCTGAATATCTATAATAGCCGCAGTAATTAAAAAGAAAAATTAACTATATGGATTTTACTAATTAATCAGAAAAGATCAAAAAATAAAACCAACTACTCGAATCAATTTGTCAATGGCAGTCCAACTGCTAACTAAGCATGGAACAATATTTTTAGTTTACTCATGGAAACTCAAGTAATAAGGTAGATAGCATATCCAAAAGGAAACATAAAGTAGAAAAGTTACTCTACAAACCCCAACATAACCACTGTGCCAAATTGTCATATGTCCTAGCTACTGCCATACTGGTGATATAAGAAATGTGGATGTCAAGGATATTCTCAAGATTAACTGAAGTCATAAAGAGAAATTTCCTTTTATAACTAGCATTGAAAGTGGTCAAGTTGCCAAAGGCCTTTTACAATGACCTTCCCCTTACTTATCAGCCGTCTCTTCACACAAATTCTCCATGTAGAGCACTGAATTTCTTCTGCTACGTCAGGCACCTCTTCCTTTACCAGCATTCCTCCTCCTGTTTTTGAACACTAACTTATATTCTGCCGTTGATGTTAATTAGTAAGCTTCCTCAACTATACTATATTGTGGAGGCTCATCTCATCTTACACTACAAACTTCATCCCATTCACATACCCCAAGACTTTCTAGTTCTCATCCTCGTGATGACCTATGCAGGTAGAAATTTTATATATCCTCGCACTTGCTATCTCTATGTTGCATATTTCTCTCTCAACTTGGACACCATCTTGTTCCGAGTCCTTATCTTCTCTTTGTTCAGACAGATTAACTCATGTGGTACAAAAATCCCACCATATAGAAGCATGTCTTTCCAACTTGGTAATGGTGAACTTCACCTTGTTCAAGTCCTTTATCTTCTTGTACTCAAAGTTCCTTTCCATCTCACTTATGCTTCTGCTTTCATAGTCCCATCATAATGCGAAATTTCAACATCAAGGATGATGATATGAGCACTCTCTTTGTGATTGAGAGACATAAATGGGACATTAATTGTTGGTCTGTAGATGGAACATGGATTGCTGATAGTGATTTGTCTTTGGAGATCACATCTATGACATGGATGGTGAGAGCTTGACAGATAAAGACATGAATTTGCGCCTTCTTTTTCTCATCGGCCTTGGGAGCCACCTCATGGATCATGAGAAGGACATCGCACATTATATATGGAGCATGAAAAGGACATTCCAGATCCTATTTCATGTGATCTTGGACAGCCAAAAGATGTTGAGGTACATGATGCATATTCCATTTTAAACAACATCCAAGTGTCCTTATCAATGGGGCAAAAAATCAGCAAGAAATGCAATCCCAACACTAAAAAATGTTTGGGACAGAAATATGTTCAAACATAGATGTATTGTGGAAATTTTCAACTTTTCAAAAGAGGCCATCAAGCTCCAATTCATAAGCTGTCTTGGTTTTCCAAATCTAAAAATTTTCAGCATACTTCATGTGGATATTTGTAGAGGGCAACAACGTTTTGCAGGCTTATCTTGGAGCCACATTTTAAAACCTTGTTGTTTGAAGCTATTACAGGAGACTTGCATGGCAGAGAAGGGGGAAAATTGTTGGAGCATGTACAAGAACCTTTGTAAAGGAATTTTTAGTGCAAGGAGGTGGCTCATGGCTAGATGATGGACTGCACTATTCATATGCCTAGGATGATGACTATATCAGTCCTATCCAACATTGGATAAAGCAAGCATGTGGCAGCACACACCGTTATATATGTGATCCAGTGGATGGCATTAATTTAGTTTGTGCCAAAGGCCAATCAATATCAGGTACACTCATTTTGGCAGTCTTGAGCATGGGAGTTTGTTCTTTTTGAGAAGATGAATCCAGTGTAGTTGCAGACCAAGGGGACTGGAAACAGTTGTACCTGGAAAGCCCCTTTTCATCTTAGCAGAGTTTATAACCTTGTAATGAATTTCCCATGAATATTTTTATGTATCAGCAGCTCTAAATTACAGTCCATTTATAGAGAGCCTTAGGTTATGAAATATTATCTATAAGCCAAAATAGGGTTAAAATTTTCCATTGAAAGCTTAGAATAATTTAACTGAAAGAACCAAAGAACCATTGTAGATACTTTAATCAACCTTTTTTTCTTCATTCTGCTGCTTAAAACAGTGTTTTGAGCAAGACCTATTTCGAAAAATTTAGTTCAGAGAATATAGTGGCTTATTTAATGAATTTTCTCCAAGACAGAGCATACAAGATTCGTGACAGCCACAAGAAAAATTATGGGATTTTGCAATTTAAGCATTCTCTTGCAGAAAAATACCTTTTCCGAACTCGTTTTGATGGTGAAGAAATGCAAATGATCTATTGGAAGTCGTGCATAAATTATATGTTGGAACTTGTGCAGGAAGGGATCTAGGGGCTCATGGATTTATTCCAGAGCGATTGCAAACCAGGATTGTACAAAAGCGAGCTCCGGAGCTTGTTTCTGTGCGTGAGCTTGTTTCAGGGCAGGGAGAGGGATAACGCAATAGCGACAAAATACAAAGACAATGCGTGAGCTCGTTTCAGGGCAGGGAGAGGGATAACGCAATAGCGAAAAAATACAAAGAGACATTAAATGTAAAGGCGCCATATGATTTCAAAGAATTTGGAATAGTTTAATATTTTTTTAATTTGAAAAAATAAATGGAACAAGACGGCAAAGGAATGAAACTAAGTGATTGGGTGGGATAATTATAATGGCTTGTGTCATTTCTTTGAGTCACATTGAATTGATATATAGACCAATTATAAATTAAGTAATTATTCATTACTAAACTGGGGTTTTATATAAATTATTTATTTATTAATGTTAATTTTTAGTTTTTAATAATATATTTGTGTTAAAGAAAATTATTTTAATTAATAAGATTTTTGTTAAATTTTCTATATTCTATTTTAATTTACTTTTTAATTGTTTTGAATATATTTTCACCTTTATGTATGGAGGTTATTTATTTGCATATTTAAAGTTTTGTTGTAGTTCTTTTCTTAAAAAATGACTATTGTGATTGTGATGGTGAGAAGGTGTTCTATAAATAGCATTAACGATTATTTAGAATAAATAGGAGATTCTTTCTCATTATCTAAGACTAATCTTTGAGAGAATGGATATACATTCCCTAATTATCACATAAACAATAGGTTAATCTTGCATTTATTGCTTTCTCTCCATGGAGGTTCGCTAAACAAAGGGAATACCTCCTCTTATGTGAATTTGATTGTCTCCACCTCTTAAAGGATTTTCAAACATTAATAATTAAATGTTCATTACTTTAAAGATGTAGTCTTGTCGAATATACCAAAAACATAGTAGGATTATTTCATTGTGGACAAAATCAAGTACATGTCTGAGGGAAGTATTCCTCTATGGATGGTTAACAAGTTCATCAATAACTACAAGCAAATGCTTCATCTATATATTTAATGATATTTAGTCATCATCTAAAGAGTTCAAGAATCAAATAAATTCCAACCTAACTTCTAATTATATGGTAATCTTGTACTTAGAGGTTCTATTATTGTAGAAATTGACAACTATGGAAGTTGTGGCAATGTATTGGAGGAGGGACTGTCATTTTGGGGCAGAGCTAGCCACTTTTTAAATGACAGTTTCCAAAATTGAATCCATCTTCAATGTATGTACATTGTCTAGCTTTGATTTTGGTTTCCCTTTCATCCTAGAGATCAGAGAAATACATGCAATGTATTATGAATTTCTTAGCCGTTTAAGTTATCCATTTTTAGTTCAGTCACTCAAAATTTCTCAAATTTAGTATTAATTTAGCGGGTGAACTTTTGCAACTTGTAATTGTAAGATCATTAGATGAGGTGATCCTCTAACTAAATGTTGTTTATATGGCAAAGCTAGAATATGTTATTGAGAAGAGGAATATCATGATGTCATTGGTTTCAACTAGACACTAATGTAAACCCACTTTGAAACCACCATGGGGGATCTGAAGGGTAACATCTAGTGCTCTTGTGTGTGTGAGGGTTCAAAATTAAGGCCCCATCTTATTTTAATGAAGTGTTCCTAGTACAAATCCATCTTAGAGTCAAGGCCATGAAAATATGAAGTCCAAGTACTAAATTTATTGTTTATAAATAACCTCTTTAACAAATTGACACAAACGTATAATGATTTCATTTACATTGGAGGTGTATGTCACCTGAATTGTGTTACAAATTTAATCGCTCCCCCACAAGAAGGTATCATGCTCCCTTGTGATGGTGCATCAACCCTAATGGAGAAAAATCTCATGATGTAAAAGGAATTTAAACATGATGTAACTTTAATAGTGTACTACATTCACCCCTTGGCTCACCACTCGTGGAAAATGTGAGGCTATTTCAAGAATTGATGTGGATAATATCATTTTATTTTGTCTTATGTATAGTATTATACATTGACACAATTGTGGTTTTTTAGAAAATAAAATATTTCTATCAAGGGTTAGCTCCTTGTTCATTAGGGTTGAATAGGTTGTGTCATTATGAGTGATTTATTCATTGTCAACTCCTTATGTGGGAGAACACTACAAGCTCCATGTCAACATGAAGAGTAGATATTGTGAGAAATTCTTATCGAGGTTTTTCAAATTATCCAGTTGTTCTACATTTGGTATACATGTCATAAGTGCATTACCCACAAACGCACACCCTCAAGACCAATACCCGGTTCTCTAAAAATCAAATGGTACCAATATTCTTAGTTAGAGGTGAAGGATTCTCCTAAGAGGTTATTTTGTTGGTTTGAGGTGTTGTGTTTTGCCTTAGATACTAAGTGGTTAAGGGCTTCAAGAGTTAAGATTTAAGGGCCAAGGGCTTGGGGGGAGGGATTTATGGGTTAAGGGCTTAATAATTAAGGGATTTAGGTGTTAGGGGCTAAGGGGTTAGGTTTTAAGGTGTTTGGGGGTTATGGATTAGGATTTAAGGGTCACGGGTTAAGAGAATAAGGGGTTAGTGCTTAGGGGGTTCATGGATTCTAGGTTACGAGTTAATAGCTTAAGTTTTAATGCGTCAAGGGTTCAGTGGCTTATGAGGTATGAGTGTAGGGTTAAGGGAGTATGGCTTCAGGGTTAAGGGATAGGAAATTTAATGGTTATGGGTTAATGAATTATTGGTTGTGATAATGGCACCCCTAATGCCCTTATCACCACTATGAGGGGTTCCCCTTTCAATTTCTCTTGTTACCTTCCCTCTAAGCCCCCTAGCCCCTATGACATTAGGTATTAATACCCCTTCTCGTTCTCTAATGACTGGATTATAGATCTTAGTAAACCATGCTTGGACATCCCACTTCTACCCATCCATGCTACATGTGTGTCCCCCAGTCCTGTTCAATACACCACAAAATACTCCTCCCACATTTTCGGTCATATCATTCAACTTATCCTAACATTATAGGTGAAATTGGTGTTTATGTTGTAAAGTGAGCAGAGAAAAAATATTACTTGTTTTTTCTATTGAGAAGATGTAGAAATTAATTGTCATGATTGGAATGTGCATGCATCAATCTAGATTGGCTTGTATTTCAAGCTTAGACATGAATAATCATTTGGTCATACTCCATCCTATCGATGGAGTCTGATACCACAAAGGTATCGATGGGAAATTTGAGAGATTCTTTTGAATGCTTGTATGTTGTGGTATTTATCTCCTTCAGAATGTGTTTGAAAGATAGCTAGTCCAAAGAGTTGGGGGAATCTATGATATCTTGTAGGATGGGGTGTAGGTAGATGTTTTCTATCATGAATTATTGACCCAATTGATCATGATTTTTAAATCCCCCATGATCAATAGGGATTTGACTCTTTTGATGGATGCAATTTCCAGAAAGGTACAAAGAGCAGTGGAATCAACTCAATTGTTGGAGCCTTAAATTTGGGTATGTCTTACTTTCTCGCTATAAGACTGGGAGAGGAAGAGTACCACACCCACTTTGCAGCTAGGTGGGATAACTTGTGCAACACCATCAAATAAGTCACAAGGGAATCCAAGAGGGAGTGGAGGAATTACCAAAATCCATTATTTTGTGGTTTAGGATGAATCTTGTCTTCCAAACACTATTTTTTATCAATTTAATTGTGATATTTGTTAGAATTTCTTGTGAAAAAAATGTGTTTTTGTTCAAATCCCACAAGATATTGCTAATTAGAATGCATGGGACACCTTTAGAATAATCTTCCATGATGTTGAGTAGCTAAGTTTTGAAATTTTCTTCCAAGCTTAGATAGGGCAACGAGCCTTTCATGTTAAATTTTGCAAGGGTGGTGGTGATGACCTACACTGTGTTGGGACAAGAGATAAATAAGTGTGAAGAAATATCATCATATGACTTGCATAAAGGATAGATGTTGGGGTGATTCGTAAACTATCATGGATATTTCTCATGAAAAAAATGTGTTGTTGTTCCAATCCCACCAGATATTGTCGATTAGAATGCATGGGAAACATTTTTAATAAATCTTCCATGATGTTGTGTAACTAAGTTTTGAAATTTTCAACCAAGCTTAGATAGGACCATGAGCTTATCATGTTCAATTTTGCAAGGGTGGTACTGGTGATGACCTGCACTATGTTGGTGTTGGACATTGGATAAACCAACACTCCCCGTGTGTTTCGTGACATGGACTAACCGCCTCTCGTGGATCCTTATCTCTAGCGATGCGGTTGTTGAATAACACCTGCAATTTTTGGTCTAACGGCAATCATGATTCCCAACAAGTGGTATAAGAGTGTAGGTCACGAGTTCGATACACACTCGGCTCGCGTTGGGGGGGGAGATTATTGGACATTGGATAAACCAACACTCCCCGTGTGTTTTGTGACATGGACTAACCGCCTCTCGTGGATCCTTATCTCTGGCGATGCGATCGTTGACTAACACCTGCGAGTTTTGGTCTAACGACAATCGTGATTCCCAACAGTTGGGACAAGAGATAAATAAGTGTGAAGAAATATCATCATATGACTTGCATAAAGGATAGATGTTGGGGTGAATCATAAACTATCATGGATATTTTTCGTGAAAAAAATGTGTTGTTGTTCCAATCCCACCAGATATTGCTGATTAGAATGCATGGGAAACTTTTTTAATAAATCTTCCATGATGTTGTGTAACTAAGTTTTGAAATTTTCTTCCAAGCTTATATAGGACCACGAGCCTATCATGTTCAAATTTTCAAGGGTGGTGGTGATGACCTACACCGTGTTGGGACAAGAGATAAATAAGGGGTGATTCATAAAATATCATGGATATTTCTCGTGAAAAAAATGTGTTGTTGTTCCAATCCCACTAGATATTGTTTATTAGAATGCATGGGAAACCTTTATAATAATATTCCATCATCTTGTGTAACTAAGTTTTGAATTTTTCTTCCAAGCTTAGATAGGACCACGAGCCTATCATGTTCAATTTTGCAAGGGTGGTGGTGATGACCTGCACTGTGTTTGGACAACTAGAGATAAATAAGTGTCAAGAAATATCATCATATGACTTGCATAAAGGATAGATGTTGGGGTGATTCATAAACTATCATGGATATTCCACTAGACAGTTCATCATAACAGACCAGATAAAACTATATTTAAAAACAAATGAATAAGATTTTGTGACAGGAAGCGTCAGTGAGTTTCAGATGTGCTAAGGAGGGAGTGACCAATAACCCAATATTCTCCCCCAACTTGTCAAACCTCCCCTTTGTTAGGAGCTTTGTCAAACTATTAACCATATGAAACTTTGTCAGAATGTGGTCAAGAAACTGTTATGGTTAATTAAATTACTAATTAGGTACTACAGAAAGAGGATGATGCTGAGAGGGCTTGCCTGGGTGACTCTAGGAGCAACCTGGAGGTGGTCAGAAAAAGCTCTTCTAAGTTACAAATCTGAAGAGAAAAAACTGGTGATATATATGTGGTTGCTCAACCTGGTGTTAGGACCTCACTATGTACCACTTTTTACTATATATTTTGACACCACCTTACCTTTATAACCATGTTTAAAAAGGATTCCATCATCATTTTCATTCACTTTATCCAAAGGTATATAAAATCCTCTTCTTTACTATATATTTAATCTGTTTACATATAATTCCATATTAATCTTATATTTCATCATTAATCAAAGGTAGATTGTTGCTAACATAAGTCTAAAAGATCGCAGATAATTTATAAAATGTGTAATGGAACAATCTAATCGGCCATTGCTGAACAGTCAAACCCGTTGTCCAAACAATCCA
Source organism: Pinus albicaulis (assembly GCA_034641835.2). Classification (NCBI taxonomy): domain Eukaryota; kingdom Viridiplantae; phylum Streptophyta; class Pinopsida; order Pinales; family Pinaceae; genus Pinus; species Pinus albicaulis. The sequence continues at coordinate 54,996 of JAXQQM020080495.1, forward strand.
CTCACATCAACAACAGATCCATTGTCGAAAACAACTAATGGTACTGTAACCTGGTTACTATTCGTAATTTGCGATTCTGGAAGAGTATTTTTTGGAACAATGGCAACAACATGAAGACGTGGTTACACGGATTATTCTGAAGATAGTACTCTTTTTGTATCTGTTGTAACGATATCTTTTTATGGAAGAATAGAATAGCCCTGTTTTAAGAAAGAAGAACAAATTTGGGATAAATATAGATTTGCTCTAATGTAATTGTAAGAGATGTCTCCTCTTTAAAAAGATGAGACATCATCATTAGAAGGGAGTTCGAAAACTACAGGAGAACATTGTGTTTGAGAGGACAGGAGCTAGACTCCATTTGTAATGTATCATTTCTTTTGATAGATGAATAAAAGTTCCTTTTGAGCGCTTCAATTTAATCCTTTCCCTGGGGAATCTTGTGAGAAGGAAAGGGCCCGCCTTCCTCACAAGATTCACCCGACTGTTCCTGTGGTTTGTTAGATTTCTTTATGATATTCGCACTTTACTTTAATTCTGTTTGCTGAAACACCAGTTACACAGTTCTGTAGTTTATTGAGCATTCTGTTTCCTTTAACGCTGCATGTGTTTAGTACATTCATTCTTAAGAAGTTGAGAAATCTATTTCTGTTATTTGTTTGAATGTATGATTGATGCTGGGAAGCAGGTGCTGAAGATTCCTGTACAAAGGAATAGGGTCTTGTTCCCATTGATTGCCTTTCTTTTCCCTGCAGTGTGATTAGAAACAGGAGACAGGTGCTGAAGGTTCCTGTTCATGGGAATAGGGTCCTGTTCTCTTGAGTTTATCTTTTCTACAGAGTGATTAGTGCCAGGCAGCAGGTGCTGAAGTTCCCAATTGAAGGAATAGGGTCCTGTTCCCTGTTATGGTTGATTGGTTTCCTTTCCTGCAGATTGATTTCCCTTTATTTGGATTCTTAACTGCAATAGAGGAATTGCTTCTGCTATAACATAAGTAACTTCAGCTTTGATTGAACAGGGTGTGAATAATTAGATTTGTATGATTAATAATTGTGTGACTTTTTACTACAACATTGTTTTTGCTTTTTGAATTGAGCATATCCAGTGCGTGATTGCCTTTGGAATAAACAGACTTCCTCGGGTTGACAATTTATGTGGAGCTTGAATTGTAAAAACAATTAAAGCGACCAAAATTTTGGCGCCGTTGCTGGGGAAGGCAATTATAGATTTCAAAAGCATTAATATTTTCTTTCTAGATGTGCAGATTGTATGAGAGGACGCGGAAACCAGAAGAAAACTAACCCCACAGGTGGCAAAGGAAAAGGAAGGGGAGGAAGAAAGACTTTCATTGACGAGATTGTATCAAAGGATGAATCATCACAGAGATTAAGTTCTCGAAGACCAAAACTTCAGCACTCCCCTCAATCATATTACAAAACAGAGGAAGTTGTGGGTCCTGAAAATATAGAGGAGCCAGTGATTAAAGAACCAGCAGTCAGTGCTGGAGAGTCAGAAGAAAGTGCTAGCAAATCAGCAGAGCACGTTGAGGAAATAATAGAGAGTATTGGACGACCAGTGGAAAACATTGAGGAGCCAGTAGAAGATCTTGACGATCGAGCAAGTGCAATAGGAGAACAGCCAATGGAAGGAAACAACGAAGACTTCTTTGGTGGAGGACATGTAGATCCTGAAGGAGAAGGAAAGGATGAAAATTCTCTCTCTACCTTGGGATTTCCTATCAGTGATCTCCCTAGAGGAACAACTCCTATGAAGAATATTCCATTGTCAGCTTTACCTAACTTCCATGGTTTATCCTCTAAAGATCCGGATGAATTTCTTTTTGAATTTGATATATTATGCAGAAGTTATGATTATGTTACTAATGCTCAAAATTTGAAACTGTTCCCAGCAACATTAAAAGGAAATGCTTTAAGATGGTTCATGAGCCTTGGGAGTCAGGTAATCACAACATGGGAGCAGATGAAATAGAAATTTCTGCTTAAATATCAAGACTACTGTCGGACGAGAGAAAAGAAGGATGAACTATTCAATATGGCACAAAAGCCGGACGAGAATCTGGAGGACTATGTAGAAAGGCTGCAATACAATATACAGAGATCTGATCATCCGAATATAAGTAAGGAAATTCGTAAAACAATATTACTTAGAGGGTTAAGGGATGATTGTTTAGACATGTTAAACATGCTTGGCAAGGGAGATATATCTAAAGAATCATATGATGAGATTTTTGAACTTTGTAAGAGGTGTTCAAGGGGAGCTGCAAGGAACAGAGTAAGTAATAGAGATCCCACCTATTCAAGAGTGCAGAAATCAGCCAGTGGGGGAGCAACAAGAGCTGAAATAGGTAATTTACTTGAAGAATTTAAAACTGAGATGTTAAGTTTTTTTGCTTCACAAATTGACACTTTGCAGGTTAAGAAGAAGCAGGCTGAAGCAGAAGCAACTCTGGCTGTCTTTTGCCTGAAGTGCAGAGACAAACATCCACTAAGGGAGTGCCCAATGGACAAAATACCAATCTGTACCCTTTGTGAGAAAGATCATGAAACAAAACAATGTCCATCTCTACCAAGAATAAAGGCAGCATTACAGCCAACGGAAGAAGAAGCTGAAGCAGTTTACTTGCTAACTCAAAGAAGACAATGGCAACCAAAAGGACAAGGTATGAACTCTAGTATGCCATTTAATCGTTGGAATAATTATTCTACTTTCGGTCAAACAAATTACCCTCCCTTTAATCAAATGCAATACCCACCCTTTAATCAAATGAATTTCCCACCCATGCAACAATCAAACCCTCCCTTTGTTGATCCTACAATGTGGACTCCTTGCCCTCCACAGCAGCCATCTTCTTTTAACCCTTGGAATTCAAATTGGAGAAGCCAACAAACCCCGTATCCAAATCAATTTCCTCAATTTCAACAACCACTTCCTCTGCCATCAAATGCTCCGCCAAATAACCAAATGAGACCCCAACTACCTGTGCAACCAAATCCTAACCCCAATAATAAAGTTGTGCAAGTCATTGATATTCAGAATCAGTCTATATTTCCTACTATGCAATGTAATGATATTCATTTAAGATCCGGGAAAATAGTAGAGCCTATTATTGATGACATAACTTCTTCTAATTCTGATAAAGAGGAAACTGAGAAACATAAGAAAGCACAACCACCTTCTAACAAGAGTGTTGAAATAACAGAACCATCATTCCCCGAGCGTTTGGTTTTAACTAGAACGCCTGAAACACCTGCTTTTAATCTTTTAGGGGAATTGCAAAACTTGTATGTTAAAATTCCACTTTTACAGGCATTAAGAGATGTGCCAATTTATGCCATAACAATAAGGGATATTTGTGTTAAGAAACCTGGTAGGAAAACTAAAGATCCCCTTACAGTACATGTGATGGGTGATTTATCTGCATTAATGTCCGGAAAAACCCCTCCTGTGAAATATGGTGACCCCGGCCATCCTACCGTGACAGTTCAAATTGGTAAAACAATGATTCCTCAAGTTCTGGTAGATTTAGGTGCCGCAATAAACATAATGACTCTTGAAACTTCACAATTGTTACAGCTGAATAACACAATCAGAGATACACCTACCATTCTAGAGTTGGCTGACCGTTCTACAATTAAACCTGAAGGAGTTGTTGAAGATCTACTTATCTCAGTTGAATCCTGGAATTACCCAGCTGATTTTGTTGTATTGCAAACTAAAACAAAGTTGGGGGGACATCCTTTAATTCTGGGGAGGCCATGGCTGGCCACAGCTGATGCCTTTATTAGTTGCAGATCTCGTTCAATGACAATTTCTAATGGTTATGAAACCAAACAGCTTACTCTTTATCCTCATGCTACACCCATAATTAATAATGAAGATTCTATGTGGATGGATTATGATGATAATGCTGTTCAACCTATTCTAACTATTGGACAAGCCTTAACTCTTAAAGACAATACAGAGGATGAAATAATTAATAATTTTATTTGTGAACCTTCTTCTGTAATTGCTGAAACACTCAATCAATTGACTGCAATTTTTGAAACATATACCCAAGAAAATATTGAATCTGAAGACTTATCTCAGACATTAACCACCATCTCATCTAAAAGTATAACAGTTGAAATTGAACCTGGCAAGACATTAAACATAAATCCTGATCTAACAGTTGTTGAAACACAACAATTAATGAAGTTATTGCATGAAAATAAGGAAGCATTTGCATGGGATTACAAAGATATGAAAGGGATCTCTTCTGAACTATGTACTCACCGAATTTACATTAAAGAGGGATGCCGGCCAGTCTGTCAACCCCAAAGACGAATGAACCCTAATTTACGAGAAATTGTTAAAGAAGAACTTCAGAAATTGCTTAATGCTGGATTTATATACCCCATATCTGATAGTGAATGTGTTTCCCCATTGGTAATTGTCCCTAAGAAAAACGGGAAATGGAGAGTATGTGTTGATTATAGAGCCTTGAACAAAGCTACTCAAAAGATCACTTTCCTTTACCTTTCATTGATCAGGTGTTGGATAGTCTGGCAGGGAAGAAATTATTTTCTTTTCTAGATGGATTTAGTGGGTATAATCAGATAAGAATTGCACCCTAAGACTAGGACAAGACCACTTTCACTAGCCCTTGGGGAGCTTTTGCTTATAGAGTTCTTCCATTTGGGCTATGTAATGCACCAATAACTTTTCAGAGGGCTGTTATAGGAATCTTTTCTGATATGCTAAATGACTCTATGGAAATATTTATGGATGATTTTACTCCTTATGGTGTGTCTTTTGAAGATGCATTACAAAATCTTGAGAAGGTACTTAAACGATGTATACAAGCTCACCTCTCCCTAAGTACTGAAAAATGTCATATGATGATGAGTGAAGGAGTAGTGCTTGGACATTTTATTTCATCTCAAGGCATTCAGGTAGATCCATCTAAAATATTAGTCATTCATAATCTTTCTATTCCTAAAACACAAACTGATGTGAGAAGTTTTCTAGGACATGTTGGATACTACAGAAGATTTATTAAAGATTTCTCTAAGATAGCTTCTCCATTATTTGTGTTGCTTATGAAAAATGCTGAATTTAAGTGGACTAATTCTTGTCAGAAAGCTTTTGAAGAACTCAAGCATTAGTTATCTACTGCTCCTATTTTGAGGGGACCTGATTGGGCCCTCCCTTTTCATATATCTTCTGATGCTTCAGACACTGCAATTGGAGTTGTCTTGGGACAAGAGGAAAATCATCTTCCTTATGCTATATACTTTATCAGTAAGAACATGACCCCTGCTGAGCTTAATTATACAGTTACCGAAAAGGAGTTTCTTGCAGTAATCTATGCCATTAATAAATTTCGACACTACATCACTGGTTATTCTACTTTTGTGCACACTGATCACTCAGCTATTAAGTATTTAATGAAAAAATCTGTTACAAATGCTAGAGTTACTAGATGGCTATTATTACTGCAAGAATTTGATATCACAATTGTAGATCGGCCTGGTAAAGAAAATGTGGTGGCTGATTTCCTTTCACGGTTAAAAACTAATAATGATATTCCAGTAGATGATTCTTTTCCTGATGAGTATTTGTTTGCAATTTCTGCTCACTCTCCATGGTATGCAGATATTTCCAATTATTTGGTTGCAGGAAAATTACCATCACACCTGTCATACAGAGAAAAGAGAAGAATTGTTCAACAAAGTGCCAGGTATAGCTGGATAAGTGGGTGTCTTTTCTACACATGGCTTGATCAGGAAATCCGAAGGTGCAATAGGGAAGATGAAGTGTATGACATACTGAAAGCTTGTCATGATGGCCCTTGTGGAGGGCATTTTGCTGATAAAAGAACAACACACAAAATTTTGAGGATGGGTTACTATTGGCCCTCATTATTTAAGGATGCAAAGAAATATGTGAGGGCTTGTGACAACTACCAGAGAATGGGTCAACCCAATCATAGAGATCAAATGCCATTAAACCCCTAGGTATTTTCTGAACCATTTGAAAGATGGGCCTTGGATTTCATAGGACCCATTAATCCTCCATCCAATCAAAGAACTTATATATTCGTCTCTACAGACTATATGACTAAATGGGTGGAGGCCAAAGCACTTATTAGAGCCAATGAAGAGGCTGTCCTAGCTTTCTTATTTGAAGAAATATTCACTTGATTTGGAATTCCTAGAGAGCTAGTTACAGATGGAGGACCTCCATTCAATTCTCATGGTTTTAAGTCCACCCTTCAGAAATATCATGTTCATCATAGAATGACTACACCATACCACCCCCAGGCCAATGGGTAGGTGGAAAGCACAAATAAAGTATTAGAAGCCATTCTAACTAAAACAGTGAAGGACAACCGGAAGGATTGGTCTCAAAGGCTCCCTGAAGCACTATGGGCTTACAGAACTACTTGGAGAAATACTACAGGTTTTTCTCCCTATGAATTGGTTTATGGTAAAAATGTTGTTTTTCCTGTAGAATTTGAAATTAAAACTCTAAGAACTGCTTTAGCTGTTAATCTTGATTTGACTGATGTGCAGATAGCTAGGTTGTAGCAGCTTATTGAATTGGATGAAAAGAGATTAGATGCCATTCACCAAACAACCATGATTCAACAATAGAGAATGAAGTGGCATGATAAAATTATCAAACACAAGCAGTTCCAAAAAGGTAATTGGGCCTTATTGTATGACTCTCGATTTGAAAATTTTCAGGGTAAGCTACGTACACGTTGGCTTGGACCATATGAAGTAGATGTTGTTTTTCCTAATGGAACAGTAAGACTTCTAACAATTGATGATTCTAAAACACCTCTACTAGTCAATGGTCATAGGCTTCGTTTGTACCAGCGCCCTGTTTCTAAAGAGGATTTCAAGACTGCTTGCATGACTGATACACACTATCTTTTTCTAGGGGAGTCTTCTGCTCCTCACAGCATTTAATTTTCTGCACTGTATTTTTTTAGTATTAGATTAGATTTAAAACTAATAATCCCTGTCAAGGGTTGGCATATTACAATTGAATTTTGCAGATTCTGGAAAAGCTTATTAAGGAGGACAGATTCATCATAAGAAGATCTGAAGCTTCAATCACAGAAGCTTGTTCCCTTCATTTCAACCCATTTCCTAGCAATATCCCTTTTATCCCATTTCTACATTATTTCCCTTTTTCCCATTTTTCCCACTTCTACCATTCCTGAAATATCATCCTTCAGCTAGTATTTCCCATTCCTTATTGCTGAAATTATCCCTTATCAAATATTCCCCCCACTTGTTTTAAACCCAAGTCATTATATCCCATTTTCCTGATTTTCCCCTTTGCTGAAACACTAGTTTCAACAATATGTCATTCATTTTTCCGTTGCTAAAACACCAGTTTTAGCAACCTGTCATTTATCTTTTCATCATTAAAACATCATTTCTTTCCTCTGCTATACAAGCTTTTCAGTTCTCCACTTTTACTCTTTAGATCCTTTGGGTGAAAATTACTCAGTACTGAGCAGATCCTGATATGCTCCTATTCTACATTTCAGAGAAATCTACAGATTCTTCCATTAATATCAAGCCATTATGAAGCACTCTATACTTCGAATTTTAAAGACAAAGGTAAAATTATAAGGTATGCGGTTTTTATGTAATGCAGTTAAATATTATTTTAAAGAGAGGATCTTGCTCATAATGATTGCAATCTCCACACGCCTAAACATCATTGCACCATACGTAAGGGGGGGAATTTCGAAAACTGAATCATCATTTCACATCATCCAATCCTCTGTCATTCTTCATATCCATTTCCACCGTCATTGAGACTCCATATCCTCTATTGCAACAATTAGCTTGACCAAAGCCTGTGTTTCTATTCTCTGTGCCTCTGCATGTGACTCAAGCTAGTAGCTATGGGAGGGTCGGCTATCAGACACGAGCCTGGTTCGATAACTCTTCTCCAATTGTTCCCGGAGGCCTATCAAATTTTTCAACAAGTAGGATGGACAACATACTTCGAAAGGTTAGGAGAATTTGATCAGCAGCAAGTTTTAGAGTTCGCACAGAATTTTCAGGGGAATTATTCAGTGGTTCAAGGGGTCCGAATTTCAGTAACAGAGGAAGATGTAGCACAAGTATCAGGTTTGCCGGTTATAGGGGCTCACTGGTTCAGTAGGAAGCAAGTTATTTTAAATGCACAACAAGATTTTCTTCTTCCAGAGGAACCAGTGGAAATTAAAGGCCGCGGTATAAGTCTGCATTCCTTACCTCGACCATGGCCAACAATAGCTGAATTCATAAAGCATTACTTGACATGCGAAGGGCATTACCAGGTAGTCTATAAACACGACTTCATTTTGATGAATCATTTAAGGCATGGCCGATTAGTTAATATTCCCTATTATCTGCTTGGTTGTATCAAAAAAATGTCATATTATTGCAGACAGGTTAAATTCCCATTGTTATCCCTTACCCATCATCGTTTATGCCAGTTATTAATTCAAAGGGGTTTTTCTCAGCAAAACCCCCCTCTGAATAATCCACTCCTCATTCCCTAGCAAGCCGAAATTCCCCAGCAAGCCGAAATTCCCCAACAAGCCGGAAGTTCCCAAGAAATATCTGAGAGTTCTTATGAAAGGCAACTGGACGATATCCCAGATTCCCCAGTAATTCCTTCCTCAGAACCAGTTGACCTACCCCCAAGTTCGTCCCACTTAGTAGAGTCACCCCTTCCCACTATTCCTATCCCTAGCGATGACTCTCCAACACCCCCATCTCCACCTACTCATAAAAGAAAGAGACGAACCCCAACAGTCTCTGTCTCAAAACGACGAACAAGGGCCACATTCCAAATTTCCACTTCTTCTGAAAGCCCTTCCCCCAGAAAAGAATCTTCTCCTACAAAGAAAAGGAAAGACAGTGACTTCTCTACTTTCCTACCAAAAAGGAAAATGAAAATGACTGTTGAAACATGAGTTACTCCCATTTCCCCTGACCCCGCCACTATCCTGTTAAAACTTCAATCCTCACCTCCATTCCAAATTCCCCAACCCGTCTCATCCGGTGGCACTGCCACACAAGAACCAGTGCCCCGGGATAACATGACATCGTTTATGGCTCAAACAGTGACTGCCACACAAGAACCAGTCACTTACCTAGAGGCTGAAACACAAGAACCAGCCACTGTGGTACAAGAATCATACACCAAGCATGATAATACAGGGAAACCAGTTGTAGCTGCTCCACAAGAACCAGCTACAGCTGTGGATCAGCAGACAACTCCAGCAGAATCAACCAGTACACAGGGTTCACACACTATGGCATCTTTATTGGAGGAAAATGAGTTTTTGAAGTCAGAACTAGAGGCCTATAAGAATGAATTAATCATGGCACGAGAGGCCTTTGATAGAGAATTGAATCTCTACATGCTAGCACACACAGCATCAACACAAAATAAGGATCCAGGCAGAGAATACATGTGCCATGAGTGTGGTAATATTTACCAACAGGCAGGATACAAAGTAGTCAAAATTCAGGTATCTGAGGCATCTACATCAGCTGCAATTAAAGAAGAATGCCCTACTGCTCCACAAGAACCAGTAGGGATCTCAAAAAGTCTGGAAAAAGAAACTAAACCACAGATATCTCGCCATGTGCTAGTCAGCTCAGCCACTCAGAAAATGCCCCAACCACAGATATCCTGCCCTGTGCTAGTCAGCTCAGCCACTCAGACAATGCCCCAACCCAGTGCTTCTAATTCCGGGACACAGACCCTGCCATCGAAACAATTAGAACTTATGAATAACTAGAAGAAACAATATGCTGTGGATCAAGACAAAATATTGCAGCAGCATAAGTTAACCTGGCAGAATCACATGTATGCCAACTGGGATATTTGGGAACAGACATTGCAACAGCTCAGAGATTCCAAGAAAGAAGTCAAGGAATCAAAGGAAAAGTTGGTTTTGATGTTTTCATTAGTGCAAAAATTGATGGCTACCCGAAAACCCTCCTTGAATTATTCTCTCTTCCTCTCTGAACGTCTGATTTATTTTCAATTGAAGGCAATAAAGGATGGCGGACCTCATGAATTGTTTACTGTGGAACAATTTGTTAAAACTTTTGTGGAGGCCCTTGAAAGTGACCAACATTTGTTGTGTGAACTTTATCTTCATAACGAGGTCATGCCTGAGAATACAAGAGTCAATCTCACTCCAATTGTAGGTGATGTACAAATTAGGGCATTCGTTTCATTCCTGGCCAATCAGATCACCTGGAAAACTGCGTTTATTGCAAGTAGGCATAATGAGGAGAATAGGCTCCTTTGGATTAGACCGGAACTTTCAAATCCATCCATGTTTGTAGTACAATATCACCGATTCTTGCAGAAGCCAGGAATGCACAGGTACATACAACAACTGCAGGCTTCAACACTTTTAAAGTGTCTACAGCTAATCAGAGTAAAGGGGACTGCTGCATTGAATGCCAACACTATGTTTTGGCAGCAGTCATGCAAGGAAAGACAAGAGTATCACCCTTTCAGCCCTGATAATCTTCAAGCTGCACTCTCCAGGGTACCTAACTACATCAGATGCATTTGGCATTGTGGAGAAAACTGGATTGGTTACCATTTTCATTTTCCAATTCTATGGATGCCCGCAGAAAAATACCAGTGTCACTACCAATTGGCTGACAGATATGAAGCTGTAGCATGGCAGAAATTGCAGAACAGTCGAGGATTCCGAGCTTTGACAGAAGCCACCTTCTCCAGCTACTGCTTGAGCAACTTGCATGCACAAAGTCAGTACTCAGACTCTGACTCTGACTAGGAGTTGCCTGAGGACATGCAACCCTTTTAGTTGGGGGGGATGTTAGGACCTCACTATGTACCACTTTTTACTATATATTTTGACACCACCTTACCTTTATAACCATGTTTAAAAAGGATTCCATCATCATTTTCATTCACTTTATCCAAAGGTATATAAAATCCTCTTATTTATTATATATTTAATATGTTTACATATAATTCCATATTACTCTTATATTTCATCATTAATCGAAGGTAGATTGTTGCTAACATAAGTATAAAATATCGCAGATAATTTATGTGCTGTGCTGGAACAATCGACCGTTGCTGAAACAGTCAACTCCGTTGCTGAAACAGTCGACTCCGTTGCTGAAACAGTTGACTCTGTTGCTGAAACAGCCAGCAGGCACGCAAATTCCGTTACTATTCGTAATTTGCGATTCTGGAAGAGTATTTCTTGGAACAATGGCAACAACATGGAGACGTGGTTACACGGATTATTTTGAAGATAGCACTCTTTTTGTATGTGTTGTAACAATATCTTTTTATGGAAGAACATAATAGCCCTATTTTAAGAAAGAAGAACAGATTTGGGATAAACATAGATCTTCTCCAATGTAATTGTAAGAGATGTCTCCTCTTTAAAAAGAGGAGACATCATCATTAGAAGGGAGCTCGAAAACTACAGGAGAACATTGTGTTTGAGAGGACAGGAGCCAGACTCCATTTGTAATGTATCATTTCTTTTGACAGATGAATAAAATTTCCTTTGAGCGCTTCAATTTAATCCTTTCCCTGGGGAATCTTGTGAGAAGGAAAGGGCCCGCCTTCCTCACAAGATTCACCCGACTGTTCCTGTAGTTTTTTATATTTCTTTATGATATTCGCACTTTACTTTAATTCTGTTTGCTGAAACACCAGTTACACAGTTCTGTAGTTTATTGAGCATTCTGTTTCCTTTAACGCTGCATGTGTTTAGTACATTCAATCTTAAGAAGTTAAGGGATCTATTTCTGTTATTTGTTTGAATGTATGATTGATGTTGGGAAGCAGGTGCTGAGGATTCCTGTACAAAGGAATAGGGTCCTATTCCCATTAATTGCCTTTCTTTTCCCTGTAGTGTGATTAGAAACATGAGACAGGTGCTGAAGGTTCCTGTTCATGGGAATAGGGTCCTGTTCTCTTGAGTTTATCTTTTCTACAGGGTGATTAGTGTCAGGCAGTAGGTGCTGAAGTTCCTATTTAAAGGAATAGGGTCCTGTTCCCTGTTATGGTTGATTGGTTTCCTTTCCTGCAGAATGATTTCCTTTTATTTGGATTCTTAAAAACTGCAATAGAGGAATTACTTCTACTATAACATAAGTAACTTCAGCTTTGATTAAACAGGGTGTGAATAATTAGATTTGTATGATTAACAATTGTGTGGCTTTTTACTACAACATTATTTTTGCTTTTGGAATTGAGCATATCCAGTGTGTGATTGTCTTTGGAATAAACAAACTTCCTCGGGTTGACAATTTATGTGGAGCTTGAATGGTTAAAACAATTAAAGCGACCAACACCTGGGTTGTATGGAAAATCTTGGCAAAGAGTGTTTACCTTTTCATGTCTTCACGAAAGTAGGTTGTCTGGGCACATAATAAGATCACTACATGTAGGTGATGGTTTTGTAGTAAGTTCTCAGGCTTATCTTTAGAATGGATAACAGAGAGGATCAAGTTTGAATACAAGATATAATTTGATGAATTTGGAGATTTAGAGTTAAAGAAAAAATTGTGGTGATGTTTGGATGGGTGCTAATTTGTAGGGTTTTCCATTTTTATAATTTTCTTTGTTGTGCTTTCTACCATGCTACCTATTTGCTTTCCTGTTGCCCTAGCATTTTAACTTTTTTGATGTTTATATCTCTATTGTTTCTTGCCCCATGTGAAATGTCATCCTTATTCGGTAGGTGTTTTCTTCAATATAGTGTGAATATTTTTCCATCACATAGCTTCTGTGGCATGTGTCTATGAAAATAGCTTGTAAGGCCCATTCATCAGGGTATTTGATGAAATAAAATGATAATCGATGATCACCAACTAATGGTACCTGCAAATATTTACTCTAACAATTCTACAGTTTTCCTGTGCTAACAATTACACAACATTTTCACCTCATGAACTAGTCTCCTATGTTCTCTTAGCTAATGCTATAAGCACTTATTGTTGTTGTCAAAGCTTTTACTCTCTAGTCCCATTGAGCTGTTTTAGTTATTTGTGGACATTGATCTATTTTCATTTCATTTCTTCAATTTTTCTGACTGTTATGCGTTACATTTGGCCAGTGCCTTATTTCTTACCTATGCTTTTTCTGCATAACCATTTCAGCCAGCCAGAGCAGCAAGGGTAGTAGGAGCCACTCAGTCCAGCCAAAGCCCGCCAGGGGTAGCACAGAGGCAGCAGGAGCCGCACAGGGCTGACGCAGGCCCAGTCAGGGCAGCACAGGGGCAGTGTAAGCCCTTCAGGTGTGATGTAGGCCCTTACTGAGTAGCACAGAGGCCGAAATAGGCCAGTCAGGCTGATGTAGAGGGATTTAGAGCAGCATATTACTACCATTTGTATTTCTCTGTTGGGTGAACCAGTTTTGGTGCCCAATATTGTTGTACTTAGATTATGCATAATAATGAAAACCCTCCAGAGCTATCTGCACTGGTTTTCCCGGATTGGGTTTTTTCCGGGGACAGTTGTCCATAAAATCCGTGTGTCACTTTTTCTATGAGCATGTTATTCAATATTTGATCTGTATGTGTAGGTTGCTAGTTTTATTTACTATTTACTTCGCTAATTTATTGAATATTTTAGAAATTAACTTGTAACTTAATTCAACTAGGAGAAGTAAATCAAAATACTGTAGTAGGGTTTCTTAGATTAAGAGATTTTCACATTCCCTAGGTCTAGCCCTATTAGGTCACCCTGGCAACAATTTCCTAAGAATCTAGCTAGAGGAAAACTTCTATATCCTAGAGGCAGCTCCGTTGTTGGGTGCCCTCACTCTCCTCAGAACTTGGGCCAATTCTGGCGGTGGAATATCTGGATACCTCAAGCCCTAGCTCTAGGATCAAGTTTTGCCTAGGTGTTCCCAAGGATGGAACCTAGTAGGATCAATTTGACCTATCGAAGTAAAAACTCTTATCTGATCCTTTCCCTCACCATGTCCAAGATAGGAACATCATTGGTTGCTAAATTCCATCCCCGAACCTGGGCTGGGTCCACTTGGCCCCATGTGGTCCCATTTGGTGTCAAAGGCCTTTCATCAAGGACCACTTGGGAATCCAAGTTCCCAAAGGATTTTAGCGATTGAGAACTTCCTTCATAAGCATTTTTCTTCTCCCTCAACCCTTCAATCCCCCTCCTCTCTCCCTAGAAGATAAATTCCCTTGCTTAAAAGGAAAGCAAGTCCCACTCTTTATTTTATGTTAGGGAAATGGTTTCGAGGGTCACTTCCCACCTATTCATTGACCTATATTCTAAAAGTGACTTCCTAAACTACCGGGACTCCACCCATCAATGAAATTTCGTTAAGAGCAAGGAGCCTTAGCTGTGGTGACAATGGGTTAAGCCTCCATTGTTTCCCTTGTCCTAGCAGAGTCCCTCTTAAGAACCCCTTTTAGGTCCACTACTAGTTTGAGTGGTAACAAGTTTTTCACAATACCATTTGTGAACAACTCTTTGGTATGCCCACCTTTTCCATACTACATCTCCAAGATGAGAAGTCCAGGGCTATGGAGGCTACCCTTCTTCTCTCTGAATCAATCCTCTACAATATAGTGAACTAGGGCTAGTTGGTTGGCCCACTTGACTGTTACTTTAGTCCTTCAAAGTCTGCACATCCTTAGGCCCTATACACCTACCCTTCTACCAATTTTGTTGTCCTTCACCAGAACAAGAGTCAGGGATCTTCTTTGACAATAACCTAACAACCCTCCAACTGTACTTGGACTACCATCAATCTACCCAACCACAGTCAATTCTTTTTACTGATCTAGGGCCCACAATATTGTCTTCATCTAGGGCTCTTCAAATATGCCACCTAACAATGGTTTGAGTCCTCTGAAGATCATTGTTCTTGTGTATCAACAATTTGATCTAATTTGTTGTCCAATCTATGAACAAATATGAAATACTCCTCTTATTTTACTTCTAACAATCTATAGATGACTGAACTAGGGTCAAAAATCAACCAATAACAGTCCATTTACTAATTTTTTATAGGTTTCTCAGATCTTTGTCTAAAACTCTATGAAAAGTTCACCAAAATCAACTCCTCTGCATGTCAGTCCATTCGTCATATGGCACATTTCTTCTGCATGCCCAATCTTCTGCTCAGGTTCCACCCTCCTTTGGAGCTGTTGTCTCCACACATACTGAATCTACAAAACATCTTCCATATCTGTGGTATTTATTGCATTATAAATAAACCTCACTATAAGGGTCACAACCGTCTTCTTCTACGCAAATTTGTCACAGTCTTAAGGGCATACCTTATGAACTAAACATGCTAGGAAACTGTCCTAACTAGGGCATTATACTTATGTACTTATAATTTTTGTATAACAAACCCTATTCACACATAGAAAAAACACGACTTCTGCCTCCATAAGAGACTCAACCTAGCTCATATGGATCCATATATTCTGGGCATTTCTTTGACTGAATCTTGACATGAACTTCAGATCTCAATGTTGACCCTCAAATTAGGGTTAACTCAATCAATACTACGCCTGCGTCGACTTTTGTTATGGCTCTAAATTACAGTGCAAGCCCTCCTCCATTTATGTTGGTCTTTATCATAGACCTTGCGGCTTACTAACCACCACAAGGCAAGATGGTATCAACCATCTCTTCTATTTCATGTAGAAAATCTAACCAACAGAATTCAATCTGATCTTGTAATGTACTAGAACAAGATACTAAATCCTTCCTACAATTTTTGGAAACAAAACACGATCGCATAATCACATATAAGTAAGAGAAACAAGTTATCAAAAGCACAACACTAGATGTATCTGGGGAAGCAATTGCTCAAAACCCTCTACCTCTATTTTGTATTAAGTCAAGGAATCATGAAACAATACAATGCTTAATCTCTCTTGAGATTCTCTAGCACTCTGCCAATTGTCTCCTACTGATCTAGGCAAAATCGGTCTAATACTTAGCCAATTATCAGCCTTCCTTCAGCCTGCCTTGCTCACACAATTCCTATGGAATTATCTCCATATTAATTAGGAAAATCAACCTTCCTTGATTTCACAATCCATCATGGCATCCCAATGACTTTATAATTGCACCTGGGAAATTTTCTATAAATACAACTGATAGTTATGTTCCTTTGAACTGTGTTACAATAAGGATGAAGGGTCTTTTTATTATTTAAAAATAAGATAAAACCCTAAACAACCAAAACCATAACCTGAGGAGATGTAACACCAAGATTTTATGGGTCTCGTTGGGGTTAGTTGGGCAGCCAACTTCCTGGGGTCGTAACTTGGTCATATTATCTTCGTTTGACGCACATGATACCTCATTAGAAAGATCTCTCTGAGGACTACAACTGCTAATGTGATTTCTATGAAATCATGAAACCTTTCATGCCCAAAAAACGTCGTTTGGGGCCTCAAAACGGCTCTGGAAGTTCAGGACCCAAAAAACTGACAAAAATAGTAAATTGTGCTATAATTAAGGAAACTGAAAAACTGAAAGAGACAATGGAAAGGGCCCAAGTGGAATAGGTGGGTGGCCACCAATATCCACCTCGAACACCTTAAATCAAATTTCTTGAGCTAACTCAATCATCATGACTTATTTAACTGATACAAGTTGTTATGAGATGAAATTACAATTTATTGTCCAATTTATTTAAGGGAAAAATAAATTAGACGCCTCACATTCTTCACTCCTGGTACATCAAAATTCCTCACCAGTGTGGGTGCATTCTTTTTATCTTTTCTAGTTTCCAATTTCACTATTTCTTGTTTCAAATTTCAACACTTCCTCTCAACAAGAAAGGAATTCAAGCTATCCCCATCCGGTACCTTTGGAATTTTTTGCATGCTACACTTCTCTAGTGTTGTTTGCACCTGCAAATCCTGAAACTGAATAGCCTCCGAACAATTGAATCATTATAATACATCTGTCATCAGAGTCTTCTGACTACTGCTAGCTACTGCACCTGTCTAGTACTAGATTCTCTGCACTGCTGCTGAAATTTGCATCCATGCCCTTTGAACTGTTGCTAACTCTGATTTGTGCTCTAGTATTTGACATCTGTCACTCTGATTTTTGTGTTGCTGACATCTGACTACATCAATCTAACTGATCCTTCCTACTACTGTTGTACTGTGGGCTCCTCGTAGCCAGGTTCGATCCATGAGACACACCATCTCAACGGACCTTGCCCAAATTTCTTATCTTGGGATTGTGTATACACATCACCCCACCATACACCTCGAGGTGTGGCTGCTCCCTCTTCCCATCTAGCTTGAAATTTCCCCCTCATGGAGGTCTCTGCTTGAGTGGACGCTTCCACTCGGTCTCCTCTCTGCTTCTCATGAGGATGCATGTTGAGAGGTAATTTATGCTCCCTCTAAACCACCAAGTCTCCAACTTCTACCTTTCTCCTAAAAGCTTTGCATGCATCTGGTACCTCAAGTACATATAGGTTCTTAACTTGTGCATAGTGTAATTGTCCCGACATTACAAAAAGTTTCTAAAAAAGAGTTGATTTTAAATCGATGATATCTCCCTCATCCGAGCTCCGATTCAACCGATTTTTTTTTATTTTTTTTATTTTTTATTTCCATTTGGGTAGATTTTCGCAAGGAATCCAAATATTATATTTTTTTTTGAAAATTTTACACCAATATATTCAGATATTTTCTACAAACTCACCGCCCAAAAAATTCCTTCTCTGATACCATGTAGAAAATCTAACCAACGAGATTCAATCTGATCTTGTAATCTACTAAAACAAGATATTGAAACCTTCCTACAATTTGCAGAAACAAAACATGATCGCACAATCACATATAAGTAAGATAAATAAATTATCAATCGCACAACAACATGATGTATTTGGGGAAAGAAATTGCTCAAAACCCTCTATCTCTATTGTGTATTAAGTCAAGGAATCATGAAACAATACATTAATGCTTAATCTCTCGTGAGATTCTCCAACACTCTGTCAATTGTATCCCGTTGATCTAGGCAAACTCAATCTATTACTTAGCCAATTCTCATCCTTACTTCAGCCTACCTTTCTCATGCAATTCCTAGCGAATTAACTCCTTATTAATTAGGAAAATCAGTCGTCCTTGATTGTGAAATCCATCATGGCATCCCAATGACTTTATAATTGCACATGGGAAATTTTCTCTGAATATAACTGATAGTTATGTTCCCTTTAACCTCTGTCTCAGCTGGGTATTCCTTGAAACTGACATGCATGCAACTATTAATAGTGAATTTTCAAGAATATGATTGATCACTCATTGTGAATTAAATCTAATTTAACTCACTGGACCTCTCACTAGCTCATCACTCAGTTAGAACTAGTTAAACTAATTTTAACTCATTTAATTGAGTTAATTACACTTGCACCCCACTAATGCATCAACTTCAACTGGACCCCAAAAATATTAGAATTCCTCTAGATGCCTCATCTTAGACCCTCAAGTACTTGAATTTCTTGAGCTAACTTGGTCATCATGACTTAATTAACTGACACAAGTTGTTATGAGATGAAACTACAATTTATTGTCCAATTTATTTAAGGGAAAAATAAATTAGATGCCCCACATTCCTCACTAATGGTGCATCAAAATTCCTCACCAGTATGGGTGCATTTTTTTTTTGTCCTTTCTGGTTTCAAATCTCACTTTTTCTTGTTGCAAATTTCAAAATTTCAGAATTTGATGCGGCCTTCACACAAAGACACCATTGAAATCACATGCCCATATTCTCATGAGAAACCTCTCTTGAGCTCAATCTGCCAGAAGAGAACCAACAATATGCCATCCTACTTTCTAGCACAAACCGATCATTAAGGTATGCAACATTATTTTGAACCCTCACATGATGATCTTACTCTTGGATGATGAACATGACCTCCCTTTAGCAACCCTTACTTGGCCCTCGTACTCGACCTACTTTAGGACTATATCTCTCTTCACCCCCTTGATGTGCCAGATAGTGGGAATACATGTCAAACATGCTAATATGTGTCAAGTGATAAGGCATGCCAAGATGTGCAAATGTGTGTCAATGCATGTCAGGGACTGTCAAGAAAAAAAAAGGGAGAAAAAAGTTAAACTACAAGGAAATGAACACATAAGAGGTTTAATAAGTCATCAATTTACTTTTTCCAAGAGGAGCATGCTAGGCACACCAACACTAGGGGGCAATAGGTGCCAAGTGCAAAGTCTTAGTGCATTCTAAGTGCCAAGTATTCTTTTGTTGCTTCTCATCTACTTTCCAACAATTGATCATCACAAATAAATTTAATATTAAACCATGCCAAATCATACCAAGGCATCTCAACGTATTCCAATCATGCTAAGACTTTCCAAGCTCCAACACATGCCAAGCACCAATATGTGTCAGGGACTAGTGTTATGCATGTTATGAAGTGGAAGGGAATGTTGAAGAGTGCTAAGGTGTGCTAGAGAGTGATAATGCATGTTGATGAGTGTTAAGGATTACTAGGAAAAAACATTAAGGGAGCACTAGGTAAAAATTCATGGAATTTAATGAATATGAGGAACTTGTGCCAGAGACTAGTGTTAATGAGTGTTAGTTGCCATGCCAAGGAGGGAGTGACAAGGTATGCTAAGTATTGGTAAGACATGCTAGGGAATATCAAGGCATGTCAAGAATTCCCAAAGTGTGCTTGGGAGTTCCAGGGTGTGCTAATTATATCATGTGAACATTAATAGTGCTAAGATATGTCAATACATGCTAGGTGCTAAGGATGTGGCACAGGGTGCCAGGGTATGTCAATATGTGTTAAGGAAACAAAAGGAAGAACCAATAAGAGGGTTAATAAGTCAAGAATTTATCTTTTTGAAAAGGGGCATGCTAGGCACACTAATAATAGGTCCCAATACATGCCAAGTGGCATTGTGTACCAAGTGCTAATGTATGTCAATGCATTCAACCAAGGTGTTCCAGGGCATGCTAGGGACTATATGCAGCATGCGAAAACATGCTAGGAGAGTTCCATGTTGTGCTAGTGCATGCCACCATGTGCTTGGGCGTCGATGTCATCACAAGATGTTCTAGGTACAATGATGTTCCAAGACATGTGGGGTGCTAAGAAATGTTAGTGTGTGCCAAAGCATTAATTTAAGGTGTGCCTAGATTGTTGAGGATTGTTAGGTCCTTCTCATTAATAGAATTGTCAAAGCTTGATTATGCATTAAATAATATATTTCCTACACACAATAGTGGAACTTTATCTAAAGGGAATTTCCTAGATAATAAAATTAATATGAATCATGTATTGACTCATAGGAAATCTCTATTCGACTAGTCATTACTTGAGGGAAATGATACACACTAATTACTTCTAAAAAAATTGATTGACCCTAACCACTATGGCCTTGGACATATTATAAAAAATTCTCCACAATAATGGTATTAAATCATTATCCTTTGACAAAAAAATAATAACAGGCACATAGTGTCATCAAAAACTCATTGGAATGATCAATGATGACGAGCATTTTTTGACCGTCACCAAAAGTAACAAAAAGAGCATTGGTGAGGGTCATTAAAAGTTCATCACTAGAAGTGTCACCAAAGAGAGAATTAGTGATGGGCCTTTAACAACCCTCACCAAAAGTGTAATTGAAAATGTCTTTGGTGACGGACCATAAAGGACCATCACTATATACAATTACAGTGATGGTATTTTAATGATCAATGATGACGAAAATTTTTTTACTGTCACCAAAAGTAACAAAAAAAGCATTGGTGAGGGTCATTAAAAGTTCGTCACTAGAAGTGTCAGCAAAGAGAGAATTAGTGATGGGCTTTTAACGACCCTCACCAAAAGTGTCATTGAAAATGTCTTTGGTGACAGACCATAAAGGACCATCACTATATACAATTACAGTGATGGTTTTTTAAGGACCATCACCATATGTGACATTGGTGATGGACCTTAAACGTCCGTCATAAGCATGACCCTCACCAATGTGATTTTTTCTTGTAGTGTGTTAGAGTTTCCAGAGGTGCTGCTGGTAGAAGAAGAGGCAGGCCAATAACCAATGCAGAAGTATTGGAGACCTTGCAGCGGGTCCAAGCCAGATTGGAAGCAATGGAATTAGGACACTTGAGAGATCTTGAAGATGTTAGTGAACCTGAAACTGAAGAAGAGGTAGGAGAAAATGTTGAGATTCCTCCTGAGCTGAGACTCCTTAAATCTGTTCTGGGGTCTACATCCAAGGCTAGACTTGAAGTGTCAAGCTTTGCAGGAGGATTGAATCCAGAAGAACTGATAGACTGGATTAATGAGATGAACAATAGCTTTGACTATGAATAAATGGGTGAAGACAAAAGAGTCAATTTTGCAGTGACAAAGTTGAAGGGACATGCAGCACTTTGGTGGGATGGAGTCCAAGCAGAGAGAAGGAGAGCTGGTAAACAACCAATCAAGAGTTGGACCAGAATGGTGGCAAAGATAAGAGGTAAGTTCTTTCCTAGTGATTATCAGCTTACATTGTTTAAGAAAATGCAGAATCTCGGACAAAGATTGATGACAGTGAAAGAATACACAGAAGAGTTTTATAAAGTAATTATAAGAGCTGGAAAAATCCAGGACACAGCAAAGAAGGTTTCTAGGTATGTGAATGGTCTCAAGTTGGAGATCCAAGATGAGATAAGTATTATATCTCCTAAGACAGTAGAAGAGGCTTATCAAATGGCCTTGAAAGTTGAAGAAAAACTCCTGAGAAAGAATTCTGCCAAAGGAAGAGGTACTTTCCAAGGAAAGGGAAGTCAAGGTGGTAGAGGAAGGTCTACAACACCAAGGGATGGAGCTAGCAGTAGCTCACCTCATAATGCATCCACAAAGGGCGATGCAAGGGGAAGAAGGAGTTCCTACAGAGGAAGAGGAGGCAGAGGCAGAGGAAGAGAATTAAGGTGTTACAGATGTCACCAATTGGGACATAAACACTATGAGTGCCCAGAGAATATGGGTATCAGTCAAAGAAATGCAATTGTTGCTCAGGTTGGAGAAGAGGCAGCAAGGCTGTCTGAAACAGAAGAACCAATTCTGCCAAAAAAGGGAGAATATTTGGTGGTCAATAAGGTTTTGCTGAAGCAAACAAAAGAAGTTGCTAAACCAGCACAAAGGAGGAATTTTTTTAGGAGTGTGTGCAAAGTCCAAGGGAAATGTTGTCAGTTGGTCATTGATAGTGGAAGCACAGACAATTTGGTCTCTACAGAGGTAATAGAGAAACTAAAATTGAAGACAAGGGAGCATCCAACACCCTACAAGGTGTCATGGCTTCATAAAGGACACCAGCTGATTGTGAAGGAGCAATGTGAGATAGAATTGCAGATGGGCAACTACAAAGACAAGGTCATGTGTGATGTGATGCCTATGGATGTGTGTCACATACTGCTGGGCAGACCTTGGCAGTATGACAGAGAAGTAGTACATGATGGTAAGAAGAACACTTACAAGTTCTTTAAGGATGGAGTGCACCACACATTGATAACTATGAAGGAAGGAGAACCATCAAGCAGAAAGTCTGATCCAAAGAATTTATTGCTGAGTGGGAAAGAGTACTTATAGTAGATTGAAGATGAAGAGGTAAATTGTTTGCAAACCTAAATTAGTACTTACTTCCACAAAAATTACTAATTTTCCAATGGAAATTCAAGAAATGCTGGACAATTATTGTGATATTGTTGTGGATGATTTTCCTGATGAATTTCAACCTGTAAGAAAAATCAGCCATCACATATATTTGATTCCAGGATCAAATATACCAAACAAAGCAGCCTACAGAATGACTCCCATAGAGAATGAAGAAATCAGAAAACAAGTGCAGGAATTGGTTGACAAAAGTCTAATCAGAGAAAGCTTGAGTCCATGTGCAGTACCTGCAGTGCTGAGCCCAAAGAAAGATGGAGGTTGGAGAATGTGCACTGATTCAAGATCCATCAACAAGATAGCAATCAGGTATAGATTTCCTTTTCCTAGGATTGAATATTTAATGGATTGTTTGAATGGATCAAAATATTTTTCAAAATTAGATTTGAAAAGTGGATATCATCAGATTAGGATAAAGGAGGGTGATGAATGGAAACCTGCCTTTAAAACAAATGAAGGACTGTATGAGTGGTTGGTAATGCCTTTTGGCTTATCAAATGCACCTAGTACTTTTATGAGGCTCATGAATGAAGTGTTAAGGGAATTTATTGGTAAATTTGTAATAGTATATCTGGATGACATATTAGTTTTCAGCAAAATAAAGGAAGAACATTTAAGGCATATTAATTATGTCTTGAAGAAGTTACATCAAGAGAATTTTCTGATAAATTTAAAGAAGTGTTCATTCATCAAAGAAGAGCTGGTATATCTGGGTTTTGTTGTTTCTACTGAAGGACTGAAGATGGATCCAGAAAAATTCAAGGCAATTGTGGAGTGGCCTTCACCAAGAAGTGTTTTTGAGGTAAGAAGTTTCCATGGAATTGCTAGTTTTTACAGAAAATTCATAAGGAATTTCAGCAAGATTAATGCACCCATCATTGAAACAATAAAGAAGGAAAAAAAGCCATTCAAATGGACTGCTAAAGCTGAAAGGAATTTTAAGATTTTGAAACAGAGGATAATTGAAAAGCCTATTCTAGTTTTGCCTGATTTTAACAAACCATTTCAAGTGAAGTGTGATGCTAGTGGAGAAGCTATTGGAGTTGTGTTGAGTCAAGATGATAGGCCTGTAGCATACTTCAGTGAGACGTTGAATGATACAAGAATAAATTATTCCTCTTATGAAAAATAATTTTATGCAATTGTGCAGGCATTGAAGAAGTGGAGGCATTATTTAATGTCTAAGGAATTTGTGTTATACTCAGATAATCATGCTTTACAGTACGTTAAGAAGCAGCCTAAGTTGAATCATAAACATGCCAAATGCGTTGAATATCTCCAGAGTTTTAATTTTGTTTTGAAGCATATAAGTGGCCAAGCAAATAAGGTAGCTGATGCTTTGAGTAGGAGAAACATACTTGTTCAAGAAAACCAATTTGAAGTGGTAGGATTTGATTTTCTTAAGGAACTTTATAAGACAGATTCATATTTCAGAGAAGCATTTGAAGCATGTTGTAACCCTGTGTTGACAGATAGGAGTCAGTGGTTGGATTATTTCTTGCAAGAGGGCTTATTTTTCAGAAGAAATCAATTGTGTGTACCAAATTGTTCCACGAGGGAGAATTTAATCAAAGAAAAGCATAGTGGTGGACTTTCTGGACATTTTGGTAATGATAAAACTTATGAGCAGCTGAGTCATTTTTATTATTGGCCCAAGATGAGAACTAAAGTGGAAAAGTTTGTGAAGAATTGCAAAACTTGTCAATATGCAAAATGGAGAAGCCAGAATGCAGGATTGTACATTCCATTGCCTATTCCTGATAGGCCTTGGGATATTGTGAGTATGGATTTTGTTTTAGGATTTCCCAAGACACAGAGGGGGAATGATGCAAACTTTGTTGTAGTTGACAGATTTTCCAAGATGGCACATTTTATCCCATGTTATAAAACCAGTGATGCCACCCATGTTGCTAATTTTTTTTTCAAAGAAGTTGTTAGATTGCATGGGTTTCCCAAGAGTATTGTTTCTGATAGAGATACTAGATTTCTGGGTCATTTTTGGATGAAACTGTGGAATAATCTTGGTACTAAACTAAGTTTCAGCTCAGCTTATCACCCTCAGACTGGTGGACAAACTGAGGTTGTAAATAGAAGTCTGGGAAATCTTTTGAGAAGCCTTGCAGGAGAGCATCCCAAACAGTGGGACCATATTTTTCCACAGGCAGAGTATGCATACAATGATTCACCAAAAAGAAGTACAAGATAGAGCCCATTCCATATTGTTTATGGAATGCACCCTAGGGGAGTGTCTGAATTGAGAAACTTGGGAAAGGAAGAGTTGAGGAGTGCTGATGGAGAAGAACTTTCTTCAGAGATTCAAGCAATACATGAGCAGGTAAAACAACAGCTACATGGCTGCAGCATCAAATACAAGGGCAAAGAA
Source organism: Pinus albicaulis (assembly GCA_034641835.2). Classification (NCBI taxonomy): domain Eukaryota; kingdom Viridiplantae; phylum Streptophyta; class Pinopsida; order Pinales; family Pinaceae; genus Pinus; species Pinus albicaulis. The sequence goes on from JAXQQM020080495.1 coordinate 80,125, forward strand.
TATTTGAGCAGAAGAGAAGTCATTTTTGAAGTTGGATATTTGGTTTTGGCACACTTGAGGAAGGAAAGATTTCCAAAGAAGTAGTATAACAAATTGAAGTTCAAGAAGATTGGGCCATGCAAGATACTGAGAAAATTTGCTGCTAATGCTTATGAAATTGAATTGCCTCCTGATGTAGGGATATCTCCCATATTTAATGTTGCATATTTGTACAGGTATGAGGGTGGTGACACAGAGGAAATACCAGTAGATAAGAACAGATTGAGTGGGTAAAACAGTTACCTCCAACATAGCCATTATAGCCAGAGAAGATCTTGGACAAGAAGGTGTTCAAAAGGACTAGAGGAGAAGAATATTTCCAGTATTTGATCAAGTGGAAGGACCGGCCAAATGAAGATGCTACCTGGATGACAGAAGTTATGTTACAGAAGCTAGGCAGTTCTGTGAAAGGGCTCAAAGACAGGAGTCCATGAAGAAAATTTCCCTCAGGAGTCTGATGCAGGGGCATTGGACACTAGCCAGCAATGTGAGAAAATTGTCCACATGTTGTGGCTAGAGGAGTTTGAAATTACTCAAGAAATGTACGAGCAAGGTGTCAATACCTTAGTTTTTTTTTGCACTTAGAGCAGTTAGGTTTAGTTTAGTAACTGTAGAAGTTGAATAGTTTGATTTGTGTCTATTTGTTCAGTTTATGTTGATAGAATTAGAGTAATATTATGTAATTAGGCTTTTTGTGTTAAGAATAAAATGGTCCTCAAGGAGGAACCAAAAAGTCATGTAATAATCTATAAATGTACACCCCTGATAGAGAGTAAAGGGGGGATTTGGCAGTGAAAGATTGAATTGAGAAGCATTGTTCTCTGTTGAATAAAATTTAGACTTATTGGCTATCTGCGTGTGTTATTGACAATCTTTTTGAACGAATCATTCCTTCGATTTGTGAACTCTGTGTATAATTTGAAGAAGGATCAGTTCTGTGTGAAATTCCCTTATTTCTCCCTGTCTGTCTTTGAACTCATACTCTCAGAAAAATAATTGAATGTGTTTGTTCTGTTTTGAAGAAGGTCAATTTTTTGAGTTCTGTAGGAAGATCGTATCGATTGTGATATAACCTCTGTCTATTGAAGCAATCTCAGCTGAGATTGAATGCATTGTATCGTTGTTGCTTGAACTAGATCGACGAGGCCGATTACAGCGTCAAGTGGAAAAGAAGTTAAGTTGAATAAATGAACTAAATACAGTGAGAACCCGAGTTAACACTGTTCAAATATGGATTGTCAGCTGAGTGGTTTTCAAAACCAATACCACTCATTTCGCACCGCTTTTGAGTCCGGGGGCGAATTCACAAAAAAAACGTGATCCAGTTAAATTCTGCCACATCGCCAAGATAAAATCTCTCATTTCGCATTTTTTTTAGCGTTAACATTCAACCCTTGAAAAACACGATATCCATCCGAACCGTTCGATCTAGAGGACAACAGATCTGAAGGTAATCACGCAGTGAGTTGCACGGGAGATAATGTGAGGTATGGCCTAGTGGTTTTGCAATAGTAAATGTTTATTTAATTCATAAAAAAATCAAATATTGGTTGTGTGGGCCCGAAAGAAATAAGGCGTTGATGAGTGTTTGTGGCGGAATTTAATGGGTTTAATGTATTAAGGTTAATATTATAAGCTGAGGGTGGATGTTGTTTAAAGGGGTCAGACAATTTATTTACAAGTCTTTTATACTAAGATGGGAAGTCTAACTTCTATTCATAGGCGCAAGTATTACACTTCCAAGGGATTTTAAGGTTGGTTTATTTTCAAGGAGCGAATATAGCCGAAGGGACTTTAAAGTTGAGAGCTAATATTTGGATCACTTTATTTAAAAAAGACCAAGGGTTATATTATTGGGAGATTATATAACATTTGACTATGTATTTCATTAATCAAATTCCACGAATTTGATGAATGAAAAAAGAAATAAGAAATTCGAGTAGACTCCTTGGGTGAAAGTAAATACAGAGAAAGCGAGATAACTCTCCTTAGCACCTGAAATCCATTAAGCTATTAGAGTATCAGCGCATCTGCGGGAAGTGACCACAAAAAGCACGTAGGCAACCTTTAAGAGTTTTTAAGAGACTTTTCCCAGTTTCTGAGACTTGGTTCAGGAATATAAATGCTTTGAATTCTAAGGCAGCATGAGTATGGATGGGGATAGATCCATATTGATAGTCAAATGTCATGGTGACAAAATTACGTGTAACATATTTCTCTCTAAAGTGCGAATTCTGAGAAAATATTTCAAGAGAGTGAAGCGCTTTATCATTCCAAGGACTGGATCAGAGACCATTAGAGAACTTTTGAGGTCTAAAATAGGCCTTCTAAGAAAAATGTACAACCAAAATAAGATTTATAAGAACTAGTAGGATTCAAGACGATGATGTCAACCATGGGGGATGATTCACCAATTTTGGGGTAAAAAGGTAAAAATGTAAAAAATAATAAAATAATAAAAATAATTTTTCAACTTATCTCCCTAAGATTTTACTCAAATTTTGAGCAGGAGTACTTTTTGGATGAAAAATTTGATTGCTCATCCAAGTAGTACCCATGTTGCATATTTTCGATGGAATCTGCTACACGAAAAATTAGACATACATTAAAAAATGCGATTGCAATCACATTTTTTATGCATTTCTCATTTTTTGTGTAGCAGGGTTCATCAAAAGTATGCAACATGGGTACTCCTTGGATGAGGAATCAAATTATGCATCCAATGGTTGTGCCTGCTCGAAATTTGAGTAAACCCATAGGGAGATAAGTTGAAAAAGTCAGTTTTTTATTTTTTCCCTCTAAAATTTGATGATGTAATCTAATATTATTTTATTATTTCAACTATTATTTTATAATTTCCTTAGGAGGCCTATTTTAGAGCTCACAATTTCCCTAATGATCGGTCGAAAACCTGTAAGAGACATTAATGAAAATATATAATCATCATTGAGGTATGCATTCCCATACTAAGTGAAAATTTAAGTACACATTCTGGTACAGATATGACTTAGGATTACATCCAAAGTAGACACAAGTATGGGTGTAGCCATATTTTATGAATAATTCTACTATATCATGAATACATAACTCCTTGCAATATATATGGTTGAAAGTGGATCCAAAGTCTTGATTTCTGCTTCTCTAACTAATACGAATCTATCCATGAAATTGATTGTTTCAGAGTCAAACATGGTAGAAACCAGTTGATTACTAGTTAACGATGAAAATCGTTAACAAGTGTGAGAGAAACCACCAATAATGACAATGGATCTCAAAATATTTCAGTACAATCTATGAAATGTGAATGAATGATTTACGGTCGAACACTCATAGAGTCATTCAATCGAAGGCCAATGATGAAAAACTGTCATCGAATGCGATAAACCTACCATTAATTAGGGCATGCATATTCCAAGGTACTAATAGGTTTTCTAGATCAAATTCCTAGATAATGAGTTGAAGTCGATAGGAAGTGAACCGTCGCAGGAGGGCCTATGCCATGAAACCATTATGTCAAGTTTTGAAGAAATGTTTTGCAAGGATTAATTCAGCCATGGCAACGTGAATGGGGGCAAATATTTGTAATGAATGGTGCATTTGAAGGTGAAATTTATCTTGAAAATATAACGACACCATAAATGACTTGGCAATATTTGACTTAAAGATAATACCCAAAATCGGCTGAAGACTTTCAATGAGTTTTGATTAACTGTAAGAGAAAAGGATTACCCAACCCAGACATTAGTGCGACAAAGTGTCATGTTCAAGAGCAACATGATGTTTTTAAAACAAGTATAAAATATGGATTCTTTCTCTCACTTTTCCCCCACCATTACTAGCAAGTACTCTTTATTTTTATCAAGCTTAAGGAGGATACAAATTTCTTTTTGTGTAAACTCATCCTCTAGATGAGTCCATCTTAGTAATTTTAATGAACCCTAACAAGGAATGGTTTGGTCCTGTTGTAATCAACAGGTCTTGTACTGTTTCATTTTAATGAGTCCATTATAGGATTAACTTGGTGTTTTTCAGTTTTAAGGAGTCAAAAGAAAAACGTAAGTAAACTTCATAGTGTTATTTTTTGTAAGTTTAGTATTTTGAACCTGAAAAGGGATAAAACAATGTAGGATAGAACTCTATTGATCATTCTTAGTCAACGTATACCTTTTTCGTAATTAGTCTAGTTCAGTATGGAAAAGGGTAAACTTATACTGAGTAGACGACTATTTATTTATTTTAACGACTTTGAATTGTCAAGTGCTCAACGATCTTGTCATGTTTAGAGAGTCTAAAAAGGGCTTAAAAGAGGACTCCATGGTAGAGCCCGAAAAAGTGATAAAATTTTACTCTGTCGTTAAAATGATTCATTTTTAAACACAATCTGTTCTTGGCACAAAAACTCAAAAATTATATTAATCTTCTCTCAATCATGGTAAACATATTCAAAATTTAAACTTATAAAAGTAAAAATAAACAAAATAATATTATTTTATTCATGAAAACCTATAAAAATTGGTAAGAACAAGTCATTTTTACCTTTTTATTTCCAGAGTAGTGAAAAGGCATTTTTACCATAAATCTTCTGAAGTTGATATCGGGAGAATGAGCCAACCATTTCACAAACCGTTAATTCGAGGTATTTAGTCTCTTAATTGTCTTGCATTCTATCCATTTACTTTTTCATTTTAAGTTTTTAGATTATTTTTAGGAGGAATAATGATTTTAGAATCCGTCCTCAGAGATGCACAGGTTTTCTTGATAGAAAACGTGCACCCCGATTATTTTTTAATATAAAAATTCACTGTGTTGTCACAGTTTTTACACATAGAAGTATGCAAAAATTCATTGTTTATGAGCAAAAACTATGCAAGCACCATGGGGTTTTCAAAATTTTATTTTATTCCCATAAAAATTACTCCAAATTCTCTCAAATTTTTTATAATGTTTCTAAATGATTGTTTGTAGGAAATAAATCATGCTTGAGTGGAGAGAAAGCAAGCATGAATCGCATGAAAATGAAGCCATTGATAGCCCAACAATGCTTCGTGTGTTAAATAATTGTGGTTTATACAATTTTTGGTAAATAAAAGGAATGAAGGCTCAAGTGGAACTCATGGCCTGGTTGGTTAATTCCTCAGATGTCTAGGAACAATGTTTCATCATCGTAGATCACATGCTTGTGATTGAGATAGAGGATATTTATTTCCTCATCGGTTTGCCTCAAAGAGGAAGATGCATTTCCTTATTCGGCACACGACCAGGATGATTGTCTACTACTTCCTATATGGTACAATATTTCACGTATGATTCACAATTGATGGATGGTCATATTGACATAAACACCATCGAACGAATAGACCTTAAAATCATTGATTTTAAAGTTACTCGATTGTGTGGTAGTGCGGCTCCTCATGTGACTACCAAAGCACATATGTAGACTATTGTTGAGTGTTCTAAGGGAGAAATATTTTCTGGTGCAAAGGATTGTTGGTCAATATGAAAGGCCAACTCATGCGAGTAAAGAATGGTAAGATGAAGAACTTCGGCTATGCTGCCATTATCATATCTTTCACTTTGGAGAGAATCCCACTCGTACCTCAACATTTGTTAGTGGATATGACGGGACCGAGGGAACCACGCATGTTGTGATGGGTTTCGTTGATAGCTCACCATGGTCGGATGGTGGTCTTTTGGTCTAATATACACCTCAGTTTTTTGTATGTCTTAGGAGCCGGATCTTCATGATTGAGGATTTTCCTTATGCAAGGGTTGATTTCAGTGGTGACCCCAACAAAACACTCCCACTGGGAACACAATGGGCTGCGTCAGGTGAAAAGTCTCATTTCGATTTTTTCTGTTATCTATTTTTTATTTGATTTTTTATCATCCAATATTGACAAATAACATTAAAATGTAGATGTTGAACCAACAGGACTGTTACACAGAAATTTGTCACCGTCCCTACCATTCCCCATCCCGCACATTAGAGGGCCCATTATGTGACTTGTGAGCAATGTCATGCCTTGAAACCATCATCATTGCATTCCTCTAAACATGAGCTTCAATTTCCCTAAAGACATCTCCTTGCAAAAAACCATAAAAACATCCCTTTTTGCATTGGCGCGGGGAGACAGTTCATCACTCGCGCCAATGAGGAAAATCCTATAAATAGGCCGCGCCAACTAGCGCTCTGTCCCAGAGTCACAGTCGCGCCAGCCAATTTAAGGAGTGTTTTTTAAATAAGAAAGGAAGAAGTTTTGTTTCAACAAACTCAGAAACTGCTATCTATCTTGAGTTGGGAGGTTTGGCTCTGGGAGTTCCATGGAAGGGAAGTGGTTTTCCACCTCTCATGGAAGCTTCCTTGAAGATAGGGCCAATCCCACAATTATAGGGATCCCAACTCCCCTTCCTCCTTCTATAAAAGCTTTCCCATTGCCATTGCAAGCTAGTCTTGAAGTGCCTAAGCTTTGAATCTCCAAATTCCCAAGAGCCTTCATGCTGCAAGAGCCCTCATTCTTCCCTTAAGGCTGACTCAAGCAAGGAGACTATCGTCGAGAGACTCTTAGAGAGGCTTGTCCTATCCCTGGCAGGCTTTGCGAGACGTGAACGACTGGAGACCCTTCCGAAGGAGACCTCAACATCAGAACATTGGTTGTACTCTCTTTCGATTGCTTATTAATGAATGACTACTGGTTATGGTTCCACTCTGTTTTTCACTTATGATAATGATGAGTTCTATCCTTTCTGACTGATATATAGTTGCGTATTCTGGATTTTATGCTTGTATTCATGTTCTTTCTTGCATGTGCAGGTGTCCATTCACGGATATCGTGGGGATCGTGATCTGTCGAGGCTGAGGAACGGGAACACTGTCTCTTCTACGAATCATAGCACTGGACTCCAGGTAGGCCTCCATCGTTGGCTTATTTATTCGCAATTAGGAACTTGTGCTGTAGCATTTGATGATTGTTGCTAGACCCCTGCTAGGCTAGTAGGGACCGCCTCTGTCTGCAGAGGGGATTTACCTCCTCAACAATTTGGCGACTCTGCTGTGGACGTCTAGTTTTAATCATCTCGTTTTCGTTGTCTCGTTTTGATTGTTTCACGGTTTTCCTTGCTTGGTTAGCCTTCTGGGCTGGGTTATTTTGCTGTTTTTTGCTTCTTGGTTTGCTTAGTTATCATTGATCTGCTTCTGGAGTAGTTCTTTTTTGTTTTTGGTTGAGAAACTCGGCTGGCACGCTTTTTAGCTCGACAGTCGCGCCAATTGGCGCATGTTGCTTTTGTATTGCCCGCACCAATTGCTTTCTGACGCCAGTTTCAATCTCACAGTCACGCCACTCCTGTGAGGCATTAGGGTTTTCTAAGTTTTGAGCTCTCTGGGTCTGGTCAGTGTTTTTCTTCTTGGTTTTTCGGCTACTTGAGTGTGTTGGAGTCCTGTTTGACTGGGAATTTGCCTTCGTCCTTTGGTTGTTTGCTTTTCTCCATTGATTTCACGTTTTAAGCCCTAGGGAATCTAGTGGCTTTGTGCATCGAGCCCTCCTTAGGAGTTTTGGTGTTTTGTTAGTCCATTCAATCCTATGATTGTTCCTCCACATCCTCTTAGTAGTTGTTCACTGTTTTATTGCGATTTTTGAGTGATTGTTCTTCTCTACACTCAAATTTCATTTGGTCTTGCTTTGGACCCAGATCACACGGTCCATTGGAACCTTTGGGACTTTTTCTTGGTTTTGAGAGACTTCGGTCGATTTGAGATTTGATTGCTTGTGTCATTGAATGAATTTTTTTTTTTTTGCTCTCTTAATATCGTTTCTCAAGTTGTTCCATTTGTTTTCAGTTTGTTTAGTGTATCTAGCTATCAAACATTGAAAATTAAAAAAAAAAAAATCTCTCTTTTGCTTTGGTTGATTAGTGCAAATTGTAATCTTTTCGATTTTACTAGCAATTAGTGATTTGAATGAAAAGTTTTCAATTTCATTAGTTGCATTAGAGATATCATTGATTGTCTTCTGATCATTTTGTTTGTGTAGAAACTCTCAACTCTACTGTAGCTAGTTTTCATCGAACGAAATGATGGACTGTGGCATGTAGCTTTGCATTTAGGAATTTTTGAGACCACACATTCGTTAGGGCCTAAAAACTGAAACGTGATTGAAGATCAACTTTAAAATCTACTCAATTTACACTAAGGCAGCATTGAAATCTAAAGAAACACATTTAGAGGTCTAGGCTAGAGACGTGTTCCGGCGTCTTTAAACCTAGTAGCTGTCGCTCGCCTTTTGGCTTTAGACAACGCTAGTATGGACTTGTGCTCCCCGTACTGTCATGTATATAAAGGGAGACCCCTCTAGGTTTTCAATCCTTTATCCATAGGAAGCTAAGTCTGCCGCCCTATACCCGTGATACACCGAACACAACATTCGGGGAGATTGCCTGCACGTACGGAAAGTCCTTGGTTGATTTCTCTTTCATTATTGAAACCAAGGTGTATATTGCAGTTCACGATTATTTGGTACACCCTTTTGCCTAGTATTCCCGAGAAATAATTTGATCTTTTCTGACTCCCTAAACTTGAAAAGATCGCCAAGCGCTTGTCCTTTCACGCTTGTGTCAAATCTGAAAGAGATAGAGTCATCTTTTTTATCGTTTCTCGACTCTTAAAACATGAAACGGTATGGTTTCGTATTTTTCAGTGTGGTAAAATTAATCACCCACGATTACACGCCCTCTTAGATTTTGCTTGTTGACCGTTTGATCATGTGTCTTGACTCTTTTTCAGCCCGTGTGTGTGTTTTCTTCTTTTTTCTCTTGTCGTTTGCCACAGTGGCAGAACCTTCGGTTTCGTCTACTGGTAGTCCTTACACGGATGATTCATCAGAGGCTTCCAAATCCTCTGCTGAACCGCAACGGCCTATTGTTTCCGAGTTTCCTGACGGGGGACCGGTTCTTTCTGAGCAACCCTTTGGGGGACCAGTTGAGTTCGATTGGCCCTTTTTGGACCCTGTGTCTGAATTGAGATTAGGAGCTGATTTCCTTTCTCTTACATCAGGTTCGCCTTTTTTTGCTACTGTATTTCCTCCAAGTCCTCGCCATTTATTGCGCGATCTAACGGCAGGCTCCACCATGAGTGATTCTGGTGAGGAAATCCCAACGTCTGGTGAAGACTATCAGCTCTTCCCACAAAGATTATTTCCAGGAGACAACTTTGAACTGGCTGACATGTCAACAGCCAGTCCCTCTTTACCACCTAGATATAGGTCTTTGGGTCAGACTATTTCTGCCGCAACCTCTATGGGAGTGTCAGATCCTTCTCCGAGGCCAGCTGCTCCCACACCAGGGGTGTCTCCTCAGACGCCCGTTACTTCTGTACCCGTCCGACCCACTGTTTGTGTGGCCGCCTCTTCTCCTGTTGTCACAACACCCTCTGCCAGGGCTATGCCAACTCCTGAAGATATCTATCTAGCGACTGCTATACCGGAGAACATCTCTCCAGAAGAGTATCGATTGTCTCTGCAACAGCTGAACCCCGAGGTTGGACCATCCTCCCAAGATCCCAACCTCTCTTATTTTTTGCACTATGCACAGGATGGTACACCCGTGTATGCTTTTCCAGGTCAGTATGACGAGCATGGGGACATTTTACGTCTCCCCGCTCCTGAGGCTTACCTCCATGCTCAAGGTGTACCTCATAACCAGGCTTATAACCCGCAAGGGCAACCTTTCCAAGGCCAACCTTTGGGCCAACCTGGCTATCCTTATGACCCACAGGGGCAGCCCATCCAAGGCTACCCTGCAGGCCAGCAGGGGCCATTGTATAGTCCGCAAGGACAGTATTACAACCCTTCCGGTCAACCTGTTCAGCCTCAGCCGGGGTACCAACCGGGACCGGTCTATGGTCCTGGGGGGAAAATCCAGCCTTCTCTACCAATGCAACCTCAGTATCCTGTCGTTTCTCACGTTGCATATCAGCCAGGACCATCCTATGGTTCTGCTTCAGGTCAAACCGGTTTCCCGCAAGCACTTGGCCCTGTTCCTCCACCAGGCCAACCGGCCCATCCGGCACAACCTGGTGTTCCGCCTCCAGGCCAACCGGCCCATCCGGTACAACCTGGGGCTCCTTCACAGCCAGGTCAGCCTGTGCAACCGGCACATCATGTCTATCCAGATCAACCTGTTCATTCAAGGCAACCCTCTCAGTCGGGTCAACCTGTTCACTCAGGCCAGCCCGCTCATTCCATTAACCCTGCACAGCAGCCGGTTCATTCGATGCCACAGCCAAATCAACAGTTGCGCCCTACTTATCAGGCTCCGCAGGGTTCCACTTTTTAGCAGCCTACTCATCCTCAGGGTGGTTATTATCCTCATGGTCAATCTCAGCCGAACTATAACCACCCCATAGGCTCTCAGTATTATCCTCCTCCACCCGGTTTCACCTACACTCAGCAGCCAAATCCAAATGCTGCTTACACCAGGCCAACACATAATTAGGGTCCGTACTCTAGTTATCAAGCCCCACACTCTAGTTACCAGCATCCAAATCAGTCTGGTTATATGACCTACGCCCCCTATAGTCATAATCCTACGGGACAGAACCCATGGGGGCAAGGATATTCACAACATTATGGAGTATGGGTACCGGACCTCATCCCGGGCCTGGCATGACGGTTAATCCACCATTGCCATTCCTGGCTACCTTGGAGCTGCCGGATGTTTCAAAACTGACCAATGATCTGATTTTACATAATCCGTATTGGCCTCCAGTTCCCACCAAGATACCAGGTGATTGCCCCAAGTTTGAGGGAAAAGCTGGAGAGGACCCCCAGGCGCATGTGATGACTTATCATCTTTGGTGTTCGTCTAACTCTTGGGTCGACGATTCGATTCGTCTGCACCTCTTCCAACGTACTTTAACTGGAGCTGCTACTAAGTGGTACATAGAGTTATCCCGTGGCATTTTCCAAGATTTCAATTCTTTAGCCATGGATTTCCTCATGCACTTTCAGTTACCGGTTCGTTATGAAGCCGGGACGCACCTCCTGACTTCTCTGAAGCAGGATAAAGCCACTCACATCTCTAATCACATTCATGAGTGGCGGCGCCGTCGTAGACTGATCAAGTTTCACATACCTGATCAGATACTAACTCACTGGTTCACCACCTCCTTCGTGAATAAAATCGCCCAAGATATTGTGATGGGAGCATGTGTGACGGAGGAACAAGCCATTGTGCGTGCCCAATATCTGGATATTGTATATTCTCAGTCCGGCACGCTTTATGATTTCTTGCTTGATGCTCCACGGTCCGGAACCTCTAAGGCTCCGCCTACCCCTGCGGTGGATGGTGTCATTGGTTCTGTCTCTCATAATTCGAAGAAATCTTCGAATGGGAAGCAGAAGTCTAATTCTTCCAACAATGCTCCTGCTAATCCCGCCCCGTCCGATTCTGGAAAAACCGCGGAGGTGAATGCCGTTCAGGCCAATCCTAAAGAGAAATCCTCCAAAGGGAAGAAGAAGGGAAAAGGAAAATCTAAATCTGATGCCCCGAAGCCAGAATCTAAATCTCGCACTGAGGATGGCTCTCAGCGTAAACCAAAGTACCCTTGCCTCATTTGTGAAGGGGACCATTATACTAAGGATTTCCCATGACGATCCAAAGTTAGTCAACTTCTCAAAGGCCATAAAGGGACTCCGGTTGTTCTAAAAGAGCCATTCCCATCTCAACAGACCCAGATGGTTGAACAACCGTCACCATCTGCACCATTTGGGTCCCAAGTTTTCATGATGAAGAGTGTTGCACCTATCTTTGTCGCTACGCATTCGAAGGATTACAATGAATCCTGGCAGGCACCCGGGAAGGCAGTTGCGGATGGACCGCCTCCACTACCTGCCTCCGGTTCGTTGGAAATCGAGAAGCCTACTCCTGAACTCATTGTGAAACCACCTTCTAAAAGTGTCCTTCGAAGATCTTCTTATAATCCAAATGCTCGTGTTGCTCAACATTACAGCATTGTTGAGGATTTGGCACAGGCTCTGTCTGCTATGTCTGCACTAGAAGTTCTTAAAATTTGTCCTTCACAATGGAAGGCTTTACTGTCTGTGATCGGGGGCATTGATCCCGCCAATTCGAGTCTTCTCACCTTCGATTTAGAGAATTTCACTCCCCGGCTTCCACATCAAATCGCTCTTGTTATTCAAGTCGAGATTAACGGTCTGAACATTCATAGGGCCGTGGTGGATGAAGGTGCTTCTACCTGCGTTATGTCATCTGCTTGCTGGAATGCCATCGGCTCTCCAGCCCTTTTGTCATCTCCCAATGCCCTAGAGGCATTTGATGGTCGAGAATCTAAACCCCTGGGTGTTCTCGAGAGTCTAGCGATCACATTACAAGGGAAGACTGTCAATGTGGAAGTAGAAGTAGTTGATGCCAGGCTCAACTATAATATAATTCTTGGCTGTAGCTGGACCCATGCCATGCTATGCGTGACGTCCACCGTCTTTCGACTTCTTAAGTTCCCTCACGAGGGAAAAATTGTCACGGTGGATCAGTTGTCATTTTTCACCTCTACCTCTGAGAACAACGTGCCATACGTGGATCAAATTACAAATCCCCCAGACATTGTAGGACCTGGTCTCTTCAAAGACCCATTCCTCATGGGTATTTTTCCCGCACCACCACCGCACACTCCTCAAGTTAACATGATTTCCAGGTCCGATGACCCCTGGCTTATTCCTACGCCTGAGCAGGTGTTTGAGTTTGGAGAATCAATGCCCTTGACTCCAGTAGAGATCATCTACTGTGAAATTTTTGCCGCATCTGATCCTCCACCTCCTCAGCATGCTCCTTTGAGCATGGCTCTCGACGTCTACTCTCAATCCCCCTGGCTTGGTCAGGCCGATTCACCTGATCCTCTCAAAGAGACTTTTCCTTCCGATGAAGCCATCATTGAAACTATGTCTCTTGAGGAGCTGCCTTGGGGCGATGGACATCATCGCTCCTCTTTTATGCCTAGCTTGGGGGCAATGACTGACTGTCTGGAGCGTTATGCTTCTTAGGTTCCCACCCCTCCTCTTCAAACACCTATTTTGACACACGAGGTTTTTTCGAAGGGTAACCTGAGTAACATCACTCAAGCCATCCCGATCAACATCTCCGTCAAACCGGGGATCGTTGAGAATATTCGCGTGGGAGTGACTTGTTCTCCCGATGAGATTCAAGTCTATACTGGTTTGTTTAAAGAATTCAGAGATGTGTTCACCTGGTCCTACGAGGAAATGTCGGGGATTGATCCTAGTATCGTAGTGCATGAGATTCCAACCTACCCTGGTGCGAAGCCCGTGTGCCAACGCTTACGCCCCATGCATCCTTGGAAATCCGCTGCAATTAAGGCAGAAGTTGAAAAACTTCTAAACGTGGGCTTTATTTATCCTATCCCCCTCACATAATGGGTGTCTAACATTTTCCCTGTCGATAAAAAGCAGGGTACGATTAGAGTCTGTGTTGATTATCGTTACATCAATCGAGCCTGTCCAAAGGATAATTATCCCACTCCGTTCATAGACCAGATCATCGACGAATGTGCTGGAAGTGAGATCTATTCCTTGATGGATGGATTCTCAGGATATAATCAGATCAATATTGCACCTGAGGATCAGCACAAGACCACATTCATCTGTCCGTGGGGTACTTTCGCGTATAAAAAACTCTCGTTCGGCTTAAAGAACGCTGGAGCCACTTTTCAGCTTGCGATGTCCTACGCTTTTCATGAAATTCACCATATCATTCAGCCTTATTTGGACGACTTGCCAGCTCATTCAGCTAAGCGAGAGGACCATCCCGAACATCTCCGCCAAATCTTTCTTCGTTGCAGGCGCTACAATATTAGGCTCAATCCTCATAAGTGCGTCTTTGACGTGGATTTTGGCCGTCTTTTGGGATTCATAGTCTCAAAAGACGGGATTCGCCTTGACTCTTTAAAGGTTGAGGCCATCATCAACCTCCCATCACCCTCTTCATTATATCAGCTCCAGAGTCTGCAAGGAAAAGTGAAATTTCTTCGACGCTTTATCCCGAATTATGCCGAGGTGGCCAAAGGATTCACTCGTCTATTAAAGCAGAACGTTCCCTTCCACTGGGACAAAATCGCTCAGCAATCCTTTGAGAATCTAAAGACGTTGCTTGTCAATGCTCCGTTGCTTCGTCCTCCGGACTACCACTGCGACTTCACTTTATATCTCGCCGCCGCATTTAGCACCATAGCCATGGTCTTGGTGCAGGATGATGATGACGGTAATGAAAATGTCGTTTATTATATATCACAGAACCTTCTCAATCCAGAAACGCGTTATGCTCATGTCGAGAAGTTGGCGTTAGCTGCAGTACACGTTGTGCAGCGTTTTCGCCATTACATCCTTTTGCATACGATAACAGTGGTTTCAGAATATAACCCCATGACGTATATTCTCTCTAGACAGTTACTGGGGGGCAAGTACTCCAAATGGATTGTTATGCTGCAGGAGTTTGACTTAGATTTCACTACCGCTAATTCAACCAAATCACTGGTTTTCGCGGATCTTATATGCTCTCTCCCTACAGACTCTGCTCCCTCACACTCTGAATACCATATACCGAACGAAACACTTTTCCTCATCAGTACTCGTGACCCTTGGTACGGTGATATAATTGTGTATCTTCAGACCTTGACATTTCAGTCTGAGTTAGATAAAGCTACCTATCGTCAGATTCGGCATTAGTCCCAGCCCTACCGTATAGTAGGAGATACCTTATACCGCATTGGAGTAGATTCGGTGCTCCGGTGGTGCCTAACCTTGGAGGAGGCTGAAAAGGTCCTAAATGACTGCCAGAGTGGTGCCTGTGGTGGACATATGTCTGGATATGCTACTGCCCAGAAAATTCTGCGAGCAGGTTATTTCTGGCCTCCCATATTCAAAGACTGTATCACTGTAGTCTGTAAATGTCATGCGTGCCAGATATTTCAACGCAAGATGCGCGCGCCGCCTCTCCCATTACATCCCATTATTACCGTCGGCCCTTTTGCAAAATGGGGCGTGGATTTTATGACGTGTAACCCTCACTCGGCTGGGGGGCATGCGTATATAATTGTCACCATCGACTACTTCACCAAGTGGGCAGAGGGGATGCCTACACTAGCTGCTGATGGTAAAACGACTGCTCAATTTATATTCAACCACTTTATTGCACGGTTCGGGGTTCCTCAGGCCATCGTCACTGATCATGGTACTAATTTTTGAGATTGTATGATGGCTGAGCTAACTTCAAAGTTGGGCTTGCGTCACGACAGCTCAACACCATATTACCCTCAGGCGAATGGTCAGGTTGAAGTAGTGAACAAGGTTTTGGTCACTATGCTTCAACGAATAGTTGGTATTCACAAATCCAATTGGCATCTCCAACTGTTCTCAGATCTATGGGCATACCAAACATCTGCAAAGAGTGCAACTAGATTCACACCATTTCAATTGGTGTACGGTCTGGAAGCAACTCTTCCGGTTAAATGCAAGATTCCTTCTCTGAAAGTAGCTGTGGAACTTCTACCTGATACTTCTACTGAGGAAGAACGTCTTCTATATCTGGTACGGTTAGATGAAACCCGTCGTCTGGCTGCTTTGGTTATTGAAGCACAAAAGAAGAGGGTCAAAACTCATTTTGATCAATCTATTTCCCCCTGTTCCTTTATCGAAGGAGACCTCGTCCTCCTGTACGATCAAGCACATGACAAGCTTGGACCCGGTAAGTTCCAGCCTATGTGGCATGGGCCCTATATAGTAAAACGAGTTTTGAAAAATGGGGCCTACGAGCTTATAGATTATGAAGGAGTTCCGCTGGCGCAGCCCAAAAATGGGCTGTACCTCAAACAGTACTATGCTTGAAGTGATTTCTTGGTGTGGTGTGTGTACATAGGTGTGTGTTTTTCATTTGTGTACATGTATGGTGTGGTGTGCCTTGTAAACATCTTTCTACTAATCGGGTCTTCCTGGTTGTGCAGATGTCTATTCGTCCATTTGTTGGTTTTGCGGATGGTGCCTCCCACAGTACCAGGAATCTGTCTTCAGTAGCCTGGGTAATCTATGATCCTGTTGGTGAGTTGGTCAACCTGCAAGGTGTGTGTCTAGGACGTACTACGAACAACATCATGAAATATAGTGCTGTGTTAGAATTATTAACCGAGGCGGTAAACCTTAGTATCTGTGAATTTCTTGTGTATCTAGATTCACAACCTGTAGTGTTACAGCTGAACAGACACTATTCGGTAAGAAACCCGTCCATTTTATGTCTGTATCTGCGTATTCTATTACTGGAAAGGAATTTTGACTAAATTACATATCAACATATACCCAGGCATTTGAATACATTAATAGATGCAGTAGCAAATTTGGTATTAGACAGACATTTGCGCAATTTGTAAATCATCATCACATGTAAAGAAAGATCCATCCAGAAATAGATATGCATATATATATAGATATCGAAGTGTTTACATAGAGTGTGTCACATAAAGTCAAAAATATACATAATCGTCTTAGATACATCCGGAGACGATATGTCTCTCAAAAATATGTGTGGTAAAATCCCTAAGAGTCTAATCCACATGGTGCTCATGATAACATGTAACTGCACGCACTAAGCATCTCAGAAGTCGATGGATCCGACTAGGTACTCCCACCGTATGACGCTGGTACGCCATCAGTACATCCGCTAGCTGAGCATAGTCTGGGATCCCTCGGGCAATACCCTCGAGATTCTGGATCAACTCCTCCACTTCCGTGCCCTCTGCCTAAGGATCAGGGGCGAGAAGAGTCCTCCGCCTGATTGGAGACATACCGGCTGGTCTCTCGGGGCCCACATCTACATACACATAAAAAATGTGTTAGGACGAATGTGTATTAACAAAAAAATCATAAATCATAAAAATCAAAAGAGATGAGGTCATACCCAACTCCTCGTCCCAGTCATCTCCTTCTGGTAGTGGGAGATCTGGGTCTCTAGTGAAATCGGTTCCTACATATGGCCATTCTTCCACGATGATCAACTGGCGCTGTAACCACCTGAAAAATTCTGGCCTCCACGACATCTGTTGGCCTCCTCCAGCTCTGGGCATTAGTGCTGCCCAGCGAGCCATTCTTGGCTCTCGTGGAATTAGCTCAGCTACGATGGCCCCTTGGCCTTGGAAGATTGGTAATCGTTCCAGAATAAATGATACCAGAATGGAACCGTAGCCGAACTGTTTCAGTTTGGCTTGCTTGCATTTCGTGAGCTGTCTCTTCATGTTTATTGTTACTGCTATAGCCCAGTCAAATAATAGTGGAGTCATGCACTCTGAGGCCAGCAGGAGTTGGGCCTTTGTGGCCTCGTGCGGTGCCTGCGACCCGGCAGCCCGCATGATGGTATGTAGGACAACTCTCAATGCCAGATCAGGGATGGTGTGGATATCCACCTTTTTGCTCCCTGATCCCATTTATGCTCTTGGGCACACTCGTGCCATCACTTCTTCCATCTTCTCGCCAGATGGTCTGCTCCCAGTCAAGATGGGTACCGGACCTCTGCGCGACAATCCAATTATGAAATACACATCAGAAACCTCTAGTTCCAATACCTGGTCTCACAACTTGAACACTTGTTCCTGTTCATCCCAAATACTGATCAGATACTGGAGGAGCTCGGGCTGAGCTCGTAAACAGGGTGTTAGGAAGAACTTCTTGAGCCCACAGTTTCTGAGGGCATTCAAGCAAGCCTTGTTTTCCATGGCCTGTTCATCCTCTTCTCCATGCTCTCTTTCTGTCCACTCAATCACCATTTTGCTTGATTTCCTGCATCCACATGGTCACAAACCCTTAATTAGATCTCTGTTAGGCTTCAAATTTCATTTAATTTGGTTAAAATATCGAATTTTTAGGCGGAAATTTAGGTTCGTCCGCTGGCACGGCTATTTTGTGAACAGTCGCGCCAGGTGGCATGAGGCCTTTACATTTAAAATCCCATTGGCGCGAGTCCATGCTCGATACCCACGCCAATGAGCGCAGCCCTAAAAATTCAAAAGTTTCCACAAGAATCTGATACATGAGGGAAAGCTATCAAAAAATGGATTGAAATGAAGCACAGGGAATCACCTCTTACCTACAACAGACGAGAATCTGAATGGTAAACCAGATCTGTCGCAATCACCGTCAGAAGTTTTGCACACCAAATGGACCACTGCTTCTTTTCACCAAGGTAAATAGTAAATGTAATTTTGTTTTTACCATTTTGACATATTTATAACTTTTTCGACACAAGATAGGTTTTAAAATTTATTTTTCTCAAATATTTTAATATGTTATGTCGGAAATGGGTTTTACGCTTGCTTGGTATGTGCAGCAACAGGTTTTACGCGACTTGCACGGTGAAACGAGTTGTATTTTACACTTTTTCAGGCTCGGTAAATACACGAAAAAGTTACTTTGGATTCATCTTTCAGCTCTTTTCTGACTCTCTAAACATGAAAAGATTGCCGAGGCCCTTGTCATTTCGATCTCATTAAAATGGACATGAATCGACATCTACCCAGTATACATTTACCCCTTTTTCGGGCTGGGATAGATTGATTACGAAAAAGGAATACCCTAGCCTATTGCGACTAGGAGTTTTTCTCGGATATTGTTTTCTACCTTTTCGGGTCCAAGGAACTATCTACGAAAAGGGACCGCTGGATTTTACTTTTCTGCTGTCTTTTCAAACTCTCTAAAAATGAAAAGACACCGAGTTCTTCCTTTGTCAAACTCGTTAAACCCTGATGACATCGGATTCAGTCGAAATGGCGTTCTCTGAGTTCCTCCTTCCTAGGGCTCTTTAAATGTACTAGGATGGATTCGCCCGAAGGGCGGACTTACATTACAAGCATATTCTATCCCCTTCAAGCTTGTTATCAAAAATAATTTGGGTACTCGCCATAAATGGTGGGGGAAAAATGGAACCATTATCGTTGTTGTGTCGGCAGTATGTCGCTCTTGAACATGGCACTTGTCTGCATTCGTGTCAGGCTGGGGACATCTCACCTTGTTTCTTCACTTTGCCTCCATGGGTTTGGATAATCCTTTTTGACCTCTCCTCTGCTCATTGCCTCGTCACCATGACCTCTGATCCATTGATCTCAAATACTGCCAAAACCACTATTTGTGCCGTTACATGTTCAAGAGAAGTTGACCTCTGCGAATATCAACCTTCCTCTGATTCTCATATGATCCTGATTCACAAAAAAAACATCATGTTCCTCTGTCTCGTGTCGATGATGTGGGAAACATTATTGGCCACCTTCTATCAAAGTCACTTTCTGTCGACCTTAGCTCATTATCCAGGAAGCTGATCTAGAGACTCCTTTATGGTACCTTGGAGCCTGCATGCCTCAATGGCAGGTTCATCGCATTCGACGTGAGGTTCTCATCATTGGCCTCCGATCGAGTGATTCTACGGGTGTTCGACACTAGCTCATTGATTCACACGCCATAGATTGTACCTATAGTACCTTGAGGGCCATTGTCATTATTGGTGGTTCCTCTCGCGTCTGTTAACAGCTCTCATCATTGGCTGGTAATCAGACGATGTTCTTGCATGTTCGACTTCAGCTCACAAATTCACATGCTTGAACTTGTACTTTGTTCAGGTCGAGATGGAGCGCAAGACCCTGGATTGTGTCTGTTGTAATCCAGGCTGCGATATTGTGGATTATTATGATTATTTACATGACTTATTCAATAGATGGCTGCGACCATACCTGAGTCTATTTATCGATCCTCACTAGATGGCAGCGACCATACCTTGGATCTGGATTATTGTATACTCTGTTTTGGATGGCTGCGTCCATACCACATTTACATCATGTACTTGAGGTATCAGTTTTATTTCTCCACGCAGGTTTTCCGATGGCAGAGCTTCAGTTGGACACGTTCTCGTAAAGCATTTCACCCCTCTCTCTCTCTCGGGCCTCATGCTTTAGGGGGCATCTGTTACACAGTAATTTGTCACCGTCCCTACCATTCCCCATCCTGCACATTGGAGGGCCCATTATGTGACCTGTGAGCAATGTCATGCCTTGAAACCATCATCATTGCATTCCTCTAAACATGAGCTTCAATTTCCCTAAAGACATCTCCTTGCAAAAAACCATAAAAACATCCCTGTTTTCATTGGCGCGGGAAGAAAGTTCATCACTTGCGCCAATGAGGAAAATCCTACAAAGAGGCCGCGCCAACTGGCGCTTTGTCCCAGAGTCGCAGTCGTGCCAGCCAATTTAAGAAGTGTTTTTTAGATAAGAAAGGCGGAAGTTTTGTTTCAACAAACTCAGAAACTGCTATCTATCTTGAGTTGGGAGGTTTGGCTCCGGGAGTTCCATGGAAGGGAAGTGGTTTGCCACCTCTCATGGAAGCTTCCTTGGAGATAGGGCCAATCCCACAATGATAGGTATCCCAACTCCCCTTCCTCCTTCTATAAAAGCTTGTCCATTGCCATTGCAAGCTAGTCCTGAAGTGCCTAAGCTTTGAATCTCCAAATTCCCAAGAGCCTTCATGCTGCAAGAGCCCTCATTCTTCCCTTAAGGCCGACTTCAACGTCAGAACATTGGTTGTACTCTCTTTCGATTGCTTATTAATGAATGACTACTGGTTATGGTTCCACTCTGTTTTTCACTTATGATAATGATGAGTTATATCCTTTCTGACTGATATATAGTTGCGTATTCTAGATTTTATGCTTGTATTCGTGTTGTTTCTTGCATGTGCAGGTGTCCATTCACGGAGATCGTGGGGATCGTGATCTGCTAAGGCTGAGGAACGGGAATGCTATCTCCTCTACGAATCATAGCACTGGACTCCAGGTAGGCCTCCATCGTTGGCTTATTTATTCGCAATTAGGAACTTACACTGTAGAATTGGATGATTTTTGCTAGACCCCTGCTGGGCTAGTAGGGATCACCTCTATCCGTAGAGGGGATTTACCTCCTCAAGAACGACCATCAGTGCTTTGTCGTTTTGATAGGCGAGAAGCACAACGTATAACGGGAGATCCACCAGTGACTGATGCATCAAAGGCCCTCACAGAGTTGGAACACAATCTCGAGAGGTTGATCATTGACATCCCAGAGACTGGGATGAATGATTTGACTCTTAGATACCAGAGGCATGTGACTAGGGTTCCTAGTCCATTTAGGAAATACTCTGCTACCATGATTATCATCATGGATAACTTATGGTCGATTTAGATGGAATTTTTTGTTGTATCAGTATTTTTAGATCATAAGTTGTTTGAAACCTATTATCACAGATGATGTAATATTTTTTGACACACAACTATTTTGACCTAATGATATTACTACTTTTGGTCTTTGAGTATCTTCTTCAATATGGATTGAATATTGTTTTGTTTTACTTTCAACACTACAAATATCTTTTTAAAAATTGATTAGACAATGCATCAGGTAATGTGTTTAAATTTCTTGAAATATGTTGATATTCAATGTAATCAAATTGTTTTTCCAAGAGGAAAACCCTTAAAAACATTCTTAACAATAATGTATTTATGATTGCATAAACACCATTCAAATGTAATACAATGAGTTGTGAATCTAACCTAGAAATCAAACATCGAATTCCAAATGCAATGGAATCAAATAATATCTCAATGAATGTGTTATAATCTGCAATATTGTTCATTGTTTGACTGAGGAAAATCCCATGAATATAAAATAAATCATAAGTGGGTGAATAGATTACCCAAGCAACAAAAGATAAGGTCTATGTACTACGATAGGCACCGTCAGAAAAGCCAATGTAAGTCTGAGGTAATGTCGTCATATGCAGTATCAATAGTAATCAATATAAGGAGCAAAAGTAGTGAAAACTCGGCAAGTGAAATAACTAATATAAGGCACGCTTCTTTAATCTAAGGAACATTGTTCTAAAATTGTAACTAATGTACAAATAAGATCTTCATACGATAAATCATGCATAATATCTCTTTAGATAAAGACCATTTCTAGGCTTATCTAAATATATGTCATCATAATAAACTAATTCATATGCCCCTTTTTCAAGAACACACTTAACAATATAAGGAACATGCCACATTGGTTCAAATTTACCAGTTCCTAGTTTATCGTGAGCTTGAGCGTATACTAATACTAGGTCACCTTCTGAACATATATGAGGTTTAACGCTTTGATCATATTGAGCCTTAACACGTTTTTTATGAGATTCAACAGCTAATGCAATAGTGTGGCAAGTCTCATCTAACTGTGCTAAGTATACAAAACATTTTTCCTCTTTAGAGGTAGCTGGAAATAACTCAATGGCTAGTTTGAGTGACGAAATTTCACATTCAATGGGTAAAATAAATTCTAAACCATAAAAGAGTTGAAAATGAGTAAACCCTGTAGATTTTTTTTGTGGAGGTACGGTATGCCCACGATGGAGAAAAGAACATGGTATACCAATTCAATTTATGACTTCCTACAATCAATTTAATCATGTTGGTTAAAAAATTTTTTACAACCTCAACTTGGCCATTGGCTTGTGGGTAATATGATGCGAAATTATCATGGCATAGTCCAAGCTGAGTGAAAATTTTAGTCATCATAATTTTTCAAAAGTGGTTACCATGGTATGTAACAATAGCTTGAGGGACACCAAACCTAGCAATCACATGATTGAATATGAAAATAGCTACAGTTTCATCGTCGGCCTTGAATGTAGGCATCGCCTCAGCCCATTTGGTAAAGTAATCTACAGTGAGAATAATATACCCATGCCCCCCAGTTGAGTGAGGGTAAAATGTAACGAGATTGATGCCCCATTTTACAAATGGACCGATAACTATGTTTGGGTGAAGAAGAGTGGGAGGTGCATGCATATTTCGATCAAAAATCTAGAAATTGTGACATTTTCTAACTGCAAGGATACAATGTTTGAAGAGTGATGGTCATAAATAGCCAACGCGAAATATCTTTTGGGTTGTGGAAAACCCATAAATATTACCACCACATGCTCTATAATGGTATTTATTTAAAAATCTTTCGGCTTCTTCATGAGTTATACAACATCGAAAAATAGAATCGACACCATGATGATAAAGAGTGTCACCAAAAATATTGTATTGTTGAGACTGGTATAGAAATCTACACTGATTATATCATGAAAGTTCGGGCCGAAAGGTTTGGGTTTGAAGATATATAATGATATCTCCATACCAGGGATCTAATGTATTGATCAGAAATAGAGATTCATTGGGAAGATGGTCTTCTGCCACAGTTTCCAATTCAGTGTAGGGAAAGTCACACATAAGTTTAGCAAAAATGAGTGATTTCTTGGATTTGATTTTTCAAATTCCAAATCAGACTCTTGTAGGATAACTCTCCATTTAGAGTAATTTCCCCTGAGAATTTTTTTTGTCAAAATTTACATCATAGGGTTATAGTTAGATATCACTATTTTTTTACGTAACAATATGTAGTGACATAATATTTGGATAGCTTGAATGACTTCCAAGGCCAATTTCTCCTCCTGCAAATACTTGATCTCTATTGGTGTGAGGTTTCAACTTAAGTAATAAATCACATGTTTATTGTTGGAGTCATCCTCTTGAAGTAAAACCATTCCAATGGTGGAATCAGACGCAATTAAATACAAAAAAGTAATCTCGGTGATAATTAGGTTGATGCAACAATGGTACGTGGGTCAATGCGTGTTTGAGTACATCAAAATCTTTATCAGCATGCTCGTCCCAAATAAAAGGAACATCATATTTTAATAATCGAGTAAAACCTTTATTTAATTCTACATAGTTTGGGATAAAATGACGTAGAAAGTTTTTTTTCCCCTGCAAATCTAAAGTTGGCGAATAGTAGAAGGAGGATGTAGATTCACACTGGCCTCAAATTTCAAAGGGTTGACACAAATGCCTTCTTTAAGAAAAATGAAACCAAGAAATCGTCCTAATTATACAGAAAATACGCATTCTGGTGGATTCAAATGAATATTGTAGTGCCTACATCACATAAACATAGCACATAAATGTGTAGGATGATCTTTTTTGTGCAAAGAATGAGTAGGTAAGTCATCCAAGTAGGGTTGCACAATGTGTTTGATATCGTGAAATGTGTAAGACACAACTCTTTGAAAAGTTGTGATGACTTTTTTCAGTCCAAAAGGTAATTTACAATATGAAAATGTCTCCCATGGACATATAAAGGTTGCCTTGGTATTATCAGTGGGGAGTATGTTTATTTTACTGTAACCTGAAAATCCATCCATAAATGAAAATAATCCGTTTCTAGCAGAATCGTCAACATTTTGGTCGATATAAGTGGTGGGATAATTGTGTTTGGGACAATCCTTATTAATATATTTGTAATCGACACATACTTGTATAGTCCCTTGTTTCTTGGTCAGTGGAACTATGTTAGATATCCAATACGTCAGTGGAATAGGATAAATAAATCTTGCACGAAGAAGTTTTTCAACTTCAACTTTAATATCAGCATCTTTTCGCGGATTTATTGGAAGTAATTTTTGTCTAATAGGTTTAGCTACCAGATATGATCTAATTTATTGAATCACAATATTAGGATCAATTCTTGACATTTATTCATAAGACCAGGCAAAAATCTATTGGAATTCCTAAAATAAGGCTTTGTAAATATTTATTTCTTCAATTGAGTATGAAGCACCTATATTAATGTTTTTAGTTACTCTTGGTTTGATTGATATGTCAATGGGAATTTTCGCAGAAATATTTCCTAAGTTCATCTCAGAATTTGAATGAAGGATTGATATAGGATTTTGAGGTTCCTTGACATAATCAATTGAAAATATGGATAAAAATTAATTTTCAACTCTAACAAGGTATGGTAGAAAAGAGGATCGATGATGAATATCGTCCCAAGGTAATACATCCAATGAAAACATTTTCCAAATATTTTCATCATTTGAAAACATATGTTGAAAAGGATCAGAAAAATATGTCATGGTTGAGCTTGATAGAGAAGAAGACTCATTATTGACCACATTCACTTGATCAATATGAGTTGATGAAATGTAAAAAAGTGATTGTACCGCTACATATGCCTATTCATATGGACTTAATGGCATTTCATTGCCATAATAGTCCAATTCAGAGTCTAAAGGCACATTCCATGGGTCATCAAATGGCATTGTGCTTGATGTAATCATGTTGATATTGGAAATAGTTTGAGGTACGTTAGGAGGAGGTATAGAAAAAGTTCCCATAAGAGAAGAATCTTTAACTATTCCCACCCCAATGTCTTCATAAGGGATATCCATCTTTCCAACATGTTGGATACTATCTGTAGAGGTAGGGTTAGAAGCAAAGTAAGACAACTGATCAATTTTAACAATCTTTCCTTTATAAGAAAACATGATTAATCGAAAGACTGATGAAACGAAAATGGTCATAGCATAAGACCAACTTCAACCTAATTGAAGGTTGTAGTCAGGAGGGGCATCAACAACTTCCACCTCAAGCATAAAGGTTTTTCCTTCTACCTCTATAGGTAAATCCTGGAGTATTCCAAATGGACGAAAGCTTCTTTCATCAAAGGCTTTAAGAATTGTGGGTGATTGATTGACCGATGAAGAACCAAGAGTTTTCCAACAAGCTAAATAAATAATGCATGTATATTCTCCCTCGTTAATTACTGTGTGAAAAGCTTGCCAAAATTTGACTAAAACAGGAATTTGAAAATCCATTTGGTGCGAGAGTCTAGGTACAAAGTTCTTGAGATCAAAGAGAATAAGATTATAGTTTTGATGATCAATTGCTTCAATAGTTGATAATAGCAACTTCCTTTGTGCTGGACAAGATTTCAGCACCTCGAGGGCCCGCATTGCTGAAGGAGACATGGATAGATCTTCAGCAATATTGTAATTATGAGCACCTCTTGCATGTGGGTTGAAATCCGATTTTCAAAGTACACCTTTGGCAGGCAATTTAATTACTAAATCAAGACTAGGTTTTTCGATGGGTAATGGTCCAAAAATAGGAGGAGTTGATACTAGAGGCTGATTAGATGATTCGGTTTCTTTTCTAGCTATAGGACTCTCAGATCCATAGTATTGAGTTCGTGCTGAAACCATGACTTGGGACATCATCAGGATATTTGTCAATGAATTGGAAGAAGATACGATCATTTTGTTTTCTTGTGTTGGGAAAGGATCTTTAAGAACAATGGGTGTGAGTGAAGCCTTGACAAATTTAGATACCTTGGCCTGATGTGGGCACTCTTTTGTGTATTGATCCTCATCGTAGATAAGACAAGGATAGCGAGGTTTATTTTTTTCGTCAGATGGTACGATTTTTTCTGCTTTCTCTTTTGGAGAATTGTTTTGTTTATTTTTACCCTTCCCTTTATTCTTATTTTTAGATGATTTAGTTTTAGCAGTAGATGAGTCTACAACAAGGATTTCAGCAGAAATTTCTAGAGAAGAGTCTCCTTTGGGTGAATTAGGCAAATTTATGATTGGAGTAGTATATTTATATTATTTCTTCTTACTCTTTCATGTATTAACTATAATGATTACACCGTATACAACATGAGAACCCGAAGGAGTTGTAGTAAGTTGACCTGGACAAGGTAAATCAATATTTCTGTCATACAAAGTACCAGACTGTGTGTAAACAAGGTCTAGATATTGGGCTTGAGTGATAACTTTCTCTTTTTCTACTACGCCTCCTTTAGCTACATATTCAGTAATCTTAGGAAGTAATGATTTGATAAACCATTCAGCCAAAATTTGATCCAGAATGAAAATTTTGACTAAGCGACATCTACGTCACCATTCGTGGATGTGATCTAAAATGTACATAGACATACTTTGTTTAAGTCAGCTCAAAAGTTCTATGCCATTATCATAATGGATTGGTAACTAAAAATGAGTAAGGAAAGCAGTATCTAAGGCATTGAAATTGTTGAAAGAGCCTCATGGTAACTCAATGTACAATTTTATGGCTAAACCAATCAAATTTCTTTGAAAAATTCTTAAACAGATAGAACCATCGATCAAAGAATTGGATGCACACCACAGATGATAATTCATAACATGGTTCGAGGGGTCTTCTCTTGGTTTTTCTTCAAACTTTAGAATGTCACTGGGAAACTTAGTAGGCATAGTTGGCCAAAACAAAAGATAGTAAATTGGATCATTTGTTAGCCGAGACAAGTCCGGTAAATCTAAAGTTGCAATGAAAGGTAACCACCTATTATGGTCTCACTGAGAGAATTGATAACCCTAAGGGACGAAACTAGTACCTGGAGGAGGATATCTAAGAGAACCTGGGATAGCTTGAGCAGTTGGAATTGGTACACCTCTAGGGTATCCAGGGGTATCCATACCGAGTTGAGGTTGAGCTAGTGTTTGATATGTATAACCAGAGTATGGTTGGCTCTGGAAAGCTAGATTTTGTCCCAATTGTCCATGTTGTAATTTTCCTTGAAATGGTTGGCTTTGAACAAATTGACCTTGAAAAGGTTGACCTACCGAGGGTTTTCCCTGAGTAGTTTGACCTGTAAAAGGCAACTTGTTTGCGTAGTTGTTGTAATAGGTTGTCCCACGGAAGCTTGAGGAATCTACTAGACTGTAGGTCTAGTTTGATGGGTACTAGTCAGAGGGATAACCTGCGTAACAATTGGCGTTGACATTTGAAGGGTCTTAGCATTAGAGACTTGAGAAAATCTTGGGATATGTTTACTTGGATGTTGAACAGAAGTTTTCACAATAGATTGGATACGGGTACAAAGAGTACTCGTACCATCTTGCTGACAACTTGGCACAGATACCATTGGGATAATTTGAAGTGAACCTTGAACAGGTTGTTGGACTTCGGTGTAGCCAAATTATCCAACCGGATAAGAAGGTTAATTAGAAGGAACTTACAATTTATGTTGCAAAGATTGTTGAGTAAAGAAAGGGTTCCACATAATGTTTATCCATGGGTAAGGAGTTCCCATTGAGGATTGTGATGCATAGGGTTGACCATAACTAGTTTGAGGCATTAGAACATAAGGTTGAAAATTACCAGGAATATGTTTCCCTACAACCATTAGATAGGTTCCAATAAAAGTTTGTCCTCCTTGAAAATACTGATGCCCTTGAAAAGGCTACTACCCTTGAAGAGGTTGTTTCCCTTGAAAAGGTTGCTGCCCTTGAAGATTTGTTTTCCCTTGGAGAGGATGCTACCCTTGAAGAGGATGTTTCCCCCTAGACACTATATAACCACCTTATGAGCTAGCTTGAGGGTTATTCTCAAATAACATATATACATGTTCCGTCGTCAAAGTTTGGGTGGTAGAAGCAAATGTGCCAGTTGACATAGTAGAAGTTTTAGAGAAAGGAGATGCTCCTAAAAAGGTCCCAAAAAGCGACTGGTACCTAGTAGGAACATAGGGACCAACATACAAAAATATTTCTAGTGAAGAAGAAAACATGGATGACTCAGTAGACATGCTCTCAGAAGACATGTTATTATACCTAGTTAAAGAGTAGAATGTGATTCAGTGTTGTGGGTGACCGTAATGAGAGTTATGTAAAAAATCGGTGAATTGGAGATACCAAGGATCTAGTTGAAAGGGACTAAAAGGTAAATCCAAAGGGTATATTGGTTCATTATACCTTAAATATAAATTTTCTTGATGGAAGGGAATTTCAATTTCTTTTTCTTCATCGAAGTTTTCTTCAATGCTAATAAGGCCAAGAGGAAGATCCTCAGTGATGAGAAGCTTTACTTGAGGTGAACAAGAATGACCAGGTGTCGTAGCTATAATATTCGAAGGTGACTCAGATGAAGTGGAATCAGACTTAGGCTCAGATATTTCAGGTTAAATGAGGTTTGTATATAACAACTCACCAGTGACATATTAAACTATAATTACTTCAGAAAATTCTATTTGAGCTTGTTCTGTTTCATTTATATGAGGTTGATTAACTTCAAAATCAGGATGTATTATGATGGATGATTCTCCTTGTTTAGTAGACCCAATTCTTGATAATTGAACCCTTTCAGTTTTGATTTTTTCCATTTGGTTGGGTGTATATTCAGGGGGCTTCCCCTGAATTCTATGTGAATGTCTCGGTAATTCAACCACGGTTTATTTATTTAACACACAAAATAAATAAATAATTCAAAAGAATCACACCTACGGCCTCTACAAATCAAACAAATGAACTGTTGGATGGACAAGTCGTTCTTGTGTAAAAGACAGACCTCCCAAGTGTCCTACGGATAGCTAGCAACAAATGGACAAATAAAAACTATTTTCTCTAGATATTGTTTGATTTGGAATTAACTATAATAGGGTTTTTAGAAACCTACTTGTATTCCAGCGCCGATCTTCTTTCTAGTGGCTTGAAGAAAGTCGTCGTCAAGGATCTGCAATCACAAACACAAGAAAAGATAAAAATCACCTACGTAATAAAAAGTAATTCATGAATCAAACATCTATCAAGATGATCAAGGAATTCAAGAAATGAGATAATTAATTAAATAACCCATTAATAAAACATGATAAATAAGCTATTTAACTAGAGAAATCATTGAGAAAACGGTATTCATTCGTATTATCTTGAATAAAGAAGAGCCTTACAACCGTGTCTGCCTTGATGTCGTACATGCCTTCCTGGGGTCCGGAACAAGCGTTTCACTTACTCTGACAAGCTTTCCACTCTCTCAGCTAAAATGCACATGGGTGTGTAATAATTCCCACATAATGATCAGTTAAGAGAGTATGAGTCTCTACAGCATTTCTCCTCAAAAATTCTCAAAGTCTAACTCACTAACTCTAACCTCTGAAGCTGCACTATGACTTCAATTTATAGGAAAAGAGAGGAGCTTATGGTTCCATATAAGAAGGGATAGAATGCTCTTTTGAAGGGATTAGGCTCCATAAATCAAGGGGTAGGCTCCCATAGTGGAGGAATGAACATACATGATAGGAGCGAACCTTTAACTGGATAGTTGCTTCTAGAAGCTTTCAGATTTGATTGCTGGGCTTCTAAATGTTACTTTCTTCCTTTTCTTTACCTTTTACAGGGGTCCACACCCTTAATAAATAAAATGTGTGTTTAGATTTGCATGATTTAGATAAAAAAGGTGTGGCACCGTAGGAAATGTTAAGAGAAAGTGTGGTACAAGTGTTTTTAAGACTTTTATGAGCTTTTCTCTCAATTTCAAGGCTTGATTTTAGGAACTTTGATGTTGTAGACTTCCAAGGGAGTACTAAAACATCATGGTGACAAAGTACAGTGTAACAAATTTCCCCCTAAAGTGCGAAGTCTAAGAGCATTCGAAGAGTGATTTTCTTTATCATTTCAAGGATTAGCCTGTGGACACCCCAGTCGGAACCCTATAAAAACATTCAATGCAAATCATATATATTTATATCATCACTAAGGTAGGCATTCCCATACTCAGATCAAAACTAACTAAAGTTGTTCTGATACAGAAATGATTTTAATATTACACCAATAGTGTAGACACAGCATGGACGCAGCCATCTGTCTTGAATAGTCTACTTCATAATGAATAATGAAACTCGCCGTAGCCTAGATGGTGGAAACTCGATCCAGGGTCTTGATTTCTGCAACCCGAACTAGTAATATTCTATCCATGCGATTAAATGTGTTGAAGTCGAACATGGTAGAATCCACTTGATTACCACTCAATGATGTGAATTGTTAACAAGTGTAAGAGAAACCACCAATAATGAAAATGGCTCTCAAAGTACTTAGTACAATCCATGAAATGTGAATAAGTGATTTGAAGTCGAACATTTCACGGAATTGTTCGATCGAAGGTCAATGATGCAACCTGTTGTTGAAGGCGAGAAACCTTCCATTAGGGCATGCAGATTCCAAGGTACTGATGGATTCTAGATCAACTTCCTAGATGATGATCCGTCATCGATAGAAAGTGATCCGTCATAAGCAAGATCACGACACGAAACCATAGATCAAGTTTTGAAGAAATTTTTTGCAAGGACTGACTCAGGGATGGTCAACACAAATGAAGATAAATGTTTGCAGATGAATGGTTTTTTTGACTGTCCTTTTGAACACATAACGACACTGCAGATGGTTTGGTGATAGTTACCGTAAGCTAATATCTAGAAACTGGCTAAATACCTTCAATTGGTTTGATTTACTGACAGGCAAGGGATTTTCCCAACCCAGGTAGAAGTGTGACAAAAAGTGTCGTGTTCAAGAGTGGTTTTTACTGCTTTCTAAATCAAAGTGTAACAGATGAATTCATTTTCTCTATTTTTCCCCACTATTTCTGGCAAGTACCTCTTTATTTTTGACAAGCTTGAGGAGGATAACATTTGCTTGTTTATAAGCTCGTCCTTCGGATGAGTCCAACTTAGTTTAAAATCAAACCCTAAGAAGGAGTGGTCCGTTCCTGTTTGTAATCGACAGGTCCTTTATTGTTAAATTTTAACGAGTCCAGTATAGGAGAAACTCGGTGTTTTTCATTTTTAGGGAGTCAGAAGAAAAAACTTAAGAAAACTCCATGGGTGTACTTTTTCGTAAATTAAGTCTCTCAAGCCCGAAAAAGGATAAAAAAATACAGGAGAGAACTCTATTGACCATGATTAGTCAGCGTATACCTTTTTTGTAAATAGTCCATTTTAGTCCGGAAAAGGGGTAAACTTATACTGAAAGGATGACTGGTCATTTCCTTTAACGACTTCGAATAGTCAAGTACTTGGGCAATATTTTCATCTTTAGAGAGTCTAAAAAGGCCTTAAAAAAGGACTCCATGATTTCGCTTTTTCGTAAATTTTAAAGAGCCCGAAAAAGTGATAAAAGTATACTTTTCGTCAAAAATGACCATTTCACCTGAAAAATCCGGTATTCTCCACAAAAACTCAAAAAATTAAATGTACATGCTTCAATAATAAAAATATTTTGAAAAACCATATTTTTAAAGTGAAAAATAAACAAATTTCAATTTCATTTATTCGAAAAAACTTATAAAAAGGATTTTTCCAAATTCATTTTTACCGTTTGAGTTTGGAGTGAAAATTTTAGAGCTTTTGGCAAAAAACTCTCCAGAGAAGATTTCGGACAAACCGACCGTTGAAATCGAAAACCGTCTACTCTAGGTAATCCACATCCTCTTTTCCTCGCTTTTCATCCATTCATTTTCTTAATTTAGGGCTTAAAATTCATTTTTGGGGAGAAAATATGTTCGAAATTCCACCCTCGGGGGTCTGCAGGTAATACACACGGCACCTGTGGACCCCGACATTTTCTTACAAAGAAAAATGTCGTGGCCCCACAATTTTAGCACAGAGCCCATGCGGAGCTATGCACTATCTATGAATGTAAAGTGAGGGGGCGCTGTGAAGAATTTAAAAATATAATTTCTTCCCAAATTACCAAAAATTTTTGTTTTCAAATGATTCTAATCTTTCATTTTACTCATTGTAGGATATTTACAATGCTCATATGGTGGGAACGTGAACATGAGGAGGTGGATGAAGCCGCAATGATACATCTGCCTACATTACAAGTTTTAAAAGCATGCATGCTACTTAAATTCTAGGCTATCAGCGGCATGAAATCTCAAGTAGACCTTTTCACTTGGTTGGTAAACAAGTGGGATGTTCAGGACCAGTGTTTCGTAATTGGAGGCAACTGGCTCGAAATTGAGCTGGAGGACATATATTTTTTTACTGGTTTGTCTAAGAGAGGCGAACCACTTTCTCTATTTGGGGCTAGACCAGGTGACCAATCTGTTGCTAGCCTGCAATTAGATTTCTACAATGATGAGGCTAATCCAAAAGATAAATGGATTGATATTAAAACTATCATCCATCCTGAATTAAAAGTGATTTCATTTACTGTTACCAAGTTATGTGGTAGTGCAGCTTTGCACGTGGCTACTGGATCTCAAATGCAGATTGCAGTGGATTTATTCCAATGCAGTATATTCAACTGGTGTGAGGTAGTGTTGGCTAATGTCAAAGGCCAAATAACTAGAGCAAAAAATGGGAAGTTAAATAACTTCGGATATGGA
This sequence comes from Pinus albicaulis, assembly GCA_034641835.2. Taxonomy (NCBI): domain Eukaryota; kingdom Viridiplantae; phylum Streptophyta; class Pinopsida; order Pinales; family Pinaceae; genus Pinus; species Pinus albicaulis. The sequence continues at coordinate 113,254 of JAXQQM020080495.1, forward strand.
TAGATCGTAGTTACTTTTTCTCTAGAGAGGATTCCTCTACTAGCCCCACAACATATTCCAGTTGATGCTGGTAGAGCTCAAAAGCCTCAGATGGTTCGATGGTTTGCTTTGATGGCCCATCATAGCGAGGGTGGAGAGATTGTTCGATTTCCCCCGACATATTTCTGTTGGTTAGAGCACCAACTCTTTGTGATAGACGATTTTCCTTATGTGGGCATAGATTTCCGCGGTGACCGAGATATGCCACTTCCTCCAGGAGCTCAGTGGGATGAGTCAAGTAAAAATAATTTTGACATGTTCTAATTTCTAATTTTTATTTTGTTTTTTTAAAACATCCAAAACTGATAAAAAAAAAATCAAGTGTAGATGTGGGTCCACGTCGACCAGCCACTCTCCACCCCTTTGAAAGGAGAAAAAGGGATGCAGTTGCAGTAGCACCACCAGCATAGGATCAGACAGCAGAGATACAGAATGACAGTCATTTAAAAACTTTTCGGCTTCTTCATGGGTGAGACAACGTTGAAAAACAGAGTCCACACCACGACGGTATAGTGTGTCGCCAACAATATGATATTGTTGAGACTGGAAACAGATTTTACATTGTTGTGACTGTGAAATTTCGGGCCAAAAAGATTGGGTCTGAAGATAAAAAATGATATATCCATACCAAGGATCAATGGTATTAATAAGAAACAAGGATTTGTCCGTGATTGGTTGTTCCGCCACATTTTCTGTATCAGTATGTGGGAAATCATACATAAATTCAGCAAAGATCAATGATTTCTTTGATTTGGACTTTTTAAATTCCAAATCAAACTCCTGTAGGATAACAATCCATTTGGAGTATTTTCCCCCTAGCAATTGTTTGGTCAAGATATACATCATAGGGTTACAATCAGAAATCACTGTTGTTTGCGTAAAAGTATGTAATGACGAAACCGTTGGACAACTTGAATGCCTGCCAAGGCCAATTTCTCCACATGTGAATACTTGATTTCAGTCAGATGCAAGTTGCGACTAAGATAGTAAATCACATGTTCACCGTGGAATTAATCTTCCTGAACTAGAACCATTCCTATCGTGGAACCAGAAACGGCGAGGTAAAAAAAGTAATCCTGGTTGTAATTGGGAGGATGCACTAATGGTGCATGGTTCAATGAGTGTTTCAGAGCATCAAAAGATTGATCAGCGATCTCATCCCAAAAGAAAGGAATATTTTGTTTCAACAACCTAGTGAAACCTTTTGTTAACTTGGTGTAGTTAGGAATGAATCGACGTAAAAAGTTTTCTTTCCCTTGCAAACTTTGGAGTTGGCAAAGAGTAGAAGGAGGAGGTAAATTGATGATTTCCTCAACCTTCGATGGATCAACACGAATGCCTGCCTTTGAGACAATAAATCCCAGAAATCATCTAGATTGTACGCAAAAAACACATTTGTGAGGATTTAGAGGAATCTTATAATGCCTACATTGTATAAAAATGGCTCGTAAATGAGTGATATGATCTGCTTTGCGTGAAGAATGAGTAGAAAAATCGTTGAGGTAGGGTTGTAGAATGTGTTTAATGTCATGAAATGCATAAGACATGGCTCTTTGAAAAGTGGCGCCAGCATTCTTAAGTCCAAAGGGTAGTTTTCGATAAGAAAAAGTTCCCCATGGGCAAATGAAAGATGTTTTGGGTTGATTTGCAGGGAGTATGTTGATCTGATTGTAGCCGGAAAATCCATACATGAATAAAACATTTCACTTCCAGGAAAATCGTCAATAATTTGATCGATGTAAGGGGTTGGATAATTGTATTTTGGACAAGCTTGATTTATATCCCTATAATTGATACACACTCATATTGTTCCTTGTTTTTCATTGACCAGAACAATATTAGATACCCAATCCATTAACGGGATCGGATAAATAAAACCTGCACGAAGTAATTTTTCAACTTCAGCTTTAATAGCGACAGATTTCTCAGATGTATCTGCCGCAATCTCTGTCTAATGGGTTTAGCATCTGGGTATGTCTTAATTTCATGAACAAAAATTGACGGATCGATTCCTGGCATTTCTTCATATGACCAGGCGAAAATGTCGTGGAATTTCTGAAATAGGGCTTTATAAGCTTGGATTTCATTAGTCGTACAAGAAGCACCTATATGAATGTTTTCAACAATTCCGAGTTTTACTGAAATTTCAAGTTTAACTATTGTAGAAATATTTTCTAAATTCAATTCAGAATCAAAATGTGAGAGAGGATTTTGAGGTTCTTTGACATAATTAGTAGTTAAAATGGAGGAAAAATTATTCTCAAAATGATCGAGATCAGATAAAAATGAAGACCTATGATGAATATCTTCCCATGGTAACTCATCTATCGACAAGAATTCATAAATATGTTCATCAGTATTGAATAATTGTTGACCAAGATCTGGAATTAATGTCGAAGCAGAACTCGATATTGAAAATGAATCCTCATTGATCACATTCACAGGATCAGACTCAGTTGAAGGAATATCAGAAAATTACTGTACAGTCTGATATGCTAACTCAAAAGGACTCAAAGGCATCGCGCCATCGAAAGAATCTAGTTCTAATTCTGAAGGTACTATCCAAGGATAATCAAAGGAAAAATTGCTTGATGTAATCATATTGATATTAGCAATAGGAGGCTATGCATTGGGAGCAGGCAAGGAAAAAGTTCCTAGTAAAGCCGAATCTTTAAGCAAACCTACTTCGACATCCTTATAAGGGATAATCGATTTTCCGATATGCTGGATGCTATTAGTAGAGACTGGGTCGGATGAATAATATGAGAGCTGATCTATTTTAACGACATTTCCTTTATGAGTAAACATGATAAGACACAAGATTGATGATACAATAGCAGACATGGTGTAAGACCAACTACGACCCAGGAGAAGGTTGTGATCCAGAGGGGCATCAACCACTTCCACATCTAGATTAACCATTTTGCCTTTGACCTCCATTGGTAGATCTTGTAAAATACCATACAGCTGAAAACCTCTTCCAACAAAAGCTTTGAGAATATTCAGTGATTGGTTAATTATCAGAGAACCAAGTGATTTCCAACATTTTAATGACATAATACACGTAGAAGCCCCTTCATCATCAACAGTATGAAAGATACGTTTGTTTTTTACTATTACCAGAATTTGAAAAGCCATTTGATGGGGTAGGCAGGGTGTAAAATTCTCTAAATCAAAGATCATGAGGTTCGAATCCTGGAGATCTACAACTCCTAAGGCTGAAAAAAGTAATTTTCTTTGGGCTGGGCATGATTGCAGCACTTCCAAAGCCAACATTGTTGAAGGGGAAATCTCCAAATCTTCAATAATATTATAATTCTGAGCAGCTCGTTCATGTGGATTGAAATTTGATTTACAAAGTACACCTTTAGCAGGTGGTTTGATTACTAAGTCAATATTTTGTTTCTCGATCTGTAATGGATTAGAAACTGAGGGAGATGTAGTTGACATTGAATTAGATGTTTCTGCTTCTTTACCAGGATTTTTACTACCGTAATCTTGCGATCGTATCACAACCATCAAGATATTCTCTAGTGCATTTGAGGAAGATCCAACCATGTTACTATCTTGAGTAGGAAAGGGATCCTTCAAGACAACAAGTATGGGTGAACCCTTAACGAATTTTGATACCTCGACTCTATGTGGGCACTCTTTTGTAAAATGATCCTCGTCACATATCAGACAAGGATATCGAGGTTTGCATTTTTCGTCAGTTGGTTCAGTTGTATCGTTTTTATCTTTTGAAGATTTTTTATTTTTATTCTTACCTTTCTTCTTACCACCAGTTTTAGGTTTGGTTGTAGATGATTCTATAACATGAATATCAGCGGAAGTTTCAATAGAAGAATCTCCTTTTGGTGAATCGGGTAAAGTGATAATAGGAGAAGTCGTCTTGGAATATTTCTTATTACTTTTACCAGTGCTAATAGAACCAATTACACCATCAGTCGCATGAGAGCCAGAAGAAGTTGTAGTTAATTGAACAGGTCTTGGTAAATCAGGGATTTTATCATACAGAGTACCTCACTGAGTATATACAAGGTCAAGGTACTGAGCCTGAGCAATGACTTTCTCTTCTGTAACAACGCCTCCTTTGGCGACATCTTCAGTAATTTTTGGAAATAATGATTTAATAAACCATTTAGCCAAAATTTGATCGGAATAAAGACTTTCACTAAACGCCTTCTACATCTCTATTCATGAATGTGATAAGATATGTACGTAGATGTAGACTGTTTTAATGAAGTCAGAAATTCTGTGTCGTTTTCGTATCTAACAGGCAACTGAAAATGGATTAAGAAAGCAGTAGCTAGTGCATTAAAATTATTAAAAGAGCCACGTGGTAACTCAATGTACTATTTGGCAGATAGACCAATGAGAGTTCTCTGAAAAAGATGCAATCGAATCGAATCATCGATTATTGAATTGGATGCACACCAGACATGATAAGTCATACCATGATTAGATGGGTCCTCTCCTGACTTACCCTCAAACTTTGGAATATCACTGGGCAACTTGTTAGGCATCAACAGCCAATATGGAAGATAAGAAATAGGATCGTTTGTAAGGCACGATAGATCCGGTAAATCTAAAGTTGCTATAAATGCTAACTGATGGCTAGGGTCTTGATAACCTTGTGTGATCAAACTAGTGCTAGGAGGAGGATATCCAAGATACCCTGGAATTGGATGCGCATTTGGAATCGTGAAACCTCCTGGGTAACCAGGATTAACCGGACCATACTGGGGTTGTTGAGGTATTTGATAAGTATATCTAGGGTACGACTGATACTGATATACTAGATTTGGTGTAGCCTGTCCAAATTGATACTGTCCCTGGTACGGTTGATAAGTAAATTGTGGTTGACTAACAACAACCCTACTAGTACCAGCTTGTCCTGTAGGCATCTGGACCTTAGTATGAATTGTAGGTCCTGACTGTGGTATAGATACTTGAGGAATTTGCACTGATGTAGGGACAGAAGAAACCAGAGCTGCAGATACTCTAGAAACAGGTGTGGTAGGTTGAACAGAAGTTGCAACAACAACAAAAGTTTGAGGTAGAGTTTGAGGTGTACTAGGCCCAGGCTGTTGAACAGAACTAGGTGCAGGGACTTGAATGATAGGCTGGACAGGTTGCTAGGTTGGACCAAAACCTATGGAATGTCCAGGTTGATTAGGTAGCTACACATTAGGTTGCATAGTCTGTTGAATTTGAGATGGATCCCACACCATATTCATTCCGGGGTATTGACCCATAGAAGGTTGTGCATATGAAGTACCATAACCTGGTTGAATGTAGGGTTGATAATTAACTGGAAAATTTCTAGCTCCTTGTAATAATGGTTGACCGGAAGGAGGTTGGAAACCTTGAGTTGGGTATTGACCTTGAGGTTGATAACCTAGAAGCATGTACTGAATCTAGGGTTGATATTGACCTTGAGGAATATAATGAGTCTGGGGTTGACCTTGGGGTATTTACTATCCCTGAGGTTGATAACCTTGAGGTATGTACTGTCCTTGAGTTTGTTCTCCACGTAAGTAATATTATCCTACAGTTTGTCCTGGTAAAAAAATTACCTTGAGGTTGCCCCCCCGGAAGTAATTTACTTCCTTGAGATTGCCCCCCAGGTGGTAACTGACTACCTTGAGGTTGTCCCCTAGGTGGTAAATGACTTCCTTGAGGTTGAGGATTTGGAATATTACCAGACATCATAAAAATTTCTCTACGTTCAACGTTTCAATTTTAGTTCCATTTGTACTAGATGATAGCTCTTTTTCAATTGGTTGAGAATTTTCTCTTGAGAATGTACCAGAGAGTGAATGGCACCCCGAAGGAACAAACGGACCACCGTATAAAAATGTTTCCGGAGATTGGGAAAACATAGATGACTCACCCGACATAGTTGATGAAGGATAATAACCTCTCGGTGTAGGATGAAAAGGAATTTGGGGTGGTGAATAAGTAAGACCTGGGTTTTGTAAAAAATCTATCAATGATAAATACCAAGCGTCAGTTCTAAAAGGACTGTAGAATATTGATTCACACTCCCTAAGATTCAAAGTTTCTTGGGTTTTGGGAAGAATTACATCTTCGTCTGGACCAAAAAGTTCTTCAATACATATGAGGTCAAAAGGAAGGTTTTCAATAATGCAATGTCTTACACTAGGTGAACCAGGATCACTAGAAGTCGGAGTAACAAATCATGAAGATGGTTCCAATACAACAGGTTTAGTGTTAGGCTCAGAAATTTCAGGTTCTTTGGCTAATTCACTGGAAGGAGAAATACTACCAGTAACTTAGGAAATTGAAATTGGCTCTTGAATATGTTCTGTTGTTTGTGATTGATAATAAGGATGAATAACTATAGATTATTCTCCTGTTTCTGTTGATCTAATTCTACTGACACTAGGCGATACTAGAGCTCGCAACCCTTCAAGTTGGCTTGGTGTATACTCAGGGGGTTTCCCCTGGAGTTTACGCGATTGTCTTGGTAATTCAGCCATGATTAAAAATTATTAATCACACGCAATCAAAGAAAATTTCAATGAAAACACCTAGAGTCGGTAAGGAAACAAACAAATGAATCACGCGCCTAAAAATATAGGAGATCAAACCACACACAAACAGTAGCTTCCCACACCAAAAACACTAATTGGTGATGAAATCCAACATCGTAATATTTTAATGTATAAAGGGCGGTTGGAACAGTTACCCCGATAACTTACCTAATTGAATAGATCGGTGCAAGTTTCTCCACTTAAACCATATCGAGTGAAGATAACCCTCAGGAGAGTCCAAGTGAGTCTAGTCGACGTCTGCTCCAGTTACAATGGGATATTTCCTCTACCGTCACCTTAGGAAAAAATCGTAAAGATTATGGCCACTATGGTTACCAACAGGAACTAATATACCTGGGGGAACAATTTACGATTCGACATATTTGCAAGGGTAGAGTAACAAAGCTCAATCCCCTTGAAGGCTCCTTGAAATAATCCAAGGTATACCGAAAAGTGACCCCAGGCTCCTCGACAATGGTCTATCTGAGGTTTACCGTTGTTAATACACGCACATCTGCTATCGTTCCCAATGAGATAGAATTGATTATCCCACTGGTTCAGATATGACCTCGTGCTTGACTTATTTAAGAGGAGCTTCCCAGAGCATATAAGTGACTATTGGATTTTTCCTACCACAAGAACGACTACTTGTTTGTTTTAATTATCTTGGAGAGTTAATTACTCCCTACTCCAAGACACTAGCCTAAGCTATATTGGTGAAAAGAGCCCTAGAAATATAAGAAATTACTAGATTGATTTTAATTTAAGCGTTGATTTTAATAGGTTGTTTCTTAGGATAATAGGTGCGACATTGAAACTGATGATATGTAGTGACTCGACTCAAAACACACTAAAAATTCATCTATTATGAGAAACAATTCTTTTTCTTTCAATGAATTATATCTAAAGGAAGAGTTGAGAAATGCAATCTTTTAAGACAATTCTTTCCTTCAAACAAGAATAAATGAAAATAAATCTAATTTAATGAGAACTCAAAATGATCTATTGCTCAATAATAAATCCCTTTATAATTCAAGATCGAAACTACAAACAAAGTTTTTCTTCAAAAGAACACTATAATTTCTAGAAATAATATTCAAAACTAAAAACACTAATTTTGAGATCTAAAAAATTCTAGAGACTAAATCTGAATTAAAATTTTAAATGTTTTGAGGATGTCTTGCTTAGCTTTTTATCTAACCAAGAAATTCTTTTCTTGGATCAGCAAGAACTCAAAAAACACCCAATTTTGTTTTTTTAAGTGAAATTCCAAACTTATCAACAAAAGTTTTTTAAAGATTTGCAAATGATAAAATGGGATCTAAATCTCATTAAAAAAAAATTTTCTATAATGTCAAACTCATCAAGAAAGCAAGGAAATACCAGTGATATAAATGTATACCAAGGTTTCTAATCTTTGAGCGGAATAAAGACAAAGAAAAAATCACTATAACATGCAGATATTTCAGAAAATCATTGAAAACTAAAAATTCTGAAATAAACTCTTAATCAAAGTTTTCTGATAGAAGATACAAGTCTAGGTATAAACTGAAAATCTAACAAACTAATCCAAAAAAGAGGATTTTAAGATTTTCCAAAAAAAATTGCAAGGTCTGCAGGATTCAGTGTAAACCAGTGCGGTCCCGCACTATGTATACAAGAAAAGAGTGGAGATGCCTGCACTGTTTCTAAAAGAAAAGTGCGGATACCAGAAAACTAAAAGAAAAATAAAAAACTCTAAATCATTTCTCAGGGATTCTACAGGGATAAATTACCCAAGCCAATATAAATCAATAAAAATCAGAAAAAATAAATTCACAAGTCAAAAATAAAATAAATCAAAGTTCAAGTTCGATCCCCATCAGAATCGTTATTTTGTTGGACGGATAAGTCATTCTTACAGACAAGACAGACCTCCCAAGTGTCCTACAGATAGCTAGCGACAAACGGACAAATAAAAACTATTTTCTTTAGATACTGTTTGATTTGGAATTAACTATAATAGGGTTTTTAGAGACCTACTTGTAGTCGAGCGCTGATCTTCTTTCCAGTGGCTTGAAGAAAGTCGTCATCAAGGATCTGCAATCACTAACACAAGAAAAGATCAAAGTCACATGCATAATAAAAATTAATTCATGAATCAAACATCTATCAAGATGATCAAGGAATTCAAGAAATGAGATAATTAATTAAATAACCCATTAATAAAACATGATAAATAAGCTATTTAACTAAAGAAATCATTCATAAAACAATATTTATTCGTATTATCCTGAATAAAGAAGAGCCTTACAACCGTGTTCGCCTTGATGTCGTACAGGCCTTCCTGGGGTCCGGAACAGGCGTTTCCTTTACTCTGACAAGCTTTGCACTCTCTCAGCTAAAATGCACATGGGTGTGTAATCATTCCCACATAATTATCAGTTAAGAGAGTATGAGTCTCTACAACATTTCTCCTCAAATATTCTCAAAGTCCAACTCACTAACTCTAACCTTTGAAGCTGCACTATGGCTTCGATTTATAGGAAAAGAGAGGAGGTTATGGTTCCATATAAGAAGGGATAGAATTCTCTTTTGAAGGGATTAGGCTCCATAAATCAAGGGGTAGGCTCCCATAATGGAGGAATGAACATACATGATAGGAGCGAACCTTCGACCAGATAATTGCTTCTCAAAACTTCCAGATTTGACTGCTGGGCTTCTAAATGTTACTTTCCGCCTTTTTTTTACCTTTCACAGGGGTTCGCACCCTTAATGAATAAAAAGTGCATTTAGCTCCGCATGATTTAGAGAAAAAAGGTGCGGCATCGCAGGCAATGTTAAGAGAAAGTGTGGTACAAGTGTTTTTAAGACTTTTATGAGCTTTTCTCTGAATTTCAAGGCTTGATTCTAGGAACTTTGATGTTGTAGACTTCCAAGGGAGTACTAAAACGTCATGGTGACAATTTTCAGTGTAACATGAACATGTGCTAAAAAATTTAAGAAACAATCCAAACACAAAAAATATGTTTCCACAATAAAAACACTAGTTGGTAATGAAATCCAACCACACAGAGATTAATGTGGAAAAATAGTGGTTGGAACTGTTACCCTGACACCTACTTAATGAAACAATTTAGTGCAAGTAACTCCACTATGACATCTCAAAGTGAAGATTACCCTCTAGAAAGTCCAAGTGAGTCTAGTCAACGTCTACTCCAGGTACAATGGGACCTTCCCCCCATCATCACCTTGGGAAAAATCATAAATATTATGGCCACTAACATTACCAACTAAGACAATTGAACATAGGGGAACATCCTGCTGCCTGATATACATGCAAGAGTAGAGTATCAAAGCTCAATCCACTTGAAAACTCATCGAAATGGTAAATACGCAGTTAACTAACAAGTGATACCAGGCTCCTTGACAATGGTTGATCAGAGGCTTACAATTTGTATTGCGTGCACATCTTCTATCTTCACCAATGAAGTAGGTACGATTACTCCACTGGGTCTGACATGACCTTATGCTTGACTCTTTTAAGAAGAGCTTCCTAGAGCAAAATTTCAATAATTGGGGTTTTCCCTACCGCAAGATGCTACTTGTTTGTTTTATCCTCTTTGGAAAGTTAATTACTCCTTATTCCAAAGCACTAGTCCTGAGCTAGATTGGTGAAATGAGCCCTAGATGATGAAAAAATATCTCGATCAATTTTATTAAGCATTGTATTAATTCGATTTTTTTTTACGCGGAGGGGTATGGAAATGAAACTCAATGATGTTGTGACCGACTCAAAGAATACTCTAAATGCATCAATAATGAATATGCAATTCTTTGTTTTGATGAATTTATATATAATAGAAAGTAGAAGAACTTTTGGTCTCAAAGAAGTAAAAATTTCCTAAAACATCCCATAACAATTCATTTTCATCAAGAAAACAATCTCATTTTTAAGCATGACCGATACCACTTTGTAATGAAAATATTCGTTGATTTTAAATCCAAAACATACAATTTTATGAGCAAACAATCTTCAATTCTTCAAAATAAAAAACAACTAGAAAAACCCTACAAATATATAACTTAAAAAAAAAAAATTAAAGCTCTTAACTAATAATCCTAACTAAGATACCTATGCGTGTCTTTTCATTATTTCTTTTAGTTGAAAGCAAAATAAATTTTTTCACTTTTACAAGCATAAACAATTTTATAAAAGACTACTTTTTGAGACAAATCACACTTCACTAATCTAGAAGTTTTCCTTTTGCAAATGAGCAAGAAACAATCATTCAAATAAGAAAGGATGATAGTACACCTGGTAGCTATAGAGGGAAATGGAAGAAAACCATTGATCTAGGTAGCGAATCTATTTTCCCCAAAAGAGAAATTCATCAAACTAGGGAAAACCCTACCGGAATGTGCAAAAAAAATTATCTATCAAAAAAATCCAAGGTAATTAGGAATAGTACACAGAAAGAATCTGAGAGTTGGTATAAGTTAGGTTGAACCTCAAGAAATTTGTTATCAGACTCTGAGAAAGAAAATATTTATTTTTTCAAAAATTCTCAAGGGGTGCGCAGGTTGTTAGTAAAAACCAATGTGCATGCGCATTGAACTAAATTTCAAAATTGCACAGGTTTTCGCTTTGTTTATCACTGAAAACAATGTAGGGTAGATAAATGTTTAAAGAAACAAGAGCAATGCTTTCTAATTCAAAGCCTCTAAAAATTCAAAAAATTCAAACTAGAAAATTTGGAATGCTAAACCAAAAAAAATCAAGAGAAAACTAAGCTTGTTCCCTAGTAGAGTCACCAATTTGTTTTCTGGGTAAATCCCTCTTGCGGACAAGAGTGATCTCCCCAGTATCCCAATAGATAACTAGAAACAAACAACCATTTGAATATCTCTTTCCATAAACTATTAGCATTCAGATTATCAAAACTTAGAAATGAGGAGGTAATGCCCCTACCTTTCAACGAGATGTTTGATGTAGACCATGCCTTTCGTCCCAAAGAATTCCTTCAATGTTGAGAAGAACCTAAAATCACAAACTTGCAAAGAATCAAAAGCACTTGCAGTATATAATAATCCAAAACACCAGTTTAACTTAATGATCAAGGAGATTGAGAATTGTCATTTTTAATGAATCTAAAAACAAGACAATGAGAAAAATAGATCCATGTGTATTATTAAGAATATAAAGAGAAATCATACAAGCTGAGCCTTGATGTTGTATAGATTTATAGTGTATGCCTTCACAATCGTGCTCCTTGCTTTGAGAAGTTTTCCTCTCCAGAATTACCAACATAGGTTTATCTTGAATGAAATCTTTATGTGCATAATACAATCTCCAATGTACATTCAAGAATCTACCCCTAACCATGAAGCTTCAACTCAATTTATAGAAGAAATTGATGAGGTTTCAGATCCATCAATAGAGGGATGAGATCCTGTAATGAAGGGATTAGGGTTCCTTCATCCAAGGGGATAAGTTCCATGAGTGGAGGGATATAGCTCGAACTGACGCAACACAAGAGACTTTTAGTTGGAAGAATATGCACCCAACTATGCTTCTAGAAGTTATGTTTTGTGTTTACCTTCTTTTACATGTGGTGTGCAGGTTTTACGGGAAAACGGAGTGCAGATCGTCGCAGATAAAGGAGGGAGTATCAGCGCATGTGTAAGAAGTAACTACAAAAAGCGCGCAGGCAACCTTTAAGACTTTTTAAGAGATTTTTCCCAGTTTCCAAGAATTGGTTCATGAATATAAATGCTTTGACTTCTAAAGAAGCATGAGTATGGATGGTGATAGATCCATATTGACAGTCAAGTGTCATGGTGACAAAATGACATGTAACACTTTTCCTATCCATTAGATATTGTTCTACACATTATACCATTACGCCCTCTTCATTTTTCTTAAAAAATTATTCCTAACATATTTTTGACATATTACACTTTCAACCAACCATATGAAAAAGACACACTACTTTTCCTATCCATTAAATATTTTTCTACACATTATACCATTATCAAAAATATAATATGAAAAGGGCACATTAATAATCATTAATAAATGAATATTTCTTACTTTTTCTTCAATCTCAATCATTTTATAAGAGATCAACTATGATATGAAACTCATAATCTAAGCTTCCTTCAAAAAAAAATTAAAAATGATTGAGTAGACAAGTGATTTGTTTCCATAAATATCGGAGCACATTCGATGCTCAATAAACCCCAATAAACCCCAAATGGTGTTGATTGACCTATGTCATCCAAGCTCAAATAAACCCCAAACCTCACATGATGACCAAGCTCAATTAATTTAGTTTGTGAACTAATTTTCCAAATGAGTAAATTAATCTAGTTCGTGAACTAATTTACTAATTTTCTAATTAAGTAGACTGACATTGTGCGCACTTGTGTTTGAAAATCACGAATTATATCTTAGTGAGGGAGAAAATAATTCTTTGAACGCGATTTTCCGTAAGCCTAAATTTTTGTTTTATATATATATATATAATTAATTTTAACAATTATAAATTTTAATATAAATAAATATTTTTTTATTTTTTATTTTTATATATAATTTTTAAATTGGAAGGTTTTAAATTCATTAAATTGATAAATAAAAACAATTAAGATATATGCAATGTTTATGTATCATCAACATTAGTTTATACATTTATTCTATATATCATAAAAATTAGGTTATGGTTATAAAATAATTTTATAACCATAATGTGAGAAATACATTAATTTAAATTCATGTTACCTTTTATTTATAAAGAATTTGAAAGATCAATTCATAGAGGTGAAAACATTTCTCTAATTTCATTTAATAAAAATATTATTGATATGCTATTTAAGTGTCTTAACATATGAAAATCATTAATAATAATGAGTGTAAATCAAATCCAAATTATTTCTTCACAAAATAATATATATATATATATATATATATATATATATATAAAATTTATACATTGAGTTAGCAGAAGAATTTAATTATGATTTTTTTTTTTTGAAAATGTAATTTTTAATCAAAGATTCAATGTCCTCAAATATCCCTATTATAATCAAGTTATGAGATATAGTTTTGTTCAATGTTAATTTGTTGATTATAACACTTTAAATATTATATATTCTTAAATAATAAATTTATAAATATCTCAACATAAAAATATTATAAACAATGAGTTTAGTAATGTTATATTCTTAAATATTTTTAAATATTGTATTTTTTGAAATAGATTCAACATCCTCAAATACCCTATTATAATCAAATTATGAGATATAGTTTTGTTCTATGTTAATTATTATATATTCTTAAATAATTAATTCATAAGTATCTGAGCATAAAAATAGTATAAACAATAAGTTTAGCAAGGCTATTTCTTACAATGTCTTAAATGTGTTTTCATATATATTTTCTAACCTAAATTGTGTCTCGTTATCAATGTGTGGTTTAATTGCTTATTTTTTCAACAATGCTTAAATTTTGGAATAAAATAATTTACATCGGTAAGAAAAATAGTGTTCATTACATATAAAGTTTGCATAACATTGTTGTCCATAATAAAAAAATGTTTAGTCTAAATATGCATAATTTGTGGAGTATCTTTGAATTACTCAAGGAATTGTGTAATGTCATAGTGTGAAAATATTGAAGTCATCCTTTTGATGCCAAACATGATTAATACTATTAATGCCACATTGTAACATAACCCTTTATGAACATTAGGGTCTAATATAATCATTCCTTCACTACAACAAATCCCTGTGATTAAATTCCTAATTAGCTCCCTTTTTTGCTTCCACTGAGTGTTCCAGTGTATTAATTTTCTACACCTTTTTTTTAAAATTGGTGCTATTTATCGAGATGGAGCTAATTTTGGCATTTTTCCCGCTTATCACTGACATTTGGGATAAAGTTAGCTTAGTTTAGAACTGACTAAACAACCCAGTTTAGCCTCTTCTTTAGCTCATGATGTAGCTTCATGTATAGCTTCTTGTGTAATGTCCTAATTTTTTCCTAGTTATGGCATTGTTTTCACCATCCATTTTACCTTCCTTTGTAGATTCTTTTATAGCTTCCTTTGTAACATCGTATTTTTCTCCTCGTTATGGCATTGGATATGACTTTTTATGTTACACAAATCAAGGACGATTTTTTTAATTAAGTTGGGGGGGGGGAGTGTACGATATGTATCGTACAATACACTATGATTGTAGCCAAATTCGGTAATTAGCATTTGGCACACTCACAATAAAATTATCGTAAATTAGTAATTACCCAATTCTCGCAAAAATTAATGTGAATACTTGGAATTCATTCCTGGTAGCTATAATTTATGATTGAAAGCCTGAATTCATTGAAATGGTAACCTTAATTATTCCATACCCATTTCCAAATTTCATTCTACCCAACTGTTTGTATTGACCAAGTTCCACCCTGTAACAGTCTCTGAGTAGTAATAATCTCTAAAATAGGAATGGGAGGAGCAATAGTTTGTCATGAACCAGACTCCATTAATGTGCTACTACACCATCTAGAAGCCCTAAAAATATTTAGGATGCAGGGTGGTTAGTGTACTTTGAGAAGCTGCAGGGTTTCAACGAACATATTGCTATGTTATTCACATAGTCTCTACAAGAGAAACATTCAAAGGATAGACGATTTATAATTTTTGTTATAGAGGACATAATTGTTAGGGTGAAAGGTTTACCTTAGGCAGGGGCTTGTTGGTTTTGTAGGAAAATAACAGTTCCAACACCTAGGGAAACATTTTTACAATGAGGAGAGGAAGTAAGGAGCAAGGGGAGAGGTATTGATAGAACATCCCTTTCTTTCCCTTGGGCTGATGTGAATTTATTTATTCAAAATTTCATTACTTGTGAGGGACATTTTGGGATAGTATTCAATTATCATTTTCAATTATTGGCACATCTTCGTAATCGACAACTGATAAATTTGCCCTATTATTTACTAAAATATTTAGAACATATGACAGAGGTGGCCCGTATAGAAAACCATCCAAAGAGTTTATTATCCACCCAGGCACTCATCAATTTAATCATAATTCATTCACTGCAACAATAGGGAAGCACATGGACTGGTGTATTGGAAAAGTCACATGCACCAGCCACTGAAATTAAGGAAAGTGAAAGTGAAGAATAGGATGTAAGTGTTGAAACAACACCAGAAGAGAGAGAATTACACCTCCCATACAAAGTAGAGTAGTTACACTCCCTAGAAAAATAAGAGCGATTACACATCCTAGACGTCATTGCAGAAACAATATAATATGGAGTTCCATAAGAATTTTCGATGGTACATCCACTGAAGGAAAAAGAGCACGCACTAAAGAATTTGTGGATATATGTAGTGGAAAATCTATGGATAGTTATCATGTATTCCCTATTGAGGAAGAAGGTCCCGAGGCAGAGACTGATGAAACATAGGCACCTGGAACAATGCTAGTTGAAGTAGGGGTTCCTTAAACATATATTCCTAGGAATATAAGGAAGTATCTGAAAAATCTACTCATGTGCAACTGCGGTGAAAAAGAGGAAATTATAAGAAGGCATAAAGTGAATAACAAGAGGTAAGTGTTGAAAAAACAACAGAATATAGAGAAATTACACCTCCCAGAAAAATTATAGCAGATACACATCTAATAAAAAGAAGAGTGGTTAGACCTCCTAGACTATGTCGCAGAGACCCTAAGAGATAGTGTTCCATAATAATGTCTATTAGTACTTCCACAAAAGGAAAAATATCATGCACTAAAGAACCTGTGGATATATCTAGTGGAAAATATTAAGATGGTTATCATGGTATACCTATTGAGGAAGAAGGGTCTGAGGTGAGACTGCTAAAATATGGGTACTTGGAACAACATTAGTTGAAGCAGAGGTTCTTGAAACATAAATGCTTAGGGAATGTAAGAAAGCATCTAAAAAATATAAGCTTTTACAAACTGTGGTGAAAAAGAGGAAATTGAAGAAGCCATTGGCTCAAACGAATCCCAAGAAGAGAGTCAAGGTAATTTTTACACCATCAACTACCCCAATATCTGAGGAATGTACTGATACAACAAAACCAAAGGAGTATGAGGGACAGCAAAATGAAGAGAAATAAGAATAATTTGTAAAAGAACATACCCCAACACCTGTATTTCATGTTGTTCCACCTGAATCAAAGAAACTTGAGGAACAAAAAAAAGAGGAAGAGCTCAAGAAGGAAAAAGAAGATGTCCCTTCACCAGATAATTTTGAATCTAACCTCCTTATTCAACAAATTAATAAATTGGAGGAAAATGAGAGTATAAGGAAACAACTTAGCATGGTTAAAGGGTGAATTCATTCTATAAAACAAAATAGACTAGAAACCTTTGCAAAAGTGGCGTAAGTAATTTCAGTTAGGTTATGTGATGGATGTGTGGAAGTGCCGGAGGAAGAAAAATATGAAAGGCCGGTCACTATTTCAGTTGGAATTCAAGTTGGAGAGAAATATGAATAATTCCAAACCACTGTTCCATATGAACCAATAGTTGAAGAAGAGCTGGAGGGAGATGTTGGGACGTGAAATCATGCAGATATGGAAATTTAGATACTTAATTTAGGGGGAGATGTTGAGAAGTGATATTGACATCTTTTTGCACTCATTTTCCTACATTTTCTTTACTTTTTTTATTCTCGATAACATACTCTACCACTGTAACAACCATTGTCAACCTAGGTAAGTCTCATTTTATATTTCATCCTTATGATCTAGTTATACTTGTAATTTGGCATGATATCTATTTTTTTAGGCTATTTTTCGTAAACCTTACAACTAGGTTGTTACAGGGTTTGTGGTATGTTGAGATGTTGTTGCAGGATTACACTTTCCAATTTTTCCTCACTAAGGATAGGATAAGGACTCATTCATAATTTTTTCCACACATGAAGATCTATTTTGTACACACTGACCTCCTTCAATTAGTGACGAAGATCAATTTCAAAAGCATAGAGTCAAAAGATAGTTCATTTGTGAAAGGAGAATTTTATGGACAACGCAACTGAAAAAGTTAGGATTTTGTATTGATAATATTGTAATTTGGAAAAGTTGTTACTACTTTGTCCTAACCTTGGAAATTGTTATCAAATTCATAATGTGTATTCTCAAATTAGATCACATAAGAATCGAGAGATTCTCATGATGATCTTATCTTTGCAATATGAAATTATAAAGAGGTGCGCTCTCTTCTTGCACAAGATAGACATATAGAAACATATAAATAGTGATAGAGGGAGAAAGCACCAACATTGCAATCCTATATGTTTCATTATTGCAATCTCAACCATTCGTGGCGATTCCATTGACTAGATTGTGTGTTATGTAGTGTACCAGCCCTTGCTAGGGCCCTCCTTCTTAGAAGGGTTCATCGGTTAGGAAGGTATTGTAGTTGTTTGATTTATTTCCTCCCAGTTATAATTCATGTATGGTTTTTGTTACTATTATTATTAGTATTTTTCATGCTTTAATGATTGAAAAATTCTAACCTTTCTATTGTGTAACAACACAGGCCCTAGATTGGTCCCTTACTTATTGTGAAATTTATTTAATTCATGTTATATTTTGATGGTGTGTACATCTCATTTGAATGTGTGTTTCATAATTTATTGAGAGAATTGTTTCCAAGAGTTCTCTTATTTTCTGAATAAGAGTGACAGTGTGACAGAGTGGTTTTATTTTGCATTGTGTGTTTATTTCTTGAGAATGTGAACAAGGTTTGAGAGTATAAAAACTAGAGTGTTGATTCGTTGAGAGTGTGATTACAATCATTGAGTTTTAAATTCATTAGCACTAGTCATAATTTTCCCTTGTATATATTTTTTGTAGTAGACTTGCAATAAAAAAACCTACCTAGATTGACAATTAATACTGAGAGTTGGAACTATTTCTCTGAATTAAAAGGACAATTTTTCTTCCCAACAACAAGTTGAAGCAAAACTTATGCACAAATTTGACATAATGCAAGTTGAAGCAAAACTTAGAATGTTGTATGGAATCTAAAGATTTATTATTTAAGGATCAAAGTAAATATATAATAATTCAAAAGTGTATAAAAAAACTAAATAAATAGTCTAGAATTTTAATCGACCAGAATGGCTAATAAATGAAGCCTTGGCATGCATTTCAGTGAAGCAAGAAAATTTTGGCCTACTTCAAAAAAATACATGCCTAGCCTTCATTACAAGGCCAATTTTAATGATTAATATTAGATAGTATTTTTTACTTATAGTTAACAATAATTTTGCACATTGAAATTTATGTTGTGCAAAAACATGCGAAATTCAATTGATATCATAGGGTTAAATTGAAGGTTTGTGTGCCTCAAATAAATGCACACCAGGACATGTACTTAATTTATGGTTCGTCAGTGATCATTCCAACCTAAATATAAAACCATTTTATGCAACATAAGATAGTCATTTTCATAAAGGAAATGTTATACACTAAAATCCAAATCTGTCGAAATAACAATTGGTCATATCTGGAATTGATCATAGTCGGAAAAAATATACACTCCCAAGGAAAACCAATTACACTCTTGGTAATGAAATTTAAAATGGGACATGATTGGACAATTCCTAACCTTAGGATACAACCTTGCATCAAAGCCTAACAAATATCCTACATAAATATGTTTCCCACATATACATAACTTTCACATAAGGCTAGTCGAAGCAAAACATAGAATGTTGTATGAAATCTTAAGTATAAATATTTAAGATTAAAGTAAGGATACAACAATGTAAAAGTGTGTAAAATCAATAATTAAATAATTTACAATTTTAATCAAATAGAATGGTGAATAAATGAATTCTAGGAATGCATTTTAGTGAAGGTGTAGTGAAGAAAGGAAATTTTGGCTTGCTTCACACAAATGCACTCCCAACCATCATTTCAAAGGAAAATTGAATGATTCAACTTGGAGAGTAATTTTTACTCATAAGTAACATTTAAACAATCAAATATTTTTAATTTTTTACATATAGTTTTCTGTTGTTCAAGAATACTCCAAATTGCATGGATTTCATAGGGCAAAAGGTATGGTTTGTGTGCCTCAAATAAATGTGCACCAGAAATGTTTGGGAACAAGGGGATAGACTAAGAAAAATAAAATTTGAATATTAATAGTTGAAACTTTTAGTTTCTTGATTAAAACTCTATAATTATTAAGTTTGGATGACATTATTTAGTAGTAATTAGGTTTAAATGTTGCCAAGGGATATATAAAGAGATAACACCTAGGGTTTGCAAGGTCTATTTTAGGGTTTTTCTATAGTATACATATTTTTTATGGTTTTAATCTAGGATTAGGTAAAGTGACCTAGTTAGGGCTTGAATATAAATAGGTAAGAATAATGGAGTTAGATAGGACTAGTTCTTATTTCTTGTTTGGAAATGATGTCTAAGTAGATCTAAGGGTTTCAATGCCACTGATGGATTGGAAAAGTCTTGAATAGGAATTCCCAACACACATGAAAATGGTGACTAGAATTATAGAGTTTAAGATAATGAAGGAACTTATGGGATTCACTATCAACTAGGGCTTTTCTACTAGCATTCAATATTTAACATGTGTCTGGGTGCTAACATGCCATGATAGTACCTCAAGGAAATACATATCATTTAAATGTTAAACAAATATTAAAAGATGAAAACTTAAAACCAGTCTCATAAAAAAGCATAGTACCTCATAACCCAACAAATTTCATCGTCATGAGCATCAATTCCACAACAATTCTACTCTTTCTCAGTAGTAATATAATTACAAACAAGAAAAAATGAAAGGTAAAAGAGATTGAACTCCTTCCTCTTGTCACCAATATGTTATGATTTACAAATTAGAAGTCTCTTCATAAAGATACAATTTTTTTTTACAACATATGATACTCATTATCCTAAAAGAAATCCTACTCACTAAAATCCAAGCTTGCCAATGTAGTGACTCATCAGATCTACCAATTATAAAGTTAGAACAAATGTGCACTCTTGGGCCATTCCAACTACATTCTTGATAATGACATTTGAAATGGACATTATTAGAAAATATCTAACCCTAGGATATAACCTTGCATCATGCCTCGAAAATATCCTATATAACTATGTTTCCCACTTATACACAACTTTCAAATAAGGAAAGTCAAAGAAAAAATTTGAATGTTGTAACAATGAAAAAGTGTGTAAAATCATTAAATAAATAATCTAATATTTGAATCAATAAGATTGGACAATAAATTAAGCATGGGTGTGCATTTTATTGAAGCAAGGAAATTTTGGCCTCCAAAAAAGTGCACGCCCAACCTTCATTTCAAGGTCAAATTGATTGATTCAACTTGGAGAGTATTTTTTTACTCATAGGTAACATTAATATAATTAAATCTTTTTACTTTTTTTTTTCAGATATATATTTGTGTTTTTCAAAAATACTCCAAATTGCATGGATTTCAAAGGGTAAAAAGAAGGTTTTATGTGCTTCAAATAAATTCATGCAAGTAATTTTTGGGAAGAAGGTGATGGACTAAGAAAAATCAAACTTGGATTTTAGTAGTTGAAACTTGTAGTTTCTTGGATAAAACACTACAATTAAGACCAGATAACCTTATTAGTAGTAATGAGGTTTAAATGTTGCCAAAGGATAGATAAAGAGATAAAACCTAGGGTTTTCAGGGTCTATTTTAAGGGAATTTCTATATTTTACATATTTTCTAGGGTTGTAAGTTCAAGATTAGGTCAAGTGGCCTAGTTAGGGTTTGAAGATAAATAGGTAAGGACAATGGAGACAAACAAGACTATTTCTTATTTATTGTTTGGAAATGAAGTCTAAGTAAAGATATAACAATGCAAAAGTGTGTGAAATCATTAAATAAAATTTATGTAGTTCGAATAAATCATATTGGCCTATAAATGAAGCTTAGGCATGCATTTTAGTGAAGCAAGGAAATTTTAGCCCACTTCAAAAAAATGCATGCCCAGTCTTCATTTCAAGTCCAAATTGAATGAATCAACTTGGAGAACAATTTTTTACTCGTAGGTAACATTCAAACAATTAAATATTTTAATTTTTTTTACAGATATGCTTGTGTTGTTAAAAAATACTCCAAATTGCATGAATGTCAAGGGGTAAAAGGTAGGGTTTGGATGCCTCAAATAAATGCACACTAGGAATGTTTGGGAACAAGGTGATTTAATAAGAAAAATCAAATTTGAATATTAATAGTTGAAACTTGTAGTTTCTTGGTTAAAACCCTATAATTTAATTAAGGTTGGATGACCTTGTTTTAGTAGTAATTAGGTTTAAATGGCCCCAAGGGATAGATAAAGAGATAACACCTAGGGTTTGCAGGGTCTATTTCTGGGTTTTTATATATTGTACATATTTTTTTTATGGTTTTAAGTTTAAAATTAATTCAAGTGACCTAGTTAGAATATTTACTATAAAACGGTTTTGGTTCCATTTTAATGTAAAAAGGAGATTTACTATCATTTATGAATAACCAGTTGCATGATGGAAATTTGGTCAATTCTAACCATAAGAATGAAGTGATGGACATATTACATGCCATCAAAATCTTGCAGCTCTATTTTTAAAAGTGTTATTTTTAATAAATTGTATCTTATATCTAAATATTAAATTTGAATTTTTTATTTTGTGTGAGAAAAAATAGGAGTAAAGGAGAAAAGTTAAAGCACCTTATAAACAATTTTATTCACTTAATAAATTTTCCTTTTCTTCATAAAAGTCATTTATAGAAAAATAAAGAAACAAGTTAAAAAATAGAACTCATTTGCGTGTGCATTTGTTATAGTTTATTCAATGCACATTATTTCATTCAACACGCATTCCTCATTGTCTATGTAGCATGCATTCTTGCATTCAACGTGTATTAAACTAGTGTTACTTGAACCCACACAACGATGGAATCAATTTAAATATGGGTTTACTCTTCCATGCAAACAATTGACACACGTGATTCTCAAAATAAATTCAGAGTAAAAAAATTCAAAAAGTGCGTTGATACAGAGAGATACAAACAATCGTCCATCGGGTATGTTATATATACTAGGAAGAGAAAAGGTTTATAAATTAAATTTGGACATTTTGATTTCCAAAAATGTTGATATAGATGAGGCCATAGAAAATTATGATGATAAATCGATGGAATTAAAAATATTTAGGCAAAGGGTTAATCTGGACCCTGATCTAGTTGCAAGAGCAACAAAAATTCCACACAGATGGGGAGAGATGTAGCTCTAAGAAAACCTCTAATTTATAAAATATGTGGGGAAATTTTTTTCGTTCCAAGGAATGGATTAAAAATGCAAGATGTTCCCCAAGGACTATAAAAATCCTTGATTCAAGTTGTCCTTAAGAAAAATTACGAATCATCATAAGCTTCATATTTCCAGTGACTACATGAGGCTAGTCATTCATTCATTTGAAAGCATGACCATACATATCCCTCATATATTGGGAAATAAATTACGTTATGCCCTGCAAGAAATTAAAATTAAGAAGGTTAAGTTCATTTTCCCGAGAACACGACAGAAAATTATTAATTTATATAGACCTGGTGTTGAAACAAGGCCTCTTAAAACTTTCACTAGGAAATCAAAACCAAATAAAACCATTGAGGAATAACTTTAACATACTCATGTTGAAGGTGTGGAAAATTTTGTTGATACAATTTTCTATGTTGAAGATATAACTACTAGTATTCTAGCAAACTTGCATGTGCATGTGGATGAAGATGAGGAGTAGGAAGGTATGGACCATTATATGTAAACATGTAATGATGATTTTACTATAATAGATGGAATTCCTTCTAAACAATTTCCATTTAAGTATAATTTCCCTTTTTTGAGTGATTCAACATCTACATCTCCAAGTTTAAATTTTCACAGTCCAACATACATTTTCAATAATAATTTTTTTTCTCAGTATATGATACAATGATCCATTACAAACAAGTTGTAATCAAGGATTCTTCATTTATATACAATTGGAATGAAAATTACGAACTAAAGGAAAAAGATATTTTTGAATGCATGAAGAATAATGCAATGTCAGAATAAAAAATATGTAGTAAACAATGTAGAAATTAATAGAAATTTTCTACTACTCATGTATTCAAATTGAAAATATGAGATTACAAATTTATGTTATAATTTTGCGGAATGAAAATCACAATTTAGAAACACATGCAATGACATGCAACCATCAAAACCACAAGAAAACAATGATTTTATAGGGGAACCCAATTGGGAAAAACCCCTTCATTGCTTTTCATTAATCACAACAAAATGAGAAGCTATTACAATGTCTTGCTTCAACTTTGAAGCACACCCTGCATTGTAAACTTGTTCTCCTATTGATTTTCATGCTATGGCCAAAACTTATCCAATTCAAAGCCCAAATTCCTCATATTTCCATGCATAATTCAAGAGAAATCGATATCCTAAATAATAAGGGAATTCCATCTTTCCTTGCACAAATCCAAAGGAAACAATCACATGCATTAATTACATGCTTATACACACAACTAGGATACAATTGATAATTACAATGTTCCTTTCCCTCAACCCCAACTTGTAAATTCAAATTCCATACATGTTTGGGCTATTTTTAACTAAGAGATCACTGAGTTAACAACAATTACACTACTCAACTTACCTTCAACTGACTCAATTAATTACTTGAGCTTATTTAACTGAGTTCAACTGAAAATAACTTAACTATATTTCTAAATTATAGCAATCACTACTTTGAAAACTCTACTGCAAGCCTATAACTCCAATTTATTGACTTAACTAGTAGACAATTGTAGGTTTTAAGAATTCATTTGCAAAAAATTTTTTTACAGGGTTAAAACCTACATTTGGTATCAGAGTTGTTTCTGCTTCAAGGATATACATTTGTTGCTAGTTTGTTTTTTGCTCAACCCTATGGTAGACCTTATTGAGTGGGAGATATGCAAGATCGATTCTTGTGGTGAAAGAAGATGGCAATCAGTGGAAAGATAGATATCGAGAAATTTAATGGTCATAGTTTTGAGTTGTGGAAGCTCGAGATGGAGGATCTATTGGTGGATAAATATTAGTGTATTGTGATAGATCTAGGTACTAAACCAACGGCAATGTCAGATGAAGACTAGGTGAATTTGGATCAAAAGGAAAAGAGCACAATACAACTGTGTATCTAAAATTTGGTATTGTTGACTGTATCTAGGGAAGCTAAGGTGAAGACTCTCTGGGTCAATTTAGGGAATTTTTACCAATCTAAGTCTCCTGTGAATAAATTTTCTTGTGGAAAAATATGTATAACTTGATAATGTAGGATAGAGACTCGGTGACAAATTATTTGAATGCCTTCAATACTATGGTAAGTTAGTTTTCATCTGTTGATATTAAAATCTAGATGAAGATAAGTGCATCAGTTTTTTGTGTTCTCTACCAGATTCGTGGGATAGTCTGGTTATAACAATAGGTAGCAATACAAATACCTTGAATTTTGATGAAATTATCTCAGCCTTACTATTAGAGGAAATGAGATGGAAAAATATGGATGGCCAGAATGAAGATGCCTTATTTGTACGAGGAAGGTCCCAAAACAAAAACAAAAATAATTTTTTGAGTGGGAGATATAAATCTAGAGGGAGATCTAAATCTCCAGGAAAGCCTGTAGAGGTGTGCTGGAAATGTGAAGAGTAACGACACTTCAAAAAGGACTTCAAATCTAAATCTCCCAAGAAAGGAAAGGGATCTGATGATGCTCCTTCTGCAAAGCATAAAACAACCTCGTATGAAGGTCGTGATGTGTATTTTGCTTCTTCTTCAAATACACATTTAGATCATGAGGCATGGTTGATTGACTCAGGTGCATCCCTTCACTTGACTCTGCATATGGAGTGGTTCTGCGACTATGAGAAGTATGATGGTGGTGATGTCTTCTTAAGGGATGATAGGAATGCCAAAAATTTCGTATGCAGAAAATTCAAGTTGAAGCTGCAAGGTGGAAGGATTAGAAAAATTCCTGGCATTGTGCATATTCTTGCATTGGAGAGAAATCTAATTTCTGTAAGAAAAATGGATGATGCAGATGTAAAAACAGTGTTCGCAAAATATACCTACAACATGGTTCGGGGAGCACTAGTATTAATGTGGGGAGTTCGGATTGGAACTATGTGAAAGCTTCTAGGTAGCACTATTAGTGATGAGTGCAACAGTTTTGTGGTTCCTGAAAGTGGGCTAGAAATCCTAGAGGTCTCTAGAGAAAAGACCATGTTATGACATCAAAGGCTTGGACATATTGGAGAGAAGGGCCTTCGGATGCTGCATGTTAATGGTATGGTATATGGTATGTATAATTTCTCTTTGGATTTTGATTTATGTGAATATTTTGCATATGGGAATAAAAATAGAGTGAGTTTTCCTTCTAGTACTAAGAGGGTGAACAAGATATTAGAGCTTGTGCATAGTGACGTGTTTGGACTGGTAAGAAAACCTCTCCTTCACATCTGAGGGTATTTGGATGTGATGCATATGTACATGTTCCAAAGGAGAAAAGGACCAAGTTGGATAATAAATATGAAAGGAGAAATTATATTGGGTATAAGGATGATTTAAAAGGTTACAAGCTTTGGAACCCAGAAAAAAGGAAGGTTGTGTACAACTGAGATGTGTTGTTTAGAGAGGTGAAAGATGTTGTTAAACATAAATTCCTACCAAAGGAACCTGAGAAGATAGAGTTTGAGCTAAAGAAGGAAGAATCAGACTCTATAATAGAACATGAATCAAAAGAGGAAGAGCCAAAAACTCTAGTTGTGAGAAGATCAGTTGAGAAAGAAGGTAGCCAGAAACATATAGTCCATATGCTTTTTGTTCAAATTTTTCTTTAACTATCACTGATGATTATCCCAGAACTACTAGGGAGGAAGTGGACTAAGAGGATGGAAAATTATGGAAGGAGGATATGGTTGATGAAATGGCATCCTTGCACAAAAACGATGCATGGGATCTAGCGGTGTTTCCGGCTGGAAGGAAGCCTGTTGGGAGAAAATGGGTGTTTAAGAAGAAAAATAATGCAAAAGGTAATGTGGAAAAATACAAAGCTCGGTTGGTAGCAAGAGGTTATTCCCAGGTGTTAGGAATTGATTTTGGTGGTATTTTTTCTCTT
This sequence comes from Pinus albicaulis, assembly GCA_034641835.2. Taxonomy (NCBI): domain Eukaryota; kingdom Viridiplantae; phylum Streptophyta; class Pinopsida; order Pinales; family Pinaceae; genus Pinus; species Pinus albicaulis. The sequence goes on from JAXQQM020080495.1 coordinate 140,072, forward strand.
GTTGCAAGGTTACTTCTATTAGATTACTTTTATCTCTTGCTGTTGCATTTGATTTTGAGGTAGAACAGATGGATGTGAAGAGAACATTTATTCACAGGGATTTGGAGGAGGAGATATACATGAAGCAACCTGAAGGATTTGTGGTGAAAGGTAAGAAATAACTGGTATGCAGGTTAGAAAATTCTTTGTATGGGTTAAAACAATCACCAAGGATGTGGTATCATAAATTTGATACCTATATATGGGGACTTGGCTTCACCAAAAGAAAAGAGGATCACTGTGTCTATTTTAAATTAATTGGTGATTGTGTTATTTATTTTGTCTTTTATGTGGATGATATGTTGCTGGTTGGAAATGACAAAGAAATTATCCAGGATTTGAAGACCCAATTGTTCTCCAAATTCGACATGAAAGATCTTGGTGATGCAAACTATATTTTGGGCATGGAAATTAAGAGAGATTGGTAAATCAGGAAGCTCTGGTTAAACCTGAGGAAGTATGTTGATAAAATATTGCATAAGTTCAATATTTAGGATAGTAAACTGGTGAAGGTTCCTATTCTTGTAGGTGTAAGGCTATCTGCTGAATAGTGTCCCAAGATACAAGAAGAAGAGGAGGATATGTCCTATGTTCCATATGCAAGTGTAGTGGGTAGCCTAATGTATGCAATGGTATGTACTAGACCAGACATTGGAGATGCAGTGGGAGTATTGAGCAGGTTTATGTCAAAACCATGGAAGGAACATTGGACAAAAGTGAAGCCGGTTTTCAGATATTTGCGTGGAACTAGTGATTATATTTTGTGATAACAGGGAAGACCAATATTAGAGAGAGTTTTGGACATCCATAATTTTGTTAATGTAGACTGGGTTGGAGATTTGGACCAAAGAATACTTATAAGTGAGTAATTGTTTAGCCTATTTGGAGGTGCAGTTAGTTGGATTAGTAAAAGATAGTCTGTAGTGGCTCTTTCAACTACAAAGGCAGAATACATGGCAGAAACTCATGCAAGCAAGGAATAAGTTTGGTTGCAGAGATTGTGTTCAAGTATGGGGTTGATGCAACAAACTATAAGGATAGATTGTGATAACCAAAGTGCAATGTTATTCACTAATAACACTTCTTATCATACAAAGAAAAAGCACATTGATGTCCAGTATCACTTTGTGAGAGATATGGTTGAGGATAAAAGGTTGTTGTTGGTAAAGGTGGATACTTTGAAGAACGTTGCAAATGCATTGAAAAATTATATGAGCACTTAGAAGTTCACTTGGTGCAGAGAAAAAATGGGTGTTGAAGGGCGAGACCAATGACTAATCTCTCCTATTCCCCCCTGTGGAAATAAAACAACAAGTGGGAGAATGTTGGGTATGTGTTCTATTCTTTCCCCGATTACAAACAGGCACGAAGCAGACGGTGGTAGACCCGATTTTCTTTCATCAGGCACAACAGGGGGGCGATACCGGGGCAGCGCCTCGGGAAGTTGTCTTGGACCCTATAGGTGGGAAGACCCGCCTATGGTTTTGTGTATGGTTTGCACATGGTTTTGGGGCATGATGGTTTTCTACTCTTGATATTTTTCAAATCGTGTAAAGGGAACTATGGTTATATTCTAATCCAGGGTTAATGGATTGTGGTTTATGAATGCTTTGGCATGTATATATATGTGTTGTAACACTAAAAGGAATATAATGAAAAATCAAGAAGGTAGTCCCAGTTTGGGATCCAAGGGAAAATCTCTATGCATATATGTTTTATGTTTTATGCTCTTTCTATTGTTTATTTTTTGTTTTTATTAATTCGTTTGCAGATAATTTATGTACAGGGTCAAAACCCACATTAAGGCTATGCTGGACAAGTTAATTGCAATCCAAGTCATCCTGGTGATGTCAAAAATAAAATTACTCAATGTGACTAAGGAACAAGTCAAATTGATCATTTATCATTACAATTTCTAGCACTCCCTCTTAGCAATAAGGAGATTTTGCAACACCCTTATCGTGCACCTAGGGAATTCAATTTTCCTCTTGAAAATGCCTTTGTCAAGATATATTCATTCTTCTCATCTGCTAGAATGTACTCTATCATCATAATTTTTGGCTGCACACAATCTCGCAAGTGATGGTACCTAATATCAAGGTTCTTGGACCTATCATGAAATACTGGATTCTTAGTGAGTTTAATACAATTATGATTATCACAATAGATCAATGCCGGATCCATCTCCCGACTGAAAAGACCCACAAGTATTTTCCTCATCCATATGGAATCACATGTTTCTTGACTTGTAGCCATGTATTAATCTTTTGCTAAGTTGAGTGCCACCGACATTTGTTTCCTACTATACTAGGAAATAGTTGCAAACCCAACACTGAAGATAACACCTGAAGTAATCTTCCTATCTAGTGGACTCTATGCTTTGCTGCCTTCCAATACGTCTTAGTAGGCTTCACCATGGCTTGAATAAACTAATTAAATACATAGGATTTGTTGAACCTTGTTTTCACGAGATGCATCAAGGATCTCACAAGCCACCTATAAATGGTAGCATCTGCTACCTCTCCTGAAGAAGCAATCTCCTTCCTCCATTTTTTAGCTATAGGTGTGTCCATAGGCTTGCAGTTCTCCATGTGAAATATCTAAAGTATTTTAGAGGAATACTTCCCCTGACTCACAAACGTCTCACCATCATCCTACAATATTTCCAGCCCAAGGAAGTAATGCATCAATCCCATGTATTCCTTATTGGATTCTCTTGAAAGGTTCTCCTTGAAAGAGTAGATCAACTGCTCATCCCCTGTAAGTATCAAGTCATCAACATACAATACCAAGATAAGAAAATTGTCATCTACCACAATGTAATAGATATTGTCTTCAACTTCACTTTCGGTGAAGCCCAATCCACTGAGTTATGTGTCATTCCAAGTGTACCATGCTTGGGGCTCCTATTTGAGACCATATAGGACTCTCTTGAGTATACACACATCTGTCTCCTTGTCATAAGTCTCAAATCACTTTGGCTATTCTATGTAAGTGTCTTCCTCAAAAAAACCATTGAGGAAGGTGGTCTTCACATCCATCTGGTGGATCTTCCACCCCATCTACACAACCAATGCTAGAATTATTTTGATTGAGGAATATCTAGCCACTGGGGAAAATATTTCCTCATAGTCCACTCCCTCTACCTGAGAGAAGTCTTTGCCCATAAATGTTTCCTTGTACTTCTCTATGCTCCCATCAGTTGCATGCTTCAGTTTGTAGATCTTCTGGAAACAACCATTGACTTGTTCTTCGTTCTCAAGACCACCTCCCATACAATATTCTTCATGATGGAGTCATACTCCTCCACCATGGAATCAACCCACATTGGTTGAGATATTTATTCCTCAAATGAAGAAGGCTCTAACTCAATGAGTTGTGTCACAAGAGCCATATAACCAATGTATCTATTTGGTGATCTCATTTTCCTCCGCACAGATGTAGGAGCTCCCACATGCTCTTGTGCATCCTACACCATTTTTTCAGTTTCTATTGTTCTCTTCCTCCCCTCTCTGGAAGATTTTGGTTGAGTGGAATCCTCCACTTGGCCTCCTTTCTGCTCAACTTGTGGCTACTCCACAACATCTTGAAGATATTTTTTAGGCTCCTCCTTAGGAACTAGAAGCTCCTCCTCTGGTGGGATAGTAAAATCTCGCTCTAGAGAGCATCTCATAGCCTCATACTCATAAAATTTGACATCTCTCCTCACTATTGTCACCTTGAGTGTGGGAAAATATACCTTATAATTATGTGGTGTCTCTATTTATCCTACAAGACCCCCATCTTATTTGTAGGATCCAATTTCTTCATGCTATCCTTGGAGACATGGAAATGCACTGTAGCTCCAAAAATTCAAAAATGAGATAAATCTTGCTTCTTCCCAGAGAAATATTATTTGGGTGTGCTCATGTTAAGTAATCTATGAGGACTCTTGTTCCGAAAATAAAGAGCAATTTTGCATTCTTCTTCCCATAGATGTAATGGCATCCCTTTATCATAAAACATGGTTCTTACTACTCCCACTGTGATTTTGTTCTTCTTTTCAGCTACCCCATTTTGCTGTGGGTTATGGGGTGCCATCAGTTCTATTCTAATACCCTCTCTGGCTCAAAATTCCTTGAATGTGTTAGATACAAATTCTCCTCCATTATCACTTCTCAAGGCTTTCAATTTTTGACCAATCTCACTTTTAATCAATGCTTTCAATTAATATATTTCAAGAAATATTGATACTTCTTCCGCATGAAGAATATCCAACATTTTATAAAAAATTAATCAATAAAAATCACATAATACTTATTTTTTGTTGTAGAGGCTGTAGAAAATGGTCCACGTACATCAGAGTTGACTTAATCCAATATTTATCCTACTCTGTTATCTTGTCCCTGGAAGGTGAATTTTATATATCTCCCAATGTGCATCCCTTGAAGACATCATGTTGGTCAAGGGTGTATTTCAGGAAACCGATGCTAATATGTTGTACAATTTTGAAGGCCCCATGGTGTAAGTGTCTCATGTGCCTGTGCATGGTGTACACCATTGACCTTGAATAATAGTATGGAATTTGGTGATAACTTTGGTTCTAGTATAAAATTTCATTTGAATATATAATATGTAATAATAGAGTAAATACATGCTAGAAAGAGTATCATGCATGAGCTTCCATATTGTAGCAGCCCCTAGTTGATTTCCTATGTATATAAAAATAATAACCAAGGTCATCGGACACATATTCCACGTTGAATGTTGGGAAAAACATAGTGATGCGTATCACTGGTGATTAATTAATGGATATTGAAATTGAAAAAGGAATTGGAAAATGAAAAATGGCAATAATTGGGATTTTATTTATGAAATAAATAAAAATAGGAGAAAAGGAAGGTGAAAGGTCAAATATTTGCATGAGGAGGAAATTGAAGAGAAAATAAAGGAAAATGAAGAAAATAGAGGGCTCAATGATAAAAAGGCTTATGAGGATCAGTTCACAACTTTTTTCAGTGTGTGAAACCTTTTGTTAGTTTTGGCTTGGATCTCTCTTCTATTTGCTCATTCTCTCACACTCTTGCACACTTAGAGTTTTCTTAGAGCACTTTTGGAGAACTTTGACATACATTGGATTTGGAGAAAGAAGGAAAAGGAAATCAAGAAAGCACAAGGTAACAAATGGATCAATAGTTTCAACTATATTTCTTTGTAGGTAACAGGTTTCATGTATGATTTCCTTGATGCATGGTAGATGCATGTGGTTTTCTGATTATGTTCAGTCATTGGCATGGAGGATTGATTGGATTAACAATGGTTTTAGCCTTGCCTTTCCATTTCTAGGATAACCATGGTGTTGTGGATTTTTTCATTTAATTATTTTCTGGTAGGTGCTCAAAGTTACTTATGGATGAGGGTTGGAACAAACACTCTGGAAGCCCTGGAACAACTTGGGTTGAGTTACTAGTCCTGGAGCCTAGGTTGGAAAAACACTCTAGAGCCCTTGGTAGGTTGAGTTACTGGTCCTGGATATGGGTTGGAAAAATTCTCTAGAGCCATGGAAGGTTGTGGGTTGAGTTTCTAGTTCCTGGAGCACTGGACAACTAGGTAAAGACAGGTTTGGTAGGAGTTAGTGATGTCTGACGGTGAGTTTGAATAACTGGTTGAGGGTTGAGGTGGTTTGGACTATGGAAGCCCTAATTTGGTTGTGTTTGGTTTATTCCATGATATACCACATTCACACTTGTAATATGGCACGAGGGTCATTGGCTAAAATAGAGATTTGGTTCATTCCAATCTATGGTTTTCTGGTACGTGGAAGTCCCTAACTTGGTTGGTTTTTGCATATGTTAATAAGAACCCTTTTCCTATTGTATTATATGATTAATTGTACTTGTTATTATTTGGCTTTGACGGCTGTTTTATCATGGTTATTATTTTGGTTAAATAATGGTTATAAGCATGGTTCCATAACAGGTTCTAGTTATGGCTCTTGATATATTTTGTTTAGTTGATGAATGGTTAATGAATGCATGAGCTAAAAAATGTTATTGCAACTATTATGAGAGGGTATTAGACCTTATTTATGATTCTTAGATAACTATCAGGCCCCTCTTTTCAGATATGCATTCATGACCTGTGGATTACATCTTCATAATACGTTTGACGAAATTATTGTCATGCTTAGGTCTGGTTAGGTCAAGCACTTGATCAAATTTACTATGAAGAGATTTATCCTAATGTTATTTATTATTATGGAAAGTCTAAATCAGTTCTAGGGAGTGGTTTGGAGGCTAGCCAGAAATGGTGGCTCAAAATCCAAGATCGCAACCTCTGAATTAGAGAATTTGGGTTGCAACCACATGGATCTAGTGTTGTGCATGCAGTTGGAGACTTCAGCCTCCAATTTCATGGGGGCCTTGTTTTGGGTGTGATTGTGGACCCCTGGTTGATAATAAGGGGTCTAATTTATGGTTTATCCACCGAGGGTGGTTGTTTAGCCTATGAGTTCCTGTAACCCCTGTTGGATGTGGTGATTTATCTATTTATCATCAGTAGTCAGCCCCACTTCCTTAATTGTATCTAGGAGGCTAGGTCAGGTCATAGTAGCTCTTCCTCTCAAGTTTACCCTGACAGGCTAGTGAAATTGGGTAAATGTGGGAGGGGTGGTTACAGATTGGTATCAAAGCTCCTAGGTTTAACACTTGGACTAGATATGAAGAATGCATTTGTCATTCATGCATGTTAGTTTTCTATGTGTTCATTATGCATGCCTCGTAGTAGTCATTGTTGTAGTTATGTCATCATGCAGAGGTTGATGATGTTGATGTTGAGATGATTGATATGTTGATTTCATTATATATACATATGTTGTGATAATCGAAATTTATCTTGCAAATGAGATAGCCCCACCTGAATTTCATTGAGGTATGTTGATTGTGTTTATATTTGGTTTATTTGACATGGTATGGTTGTAGGAAGTAGATGATAAAATATGACAAGAAAAATGGTGGAATACAATTCACATGATTATCCCTACAAATTAGATGAACAATATGGTGATGAGTACTCCCCTTACATACCAGATACATTGAGGAGTTTTAAAGTAGAGATAGGAAGTTTTTAGGAATATAATAACAAAACAATTTAATCACAGGAAACAATTTCTAGAGCACAGGAAAAACAAGCATAGGTTAATGTAGGCATCCTTAATAGTTTCTTAGATTTGAAAACATAGGTACCCCTTAGGATTAGTCATGGACAAGAGGAAAGGACTAATGGGGCATATGGAAGCAGTCTCCGTTAGGATATAGGTTTGACAAGGATGATACAGTCAATGATTGTAGGTTCCTAGATACACCAGACAAGAGGGGTAATGACTAAGGTGGATTGTTATGATAAGGCTATTGAGTGCTTGGATGGCGATGGATAGAAGATAATATTAATGGTTAATAAGAAGTTTACATCCATGAGAATGGTTACATCCATGAAAGCAAATCATAGTAGCAAGAAAGGGCACGTATTATTCGTAGTTCATATTTCCAGTGATAAAGGTAAGGATTTTGAGGATGTTAAATTCTTGAAGAGGTATTTGGTTTTGCAGCAGCTTGAAGATGTATTTCCGGCATATATTTTAGATTTTCCTCTATATACAAAAGTGGAATTTTATATTGAGTTGATGTTGGGAGTAGTGAAAACATCGAAGGTACCGTACACGATGAGTACTCCATAGTTAGTGGAACTAAAGTTGAAGATGAAGGAAATGTTTGACAAATGATACATTAGGCCAAGTTTTTTGCCTTGGGGTTCAACCATATTTTTTTTGACGAAGAAGGATGGAACCCTCAGGTTATGCTTTGATTACAGTCAGTTGAACAAGGTGATGATAAAGAAAAAGTACCCTTTGTCCATGTATTAATGAGTTTTTCGATGAATTGAAGAGAGCAACAGTGTTCTCGAAGATTGATTTGAGATCAAGATATCATCAGATATGCATCAAGCTTTCTTTTCAGCAATTATGGGAATTATTTTTTTGTTGTGGTTCCTTTTTTTTTAAACTAATTCTCCAACTATTTTCATGTGTTTGATGAATAGTATGTTGTGTCCTTATCTGGACAAGTTTGTGAAATTATTCATTGATGAAATATTAATATATCCTAAGAATGATGAAGAACATGTTGAACACTTAGAAATAATATTGAGATTTCTAAGAGAGCATCAATTGTATGCCAAGATTAGTAAGTGCAGTTTCTTTTAGACAAAATTTCATTACTTGGGCACGTGGTTTCCAAGGAAGGTATAACAATGGATCCGAAAAAAGGTCTGAGCTATCATCTATTGAGAAACTCATAGGAATGCGGATGAGGTCATATCATTTATGGGACTAGAAAGTTAATACAAGAGGTTCATCATGAACTTCTTGTGGATTTCCTATTCTATTACATCCTTGTAAAGGAAAGGGAATAATTTTGAATGGACGAAGGAATGTGGAGCTAGTTTTGAGCAATTGAAGCATTTTATTATGAATCCTCCAGTTCTAATATTGTAGATCCAAATAAAGAGATTTTGGGATGAATAGATGCTTGCAAGAGAGGACTTGGGGGAGTCTTGACACATGAAAGGCATGTGGTATGCTACGAGTTAATGAAATTGAATAACATGAGAAAAACTATGTGACTCATGATCTTGAGTTGGAAACGATAATTCATGCATTGAAGATGTGGAGAAACTATCTTCTTGGAAGGAGGTTGATATTTATGAGTGATCACAGTGGCTTGAGGTACTTTTTTTAATAAGAAAATCTAAATGTCGAGCAAGCTAGGTGGTTGGCCACACCTAGTGGATTTTACTTCAAGATCATGTACATTAAGGGAAAAGAGAATAAGGTTGTAGATGCTCTTAGTGGAAGATTACAGGTAAATCACATAGAAATTATGAGTTCATATGAGACATATGTACACGATGAGATATTGCAGGTAGGACAACATGATGAAATTTACCAACAACTTAAGCACAACTTACAACAACAGGGTACGGGTGAATAAGATGTGGACTATCATCTCACGATAAATGGATTGGTCAATTTTAGGGAAAATATTTATGTGCTGGAAAATAGTGAGGTAAAGAAGCTTATCTTGAGGGAATTTCATGTCAAGCCATATTCAGGTCACCCAGGATATCAAAATACATTAAAAATGGTTAATAATTTCTAGCATTGGACAAATTTGAAGAAAGAGGTATTTGAGTTTTTTGTGAGATGTTTTGATTTTCAACAAGTAAAATAAGAGTGTAAGCATCAAGGATGTTTATTGCAATGAATTATGATTCCAAAGTGGAAATGGGAGGTCATTTTCATGGACTTCAATATAGGTTTTTCGAGGAAATATGGACAACATAATTCTATTATGGTTGTGGTTGACAAGTTGACTAATGTAGCTCACATCATTCTAGTGAAATCTACGAATTCATCTCGTGAGGTATCTCAATTCTACATCATGGAGATAGAGAGGTTGCATGGTATTCCTAAGAATATTGTATCCGACAAAGATGCAAAGTTCACTTCTAGGTTTTGGAAATATTTTTTTGCAATATTGGGGACAAATTTGGCCTTTCATACAAATTATCATTCACAGAAATATGGATAGATAGAGAACATGCTGAGAATGTAGGTTATGCTCAACAAAGGAAGTGGTAAGAGTACCTTACATTGGTGTATTTTGTGCATAATATTGAGTATCATGAGTCTTTCAAGATGAGTCTGTTTGAGGCACTTTATGGGCAGAGGTTTAATACTCCCATCAGTTGGAGTGATCTAGTGAATAGATTATTGATTGGACTAGATATGTTGGAAGAGATGGAATAAGAAAAGAAGGTTATCAATAATAATTTGAAGCTAACACGAGACAAGAAGAAGAGTTTTAAAAATCAAAACAACGTGTTTAAGGAGTTTTAGGTTGGGGACAATGTACTTGTGCATTAGGCCCAAGAAGAGCTCCTTGAGGATTGTATCATGTGCCAAGCTGACACCTCGATATTGTGGGCCTTTTGAAATTCTTGAGAGGATTGGACCAGTGGCCTACTGACTTGCACTGCCTAGGATAGTGAAACTCCATGATGTTTTCCATATGTCATTTCTTATGAAGTATGTGAAATATGTTGATCATGTGATTAACTGGTCTATATTTCAAGTGGATCAAGAAGGAGAATTCCGACTGGAATCTCAATGCATTTTGTAGCAAAAGATGCTCATGCTTCAGAATCTAGAAATTGAGCAAGGTAAAGTGTTGTGGAAGCACTTTGGGCCCAGTGAAGCTACGTGGGAGAAGTTTGATTAGATGTAGGTTGTGTATCCTCCTGTATTCATTGGTTGAGCGGATGAATTTTAACATATGTTTTGATGTTGTTCTTTGGTTATGTATATTTATGCATATGTATGTAAATACCGCATCAAACCGTGTTATAAAGCTCCAATAAGTGGTATGGTGTTCATGGTATGATTTTCATGGTATAATATGATGTAATTGCTACATCGAGATATGTTATAAATATCCATAGGCGTCATGTGTTTTTTTGGTTTATAAGTGCCATTGAACACCGAATATGTTCTTCCCCCAAGGGGGAGGGCCTTGTAACAACCCCTAGTTGATTTCGTATGTAAATAAAAATAATAACCAAGGTTATGGGACACATATTCCAAGTTGAATGTAGGAAAAAAATAGTGATGGGTAGCACTGGTGATTAATTAATGGCCATGGAAATTGGTGAAGACATTAACAAAGGCAAAGTGGAAATAATTGGCATTTTATTTATGAAATAAAGGAAAATAGGAGAAAAGGAAGGTGAAAGGTCACATATTTGCATGAGGGGGAAATTAAAGAGAAAACAGAGGAAAATGAAGAAAATAGAGGCCTCAATGGTAAAAATTCTTTTGAGGATAAGTTCATAGCTTTTTTCAATTGAAATGTTTTTCAGTGTGTGAAAACTTTTGCCATTTTTGGCTTGGAGCTCTTTTCTATTATCTCATTCTCTTATACTCTTGCACACTTAGAGTTTTCTTAGAGCACTTTTGGAGCACTTTGGCATACATTGGATTTCGATAAAGAAGGAAAAGGAAAGTGGGAAAGTGCAAGGGAACAGGTGGATCGAAAACTACAAATGGATTTCTTTTCTGGTAATAGGTTGCATGTATGATTTCTTTGATGCATGGTAGATGCATGTGATTTTTTATTATGTTATGTTATTGGCATGTAGGATTTCCTAGATTGATAATGGTTTTAGGCTTTCCTTGCCTTGCCATTTGATTTTTTTTCTAGTTGGTGCTCATAATTCCTTATGGTTCTGGGTTGGAACATATGCTCTTCAAGCCCTGGAACAACTTGGGTTGAGTTACTAGTCCAGATCCTAGGTTGGAAAAAATGTTATGGAGCCCTTTTTGGGTTGATTTACTAGACTTGGAGCTGGGTTAGACAAACACTCTGGAGCCTTGGAAGGTTGTGGGTTGAGTTACTAGTTCCTAGAGCCTTGGAAAACTAGGTAGGGAAAAATTTAGATGGTGTTAAGGTGAATTGAACTCTGAAAGCCCTGGTTTGACTTTTTTTGGTTTATTCCATGATATCCCACATCCACGCTTGAAATATGGCTCATTGGTGATTGGCTGAAAGAGAGATTTTGTTCAGCCCAATATATGGTCGGGTGGTACGTGGAATTCCTTGACTTGGATGGCTTTTGCATATGTTAATAATATCTCTTTTCCTATTGTATTGTATGATTACTTTTAATTGTTATTATGTGGCTTTGATGGTTGTTTTATCATAGTTATTACCTGGTTATAACAATGGTTCCATAACATTTTCTAACTATGGCTCTTGATATGTTCTGTTTAGTTGATGAATGGTTAATGAATGTATGAGCTAAAAAATGTTATTGAAACTATTATGGGAGGGAATTTGACCTTTTTTATAGTTCTCAGATAAGTATCAAACCGCTATGTTTATATATTCATTCACGACCTGTAGATTAAATTTTCACAATATGTTGATGAAATGATTGTCATGGTTAGGCGTCCTTGATAAAGTTTCATATGAATAGATTTGTCTTGATGTTATTTATAATTCTGAAAAGTCTCACTGAGTTCTTAGTAGTGGTATGGAGGCAAGCCTCAAGTGGTGGCTCAGAATCTATGACTGCAACAGCACTGAACTAGAGGATTTGGCTTGCAACTACATGGATGTACTTTTGTGCACATGGTTGGAGGCTTCCAAAAACATGGATGCCTTGTTGTGGGTGTGTTTTTGGGCCCAGGGCTAAGAAGAAGGGGTCCAATTCAGGGTTTTTCCACCTGGGTTGGTTGTTCAACCTCTGAGTGACCTATAGCCCTTGTGGGATGTGGTGCGTTGTCAGTTTTTCGTCAGTAGTCGACCTCACTTCCTTAATTGGATATAAGAGGTTGGTTCAGGTCATAGCAGATATTCCTCTCATGTTTATCCTGGAAGGCATTAAAAATAGGTAAATGTGGGAGGTGTGGTTACACATATAAAACAATATATAAGAGCAATGTACAAACTTGACCCTGAATAATAGTCTAGGTTTTTGTGGTAGCATTGGTTCTAGTATAACATGTCATTCAAAGATATAAGATGTAATGATAGATTAAAGGATTGCATAAAACCCTGGAATAGGTAAGTCAATTCATAAGTATATTGGAAAAATTTGCATGCATATATTTGGCATGCCATGATGTCCAATCAATGGTTAAAAGGCACTTTTCAATTTGGTTGTTGAATTAGGAAGAATGCAACACTATGTAATATAATTGTATCTAGTTTTAAAAGTTGGATCTATGATTATTCCTACATTTGTTCTATAATTAAATTGTAAGTAGAATGAAAAACACGTGTTGAACATTGGAATTGATCTCTCTACAATTTGAATTTGAAAGAATAAAAGAACCAGAGAAACCATGGTTATTTTTTTCATGTTATTGAACTACTTTACCAATTATCCTTATTTTATTATCCTGCTTGAAGTTTTATTCAATGGATATTTTTCCCATTATTTGAGATAAATGTGAATGTGTACATGCCAATAATTTATGTGCTTATTGCCCCAAGTATTTATTGAAAAATATACAACAAAAAAATAGTTATGCTATAAGGCCCCATTTTTTTTCTTAGTGGCATCTCCTAAGAAAAAGGGGAGCATGTAAAAAAGGAGAAATTGAGACAATGACCCTAGCTTGGAGTTGATAATAGAAACATAAACATGTCTAAAATCTTGATACAAATTCTAGAGAGAGAAACATAAAGTTGATGTAGTACATGGATTATTTTTGTGTGGTTTCTTTTCTCTTTATCTAAGTATGAAATCCCATCACCAATTATTCTGATATGGAAAGTTGGAAAAAATGTTCTTGCAGATTGAGAATACTCCTATGTGATTGTTAAACTCCTAAGTTATGAAAATAAATCTATTTAACATAATTTGATCAAACTTTTTATGACAAGACTCATTTTTTTCCTACTAGAAATTGTCCTTAATATGGCCACCCAATCCTAAAATTGTGAGGCCTAGCAAGCTTCATAAGCATTAGTTTTTAATTATTAGTATTTAACTATTTAAATGATTTTCCTTGTCTTCATTAATTTTTTACTATTGAGAATTCATTGGTTTATGGTTTCCATTAGTAGCAATGATGGTTGCAATCCCCTAACCCTTATTTTTCACAATGATTCTTGTATTCTTTTATCATAGCAAGATATGAAAATGAAATCACAAGACCAAGAGAATATACCTCATATTGACCTCTAGCTACTCTTTGAAGCCCGTCCTTATCATTTATCTCACTCAATTATAAAGGTCTTTCATTTCATAGTAATTCCATTCATCTCCATCCCTTGGTCGTAGAAACCCACCGATGTGCTTCAGCATACAAAAGCACCAGTGTACAGTACCTAACACACACCGGTGTTTATTTTTTATATTTTAGAAACATCGACTTGTGAAAGTGAAATTATTGTGATTTTTCTAAATTCATTATTCATCAAAAGTCGACACATCTTATAACAATATTCATATTAATTAAATTTTTATTAATACATTTGAATGTGATGTTTGGATTAATTTGTTATATCATATCATAATTATTGTGATTTTTTAAAATTCATTATTCATCAAAAGTCGACACATATATATCTTGTAACAATATTCATATGAATAAAATTTTTATTAGTGCATTTGAGAACGACAATGGAGAACACAATAGAGAAAATTGAGAACGCAATAGAATAAATTAAAACATATTTTATTATATATATATATATGAATAAGATAGTCTTTGTCATACAAAATAGGATAGTTATTGGTATCCCTTTGTCTTTCAATTGGGACACTATATCCATTACATTAAACGAAATTTCTGATTTCATAGACAAATTTCAAAAAATAAAACATCTTGCTTTGATATCCAAACATAGTGATCTTCATTCTTCACTTTAACTGTTGTCACTGCTAGAGCTACTTCCATGACTTGGGTTATTTTCAGGAATATTTTGTTCATGTTGTTGATTGTTTTCTTCTTCTTCACCTTCCATCTACAAACACAAAAATAAACTGAAATGAGTGTATATACATTGGTGAGAATAATGAAAATTGAAATATTAAAGAATATACATCAATGTAAATCGAAAAGAAAGATGACGTACCATAGTAACAATTGACTCATAAAATACACACATTCTTTCAAAACCATGTACTATGCCATATTTCAAAATTTCATATGTTGGCATAGTTCCATACTTTGTTTCCTGCAAGCTTTATACCCCATAAAAAATCATATGTTTAATATATATATATTTTTTATTCTATTAATTATAGAGGGAGCTAAGTAAAACAAGATCGATAGATTCTTACAAATTCCACAATTAATTTCTGATATGCCAACATATACGCACAACCCATATTTAACCCAATTTCAATCAATTCGTCTAATGGTTCTTCTTTGTATGTTAGCACCTGTTTGAAGACATTCAATGATGATTTTTGTAAAACAACTTAAAAAATACAAAAATGAAATCTAGTTAAGTTGTTATAAGGAAGTAATAATTACTCACAAACTTAGATATCAACCCTTTTCTTCCTTGTCGTCCTGTTTTATGTGTTGAATGGGTTCCATTTTCTTTTCTTTTCTGCAAGAAAATACTTGAAAATTAATATTTAATGCTAAATTGTTTATTTATTGTACCTAATGATCGAAAAATTAAATGATTACATATTACATTTGAAGCACGTTGTTGTTGAGATGGCTCCTCCTGCGATGCAATTTTGTCCATTTCTTTGACCATCTCCTTGTACACCTTTTTGGACATTCCTACTGGCATATTTCTAATATCAGCTCGTTCATCTTTTGAGATTTTCATAATCTTCTTGAAAATGTAACATGACAATAAACTATTTAATTTTTATATTGATATATGAAAAGTAAATATAACAAAAGTGATATTTATAAATAATTCTAGACAAACATTTAAAGGAATAGTAATTTTTCATTCCTTGTCTTTTTTTGTTGTACGTTTTTTCTATTAAAAATCTGACATGTTTCATTGACCAATTCTCTGGAAACTCTTCCTGTAGTTTAGATAAAATTTGGTTCTTGGAATCATTGGATTGGTTTTTGTATTGTATGTGGAAAGAACGTCTATACATTCGTTCCACTAGATCCCTCAAGCTTTTGTAAAAGTTTTTCCCCCTTTAGTTAACCTCCAACACCACTCCAGATGAGCTAAGGAGCAATTCATTTTCATTTACAGGTTCTATTTTTTTTCTTTTCTTAGAGAAAAATTCCTTTTCTGAGTTGTTGGTATCTGTAGAATATTAAACAGATGTGAAATAATAGACTATTTGACACATTTTATCTAATAATTTTAAGTATATTATTAATGAAAATTAAAAAAAGAAACTCATATTGGATGGATATTATTTTTTCATTCACCTGATTCATCCTTTTGCAATTTTTCCATCAAGCTTTTACACTCTTCTGGTCCTTGATAAGAAATAATCTTATCGAGCTTCGTCATTCTGTGGCTCTACATGATACACAGTAAACAATACATATTAGTTAAACTTACATATATTTCAAAAATAATATTTTTTTATAGATAATTTACAAAGAACTTTTTTTTTTTGTTTTCTTGATATGTTATCGGTATTTTTGTTACTTGATCTCTTGCTAGTCATTTATTTATCAATCTGAAAGCTGTACCTTATCATTCATTAATATATTTATAAAGAAATTGTCAACTTTTCAGGTAAAAAATAAATCTCAAGAAATCGGTGCGCCTTTCATGATGTACACACCAACATCGGTGCGTGGGCGTATTATAAATGCACCGCACAAATAGTATAATAGACCGTAAGGTGCGTGGGGATATTATAAATGCACCTCACAAACAGTGTAATAGACCGTATGGTGCTAACTTCGTAACATAGAGCACCAATGCCCTATTTTAGATATGGCGCACTAATTTAAAAAAATTGTTTTCAAATTTTTTATTACACGGTACTTGCACAGTGCGCTAGGTTACGTAGGGCGCATCGATAAAAAAAAAATCCATTTTTTCCAAAAATTCACACAAGGATCGAATGGATTGGGATCCAAATATTCAAGTCTTCCTGTGGTTCGGATGTCAATCTAAAATGAAAATCCTTAATTCTGAAATCACAGAAATAGGGAGAAGAAAGGGCAGAAACAAAAAAAAGGAAGGGCTTAGGGTAAAAATGGATAAAACTGCAGAAAAAGTTAAAAAAATGCAAAAAAAGTAAAAAAAAAATAATCAAATTTAATCACGAGATGGTTTGAAATTGTATGATACAGGGTTTGAATCACCAGAGGTTTGGTTTCTAATTGTTTGAATAATTTTGTTCGAACATATTTCACTGCTCGACAGTTCTCTCGTGCTCTCTTGCTCCATGTATGTATCCTGCAAATCTCTGGCTGAAAATTTTAGAAAAAATAGTGAAATAATGAAAAGTGTTTACTATTTAAAGAATTATTTTATGAAATTAGATTTTCGAAAATATTTTGTCACCCACTTTTCAATTTGCTTCTTTTTTTTCACTTAAAGAAAATAGAGTTGCTCTTTTTTTATTTTTGTTTATTCTTCACCGGTGCGTCACTTAATAGCACCACACTAGTGTGTCCATTTGTAACACTGACACCAGCGCGCAGTAACTAAAATGCACCGATGTGGTTATATGTACAGTAGCACCGATTTTTTATTAAGGCACCGAAATTACTTTTAGGTGTGAACACCAAAATTTAGTGAACTCCAACCATAGAAATTGAGAATTAGAATTTTGTTTATTCTTGAGAATTAGAATTAGAATTAGAATTGAGAATTGGAATTGGATAAATTCTTGATGGAAATAACTATTCTTCCAATGCATTTTGTTTATTGTAGGAGGCCCCCACTGATTATGTGGAGAGAATACAATGTGGGGCATGTGAAGATGCAATACTACAGGGCCCAAGTGGGAAATTGTGGCATGTGAACCTGTGCTATGCTAATACGTGGGTAGTTTTCACAAATGGTTGGGAAAGTTTTGTTTCTGAGAAGTTTATTAAATTTGGAGATATTTTAGTTTTTAGACATGCTAGAAATGTACATTTTGTTGGGAAAATATTTGGGCCATTTATTTTCAAAACTACGCCTCTTCTTCTTTCAGAAAAAGAAACTTGAACCTTTCCATAACCTGCAACAAGAAAATGTGCCCCATGATCTGTTTGCTGACCCATGATCTGCTTGCTCATTTGTAAGTTCCTCCTCCATCTTGGCATCCAATTTCCTCTTTTCTCCTTTGTGCTTTCTATCTTGATCTTAAAAAAAATTATACAATCTCTATTTTATGAGAAACTGACCTTGAATGTTTTTGGAGCAATGACAACGATTCCTTCATCTTGCATTTTTTAGCATAAGAAGATCGATTTTCAACTATACAATGCAGTTATTACATGTGGAGGCAATTTTTTCCTATAGAAAATGAGTATAGGGTTGAGCAGAGGAAAGACATTGCAAAATGGGTTATTACATTATATTTTCGAATGGGAAACCGATTTACAGGTGGAAATATGGTAGCTGAAAGTATCTATGCTTTTATTCCCACATAAATGGTCACTATATTTCCATTTATAATACAAGCAGACATTTTACTGGTTTCATCCACAGGACCACAACTCAGACAAGTTAGAGATGACATTCAAGTTCAATTGAAAGTTGAAGATGTGATTTTATGTGACGTTAGCTTTGCCGGTAAAAGTTTATGTAAGCCAACCGAAGCTCGAACAATACTCCCAGCTGATTTTAAATGCATTCTAGAGAATCTTTCCCTTCATGGGACCTACCAGCTTGATCAACAACATCAATTGATCTTTCTCTGATGTCCTTAAGGGAATGATAATCCTTCCTTTCATGGTGCCTCTTGGATTTATCGACTGCCTCGATTGATCTTTCTCTACTCTCTAATATTTCCCTGCCATCCTTGTAAGAATGAGAATCGTTACCTTCATGTGATCTCTTATCCCATTCAAGAAACTCAATTGATATCTCTCTGAAATCCCTTAGCGAATAGGACTCCTTGCTTTCGAAGGACCGTTTCACCTTGCTAGTCACCAGAGCGTCGACAGGTATTTCTCTGCCATCAACTGCTCTCCCTTTCTCCATCATTGGACCTCTTAACCCTATCGCCGACCTCAACCAAATGCTCTCTATTGGTCTCAACCTGTACTCCTTTTCTCCTTTTGTACTCTGTCGAGCTCTGTAGCAATCTGCATCCCTGTAAGTGTCTTTGTATGTCTTGCTGTTTGAATCACTCATTTTCTCTGCTATAAAATTCTCAGCCGAAATTCAAACTCTCATCTTTTCAAACCCTCATCTCCTCAGAAAAATTATTTCCCGCGATTCGAACCCTCCGCTGCTCCAATATTGCACTTTACAGAATAACCCTGTTCTAGTGCGTGGGGTTTATAAGCGCACTAGTGTAGAAGAGTTGTGAAGCACCGATGTGTCTTAGTACTAAGATGCACCGGTGCGTGTTATGATGATAAGCGCCCTAAACTGTATAATTTTTTTTTTTTTGTATATAAGATCATAAATAATGATAATTCTAAAGTACATGAATTTATTTGCATTATTTTCTAAACTTTATTATGTTACAAAAATTCAAATTATTCTAGATTTATTATTTTACAATTATTTACAAATTTAGAAATTTAAATATTTTAATAAAATCATTTCACATTAATACAATTAAAATTTTCACATTAATACAATTACAATTTTACAAATATTTTACATACAATTAGAATTAGAATTACAATTACAATTTTACAATTTCACATACAATTATGATTAGAATTACAATTACAATCTTAATTTTACATACAGTTACATTTACAATTAAAATTTTACAAATATTTTACATACAATTAGAATTGGAATTAGAATTACATTTACAATTACAATTACAATTACAAATACAATTACAATTTTAGAATTTTACATACAATTAGAATTACAATTAAAATTTTACAATTTCTCATATATACAATTACAATTAAAATTACAGTTACAATCATTTCACAATAAATTAAATATTACAATTACAATTAAAATTTTACATTTAATTACAGTTAAAATTACAATTACAAATACAAATACAATTTTACACACAAAAAAAATTTCAATTTCAATTACAATCACAACATAATATTTAATCAATATCATGGTAATTTAATATTAAATTAATTAATAAACATCACGATCATGAAAACCATCGTACAAACATCAAATTCAAATTCCCTAAACATCATCGTGATCATGATCATCTAACAAAACACAATTAGCATTGTATAACATCATCACAACCCAAAAATCAAATATACATCTCATGTCAAATAACTCATGCTATCACATACACATCTATTAGCTGCAAGCTGCACATTAAATGAACATATCTAACATAACCTAACAATATACACATCATGATGGTCACCAACATGTAAATTAAGTACGACTGCAACATAAATATAAAATACATGGACCATATATATATATATATATATATATATATATATATAACTGAATAATTTTAAAAACATACAATTGTAATATAAATGTGATGGATCAGCTGGTGGTACAAAATCAATAGAAGTACTAGTTGAGGCATGCTCAGTCAATGGCGCAGCCTCGATGGTCGATGGTCCAGCCTGCTCATGATCATGAGTACTGATGGATGTTTCATGCTGCTGACTGGACGTGGCCGATGGTCCAGCCTCATCTCCATGATGACTGTTGCTAGATGCTAGTGGAGGCTCATTCTCATCTGGCATGACGCGAGGTGAACAATCAAGAGATTATGAGTCGTTTCTCGTGCAATTTCCATCATGTGGTGCATCTAGACCATGCCTATAACATGCAACAGTCTTCCTCTGTCACGTAACAACTATCGTAGCTTCGAAAACATGCCACATCAGGCTGTACATGTCACGTGGCATGCCTCTCCACATCTATAATAGCCTATCATCAGCCTATATGTCTCTGTAATGAGCGGGCCTGATGCCCGCCTCAACAATCAATGCATTGAGTTGGTTGCCCAATTCCATCCTGTATCTAGTATCAAGTCGACCGCGCCTAGAAAAAGGTGGTACCAGCACACCAGTAGAAGCATGTCTCTCTGCACCGACCTCCTGATGATCCTCAACATCTGGCATGCACTGATTGTCATCAAGATCCACACCTGGATCATTTATTGGTTTTGGAATGTCCTCACCATCAAAAGAGCCAATGTATACAAAATATATACAAGTACACAACAATAATTATACAATTTCATTACACAATTTAATAAAAACATGTTAAAGAACATGTTAGAATAAATTTAAATAAAACAATAATATTACCTCTATCATATGGCGGTTCATCATCTGTGAAGAGGATGTTGGCATACCCTCGCCAATCCAATCCATCATAAGGACAGGGGACCATAATGAAGGTATGCAGTTCATCAACACTGTCTAGCAACTCCAGTGCATCATGCAATATCCTGGCTGGAAACATAGTCTCGCCCCTCTTGGGCATTATCTGCCCCCACATGTGCATTCATGCCTCCAACGTCGACCTACGAGGCTGCCGAACAAAAGTAGGCCTCATCTTTGGAAACCTCTCAAAAAATAAACAAAAAATCTTTGAATAAAAAGGGAATTTGACCCTCCCTTGTGCATGAGCACGACATCTATCTAAGGCTGTACAGAACTGCCGCAAAAAAATGGTAGACCACCTAAAAAGTCATGGCTCCTGTACTAAAGAATCAACATAATATAGAAGTGAGAAAATAATGTGTTTCCCATCATTGGTGTTGTGTGAAATGGTCGAAATGAGAAGTGAGAGGCACTACACCTCCTCACTACCAAATGCACCAATACGCAACTTACCTCCAGTGACCTGAAAATCTGCAGTAGATAGTACTGATGCTCCAATGTATCTTTGGGAGTAAACTAAATGACTCCCTACTACACAACCAACTGGAACCTCTGGGAACAAGGGAAAATCCACCCCTCTCCTCAATAGCCCTATAATGAAATATATATCCTCCTCAGTGGGTGTGTACCACTAGTTAGGACCAACCTGGAAAGCCTATCGGTGGGCATTCCACCTGCGGATAACATGTCTCAAAAACACACCATGGGCCTTTAGGGAAGTAGCCTCCTCATAGAACTTGAGGAGGCCTACCTGCCTTAGGAGCCCCTGGGTGGCTGTTGTAATAGGGCAAGGGTACGCATCTCTCTCTGTCTCTCGTGCCTCCCACAGGTGAACCATGTCATACTACTCCAGGTGAACCATGTCATACTGCTCCGCCTGTTGTTGATGTTGTTCACCCTCTTCTCTCTGAATCATTGACATATTAAATAAAAAAATTTATTAAATGAGACATGTATTCAGGAATATACATATATAATTGTTTTTGCAAAAAAAAAAAAAATAGACCAGTTGGTGCGCTGCAAAAAACATTCATACATCAGTTCTAGTGCGTTGCTTGTTTGTCACGCACCAGGGGCGATGCCCCAGATGACATTAAATGCACTGTAGGCAGTGCACCTAAAATTTTTTAAAGCACTGTTGACTATGTATGGTGTCAGAAGAGAGGTGCGCTGACTAAAATATACGCCCCGACATGTATAGTTGTGTCAGTGCACCTACTTCCTAACTAATTACATAGTCAACGGTGTGATATTTTACCAAGCCACACAGTTGGCCCTATTGGAAGGTCAAATGCGGTGTGCTGACAGGCACAGGGGCAGATATTTCTGTCAATGCACCGCGTTGCCGCTATTCCACATGGTCAATGGTGCGGCAAGCTAAATGACCGCACCGTACTTTTTTTTAAATTTTAAAATAACTTGGTGTGCCTTTCGGTACCACCTCAGACACGGTGCATATACTATTAGCACTGGTTGTGGTGCGGCCTGTAAATTTTATAGGCTGCACTGCTTACCGGTGCAAGCCGAATGGCTTGTGCGCACCACGCGACAAAAAATGTTGGGTCCCTATATTACTAGTATAGTCTCTTATTGTTGTTAGTGTAACCCCCTTATTGTTAATATTGTACCTTTGTAACCCCCATATTGTTATTATTGTGCCCTTAAATTATTATTGTTAGGTCGGCTAGGATTACATTGTGGCTCCATGGACTCCTGTATATAGAAAGGAGGTTTTGTAATTTGTATCATCCAAGAATTTTTCATTCATGTAATGTATTGGAGGTTTCCCCCTTGAAGTGGCTTATTTCTAAGGCATTGATATCTATTTTCTTCTATTTTTGTAGTCGATTTCACAACATTTGGTATCAAAGCTTTGGATTCTAGGGTTTCGCTGCTCCAAACAGTTCATTATGGCATTTTAACTATAACATTTTTTCTACGAAGGTTTAGAAGCTGAAATTTTTAGAGTGTGAAGACCAAGTCCTGAGGAACATCATCGCAAAATTTCAGAGCTTGTTTCGAAATAGTATCAGAGATATGATCTGTGGAAGTTAGGTTTTTTTGTAGGCTCCTGAATTTAACCTAAACAGGTCATTGTGGAATTTTTGCTATAAAATTGTTTCTACGAAGGTTCAGAAGTTGAAATGTTTAGAGTGCAAAGAAAAAATATTGAGGAACATCTTCGCAAAATTTCAGAACTTAGCTCGCAATATTGTGGACGTTAGGGCTTTTTTAGGCTTCTGAATTTCATCTCAAAGAGGTGATCGTGGGAAAATCTTCATAACACTCTCTCTGGGCATCAGATTGGAATGTTGTAAAAAGTGGCCACAATTACACAGACTGTAGTTTCCTATCTATCAATTTCAGAGCCAAAGGAGGAAACATTGACACGTGGCAAGTCATACAAGTTCACTCTACTGAACCAGTCCATAATTGGGTCATTGTGGGAGATTGGACATAACTTTGCCTTCAAGAATCTAAATCAGGCCAGACCTGTGGAATTTGAAAGAAGATTCAAATGGCTACTGCAGGGCCTAATTTCAGATATTGAGGATCCATATTTATAGATATAATTCAATTTCAATATATAGCTCTTCAAAATAAAGTAAAAGGTGTGTATTTTTCTTTTCCGAATTGCATAAGTCTTGTTTGAATAATCAAGTTGAATTGATTCCAAGGGCATATTGTAGAATAGATATCAGTATTGGATTCTAAATTGGCCCCTAAAAAGAATTCAACACCCATTAAGCCTTTAGAAAGCTCTACTATGACTCATGAAGACGAAGAATGGCAACATGACATATCAAAATTACAAGAGCAAGTGCAACAAATTTCACTCTCGCAAGAAGCAACAAAAAAAGAAATGGAAGTTTGAAGAAAGGTGTGGAAACTAAGATGGATGGTTTGAAGAAAGGCGAGATCATAAAGATGGATGGTTTGAAGAATGGCATGGGAAGGTAGCATGGAGATCCAAGATGGAAAACATGAACAATGATCTAAAAGTAGACATGGAAGGTTTCACAAAGTTGATACAAGAAATGTTTCCTAATGGTGAAAAGATAGTAGAGGAAACTCATGATGAGAACAAAATAAATGTTAATCGTGACTTCATAAACTCTAATGTTGGCAGGAAGAACCACCATATTCCAAAAATGGATATGAGTAAGTTTGATGGAAAGGATCCTGTAACATGGATACTACAGATGGAGCAATATTTTGATCTCCATAATTTGCAAAACACACAAAAGGTACGCATTGCAACCTTACATTTAGAAAAAATACATTTGTATGGTATCGATGGCTTTGCTCCCGTAAAAAAATTGTCACTTGGTCAATTTTTACGGAGGAAATGATAGCACATTATGAGGATACAAAGAGCAACACCTTCTTTAGCCAATTGATAAATCTCAAACGAAAGGGTTTAGTGGGGCAGCACATTGAGGACTTCCAAAAATTGAATATAAGGGTAACTGATATTCCAGAGGAACACAGGATTGATCTCTTCATAGGCACTTTAAAGGATAACTTCCAACATGAAGTTCGCGTTTTGGAACCTGATTCATTGGAGAAGGCATTCAGGTTGGCAAGAAAAGTTGAATGTAAAATTATGGCGACAAGGAAGCCTACCACTCAATTCTATAAAGAAGGAAGTGTTGCTACGCCTAGATTTCCACAACCTACAAGGTTCACACCACAACAATTGGAAGAAAAAAGAGCAAAAGGGCTTTGCTACAGTTGTGATAGCAAATACACTAAAGGTCATAAGTGTGCTGAGAAGAAACTATTTTACATAGATTGTGAAGAGGAAGAAGAAAATGAACAAGAAGAGGATATACACCAGGAACCAACCCTAGAAGAGGAAGAAATGAATCCGACCATATCGTGTAATGCACTGGCAGGAATTACCACTCAAACTCTCAAGATAGAAGGACAAATCAAGAAGAAAAAGGTAATAGTGTTGATTGATTCAGGTAGCACCCATAATTTTATTCATTGTAAGGTAGCCAAGGAATTAAATTGTTTCCTATACCCAGCACCAGAATGTCAAGTGATGGTTGCAAATGGAGAAACTATAAATTTCTCTAGAAAATGTCATAATATCAAGCTAACCATGGGGGAATATGTATTGAATAGTCCAATGCTTTCCATTCCTATGGGAGGTGCTGATGTTGTACTAGGAGTACAATGGTTACAATCTTTGGGGACGGTAGCTTTTAATTTTCAAGAACTTTTATTGAAATTTTTTTCAGAAGGAAAGGAAGTTGAATTACGGGGTATTGCGGGGAAGCCAGGAAGGATAATAAGCTCTAATGTCATGACAAAGCTTCTAAAGAAAAAACAGCGAGGCGTAATTGCACAATTATGCTCACTAGAAGTTCCAACATCAAAATCATCTATTTCTGCAGATCTCCAACAAGTCTTGGACAATCATTCCAAGGTGTTTGAAACTCCCAAAGGACTCCCACCTATTCGTGATCTTGATCATGCTATTCATTTGATTCCAGGAAGTGTTCCTCCAAACATCAGGCCTTATAGATATCCTTACTTCCAAAAGAGCGAAATTGAATGTATGATTGTAGAAATGTTAGAGGCGGGTATAATTCAACCTAGTCAAAGTTCTTTCTCTGCTCCTGTAGTATTGGTACACAAGAAGGATGGATCATGGCGCATGTGTCCGGATTATAGGGAGCTCAATAAGCTCACCATTAAAGATAAATTTCCCATTCTGTGATTGATGAATTATTGGATGAATTAC
Source organism: Pinus albicaulis (assembly GCA_034641835.2). Taxonomy (NCBI): domain Eukaryota; kingdom Viridiplantae; phylum Streptophyta; class Pinopsida; order Pinales; family Pinaceae; genus Pinus; species Pinus albicaulis. The sequence continues at coordinate 165,877 of JAXQQM020080495.1, forward strand.
ATGGAGCAATTTATTTTACCAAGTTGGATCTTCGTTCAGGATATCATCAAATTAGAATGAAGACTGAAGATATTCCAAAAACAACATTTGAACTCATGAGGGTCATTATGAATTTTTGGTCATGCCTTTTTGGCCTTACCAATGCACCTTCTACATTTCAAGGGTTGATGAATTCCATTTTCAAACCCTTCCTTAGAAAATTTGTGCTAGTATTTTTTGATGATATACTAATCTCCAGCAGGTCTTGGAAGGATCATGTTGAACATGTTGACAGGGTGCTCAAACTATTGCAGGAGAAACAATTATATGCAAAAACATCCAAATGTTTCTTTGGAGTACAAGAGGTGGAATATCTGAGTCATATTGTATCTCATGAGGGTGTTAAGGTAGACCCTAACAAAATTAAAGCCATTAAGGAATGGAAAGTCCCCACAACCATAAAGCAGTTGCGAGGATTTCTCGGGTTAACAGGGTATTATCACAAGTTTGTTAAGAATTATGGGAGAATAGCAGCACCTCTAACAACATTATTGAAGAAAGATGCATTTTCATGGACTCCTGAAGCAACTAAGGCCTTTGAACATCTTAAAGAGGCAATGTGCCTAGCACACCGGTCTTAGCTACGTCAGACTTCACAAAAACATTTATTGTGGAATGTGATGCCTCGGGAAATGGAATTGGTGCTGTTTTACTGCAGGAAGGAAGACCCATTGCTTTTGAAAGTCGTCCAATCAAAGGAAAGTATTTACAGAAACCTATTTATGAGAAGGAAATGTTAGCAATACTGCATGCACTAAAGAAATGGAGAACTTACCTAATGGGAAGACACTTCAAGGTAAAAGCTGATCATGATAGTCTTAAACACTTTTTGGAACAAAGACTATCTTCAGAAGAGCAGCAAAAATGGGTCACAAAGATGTTGGGTTATGACTTTGAAATAATCTACAAAAAGGGAAGCTAAATGTTGTTGCAGATGCACTCTCAAGAAAGAATGAAGAGGTGGAAGCATTGCTTTGTGCCATTTCTATTATCCAACCAGATTGGATAACCGAAGCAAGAGATGAATGGAAGAAGGACGAATAAGTGTGGACACTCATTCAAAAGTTGTAGCAAGATCCTAGTACTTTGATGAACCACACGTTTGGTTGAAACGCGTCGACTTTTTCATGATAATGTGATTTTTGAAAGATTTGCTTAAGATCCTAGTACATCTGATACATTTAGTTGGAAAAATGATTCCTTATGGTACAAATATAGCTTATATCTTTGTAAGAATTCCCAACTAAAACAAAATATTCTTTTGGAATTGCACACTTCTCCTTTAGGAGGACACTCAGGATTTTTAAAAACTTACCACGGGGTGAAGAAAGAATTTTTTTGGGATGGCCTTAAATCTGATATTCAAAATTTTGTGGCGGAATGTTTGGTTTTCCAGCAGAATAAAGTGGAAACAATTAAGACCCCGGGACTTCTACAACCTTTATCCATTCCAAGTCAACGTTGGGAGGAGATTTCAATGGATTTTATCACAGGTTTACCTAAGTCTGAAGGAAAGAGTGTCATCATGGTGTTAGTTGATAGACTTACCAAGTATGCACACTTTTGTGCATTATCTCATCCATTTAAAGCAAGTACAGTTGCTACTACATTTATGGACATAATTCAAAAGCTACATGGAAGCCCAAGGGTTATTGTGAGCGACAAAGATCCCATCTT
>JAXQQM020070956.1:0-80518 GCA_034641835.2 Pinus albicaulis
AACTTGTCCATGTGGCTTGATTTGCCTGAAGACACCTGCAATATAGACTTTAACAAAATGGCTGCAGAAAGTTGAAGCAGCTGCAGAAAGTGACAAGATTCCGCAGCTAAATGAGAAAAAATATAATTCAAACAGCAGACACAAAACATAATTAAAAACCACTTTAAATGCTCTTTTATGATTAATATGCAATGATGTTGATGAATTAGGAGGTCCAGGTAAATGGAAAAAAGTCTAGAAAGGTGTATACGAAAGATGTAAGTTTGGGACTCAACACACCACTGTCAAGAAACCACACTGAACCCATCACACTTGAGACCAAGCATGCGATTAGCAAAAAATCCAGCTCAAACTGCGAGGCTAACGCCTCTCCAGCTGCAGATCCAGCAGCCTGCTTATTTTTCTTCTTCTGTGGACAATTAGTGGCGTAATGTCTGTGTTGGTGAAAGTGAAAGCACTTCACCTTGGACATGTCCTGCTTCTTTCCTTTCGCACCGGATTGAGAAGAATTATTATTTCTCTTCCCCTTCCTTATTTTGGCATCGAAAGTGCAATTTTCTTCATATGAGTTCTTTGATGAAGATCTGTCCCTGGTACTTCGCCTTATCTCCTCTTGCACAAGATCCGACCACAGTCGTTCCCATCTTGGCAATTTCTCCCGACCATTGACAGAGTCCTGATAAGAATGCCAACTCTTCGAAAGCCCAAGAAGAGCCAAGCTCACCAATTCCTCATCATCTATAGTCACCCCCAAACGTCCCAGCTCATCCCTGCATTGGATGAACTTCGCGACGTACTTGGGCATACTGTCACCTTTCTCCATTTTTATGTTCCTGAGTTTATCCTTGAGTGCCAACTTCCTCTGGTCGCTCTTTCTTTGGAATAAGTCTGTTAATGCTTTCCACATCAAGAATGGAGAAGCCTTACTATGAAGGCTGGACACTATGTGATCCTTTACACCTTCCAATAAAATTTTTCGACACTTTGTTGTCTTCTTTTGCCATGCGTCAAGTGCGGTAGCATCGCCAGAAGCAAGTTTTCGAATTTCTGCATCTATGAACTCCTTCAACCCATTGTCATCCAGCACCACCTCCATCCTGTCCTTCCATGCAATATAATTCAAGCTGCACACAAGGGCATACTCCAATCGCAATTTTTTGAAAGACATCTCAACTTCGACACCAAGAAAACACTGCTGCAAATTCGAATTCCACCAACACAAAACTCAACCGCTTCAATGTTTTGCAATTGCTCTAATGATCAATATCGCTCCAATACCATGTAGAAATTTTGAAAAACTGATATATTATTCATCGAGATTCTCTTGATCACACAATGTTTTAACTTCATGCACAATACATAATCTCTTCTACCATTGACCATTAATTGCGGAAATAAAAACAATCGCATGCGCACATTAAAACCATAAACAATCACACATATGAACACAATATTTTATGGGAAAGATTAAAGCTGAAAACCCCCAACTATCTATATATTATATGTCATATAGATCATGTAACAATCATTATAAAAAGCTCCTCACAAGCTCTCAATGTAATCTCCAATTGCTACACACTAATCAAGCTAGATATAAAAAATCACATGCTCCAATCTCTACCACCTGATAGCCTGCCTCTGCTTCGCAATCCCTGCTGAAGAATGGCTCACAATTAACTAGAATTGGTCCAGCCTATAATTTTCAATCCTCATTGGCATCTCCAATCACTATGTGTTGCAAATCATGCAAGAATATAGTCATAACTGATAGTCACACTGCTCTTTCACCTACCTCTTCACTGGTCTCCACTGAAACTATCCATGCACTGTAGTTAACTGATGTATTCTTTAGTTGATTAATGAGTTATTAATTAGTGAATTTATTAATAATTAATTCACACCACTCTCACTAGTGTATCAATCAGTTAGACTAGATACAACTCGCTCAACTATGTTTAACTCAATTAAACTGAACACAACTCCATCAACTAGCTCAATAACTCCACCAAACTTTGTCACATGAGTTCTAACTGAAGTATCCATGCAATACCTCCACTTAACCCTCAGGAATAGCGTAATTCCTTCTGTCAACTCCCGTGCCACATCTATGCACTTAACTAAATTGCTCCAAGAGGATAAGATAATGTTTATAGTCCAAATATTATTAAGAGCTAATAATTTTCGACATATCTATTTTTAGACTGGCGATCTAAAAATAGATTTCGCCCAATATGTCAAAAAATAGAAGTCCGTCTATTTTTTCCGACTTGACCAACCATCCACAAAAAACATCCTGCAACTCATAGAACATGATCCATATGTCTAAAATAGACTTTGCGCCAAAAGTAGCCTGCGGGCCCACTTAGCAAAGGTGACTTCTTTCCACTAAGCTCATCATATTGTTGCAATCTCAACATTTGAAACTCTTTCAACCTCCCATAGAGCCTTTATTCTCTTGAAAATTTTCTTCTCAGCAGCATGTCTTCTTGCTTTCCTCTTGAGCTAAGTAATTTCAAAATTACCTAATCTCAACGTCTCTTCAATTTCTTCATGACTGCTCTTTTCTATTTGAGTATGAGAAACTTTGTTTTTGTTAGCTTCGGGCATTGGTGATGATAGGTCTATATGTTCTTCATAAACATTGGAAACTTTCCCTATTTTCTCTAACTCCATATCCAGCTCTTGCAAATTTTTTGATTGCTTGGTTAAAGGCTTTCTGGGCTTGAATACAAACTCTGAAATCTCATCATTAAAATCCATCTTTATATAAGATTTCATCTTCTTAGATTTCTCTTCATCCAATTTTATGAAGTCTGCCTGAACCAAAGGAGATTCTTAAATATCAATAGCCTGTAAAAGATCATTCAAATCACCCTTTAAATCTATAATTTCTCTTGAAACCACTGTTTTACCCTTTTCCTTTGCTATTTGACTTCTAGTCAATCTTTTATGGACTGATTTTCTAGGTGATTGTTCCTATACTGTTTCCTTAACTTTAGTTGTCTTATTTTGTGTAGGTTGAGGAGTCTCTCGAATAATCACTGATGTTATAATTTCTGGCTCTTTCACTTGCTTTCTGGGTTTCAACTTGACAAATATTTTTGATCTTGTCTCTGTAGGATCACTAGTTTCTGATGGTGATTTTTCTTTGGCCTTAGGGCTAATACATGTTTCTTGTGTTTCCACCCCAAATCCACACAAAAAAAAAAAATGTATACCATTCTCTATTTATCCTACGAGGTTCATGTAAAACAATCAATTTAACTATACCATGATGGAAAAGTTAAGTTTCACATCCTTGAGTTTTCATTTGCACTTTTTCTGCCATCTTAGCTAAACTTCGAAACAAGAAGAAAGGAAAATCCAAAGAAATTATTCCAGTAAAATGCAATAGGAGTTTCAAATGATAAGAATACACTTTATGGTATCTTCCCTCACAAATGAAATACCTTTGAATGTTGAAGAGCAGGTTGACATAGGTGTTCTTGATGTAACTTCTTGGCACTACTTTAGTTAATTCTGTCTCTGCAAACTCTGGCTTCAGAAATATTTTACAAGGTTCCATATCCATCCTGAAATTTATGAACCATATTTCTTCTCCCCTTGGAATTTCTGTCACTAAAGATATGATCTCAGGGGAAATTGGCAAGTTTAAGACTCCAAATTTTGTATTTGAACCTATGAAATGAAGAGAAAACTCTTTTGTCACTTGATTATGACCTCCCTACAATTTTTCACAGAATTTCCAACATCTTTCTTCTTGAAGGCCTCCTCAACTGATTTTTTCTTGGTTAGAGCCTCTATGCTTTCAGGTTTAGTCCTTAAATAGTGGTCTGACCTGTTGTTCTTTCTTTCTTCTATCATATTTCCCTTGAAATTCCTGTGTGTTTCTTGAAAACTTGTAATATCAACCTCACTTGATTTCAGAATAAGCTACCTCGCTTAATTTAGGCATTCAACCTCGCTTATTAATGAGAGAAGCTTTGGTTTCTACTTACCATGAGCTTACAATTCAAAAAAAAAGGCATGCATGAGGTGTTTCTTGCATAAGAAAATAAAACTAGGAACCAGCCCTTTTCAAATTTGAAAATGACGAACATAAATGACCTCTAACGAATGTCATGATGGTTATGAATGATGGCATGTATGAGAAAAGACTCCTAGCTGACAGCTAATCATGAAATATTAATGGAATTTGATGGATTTGATAACTTGACAAGACATGCTACGAATCCCCGATTTCATAGCGCACCTAATGTAATTTTGGGGTTTTTTGCTACAAAAGGAGCAGTGTTTTCGTAGCACAAAATCAGTTGTTAACGCTGTCTGTGCTATGAAAACGTGGTTTCGTGGCTTAATAATTTTTTTTTAAAATGGTTAAAAACTGGACTTTCTAAACATGATATGAGACACTCAAGGTATGAGATAAGGTTGTTGGAATTTATTTTGTAATGAAAATGAGACTCTAACCCTATCACTTAACCCCTAAAAACTTAAAATGACTTAACACCTATCTAAGACCATAACTAAAACAAGATAAATTGTCCAAGTTTTAGAAAAAAAAATTATGGTGATAATAGGTTGTAACACCCTAATCTGACATCTACCCAAGTAACCATTAAAATGGGGTAAATATGCGACAAGAGGACACTATAATGAGATTAAACCTCCTATGTAACCTTAAGGAAGAAGAACCGACAAAAGCACATCAAAAATACCTTGTATAGTATCGAAAACACCCCAGGAGGAAACCCAACACTTCATGCCTCTTACCCCTAGGTCACATTAACATTTTAACCCTTTTGAGCCATAGATGCATGCATAACACTACATTCATGTTCCCAAGATGATATAGCCCCATGAACAACATTGCGTACCTATGGCTAGGGCCCCAAAAGCTGATTTTTCTACTTGCAACTCCGGGATTTGATCCACCTTTTTAGGCTTAGAGCCCCAGTCACTACCCAGAACTTCATGAAATATTAGGGGATGAAAAATAAAAATAGAAAAATAATACAAAAGAAATAACATAAAAAAATAACTCATCTGGACCTCTCCTATCCATGACAGTAATTTTGTCAAACATGTCACAAACATTGAATCTATAGGTGTAAATAATAGATTTAAGCATAGGGGTCTCATATTTATCTGAGAATTGCTAATAAGAATTTCTCCCTTATATCATTAGCTGAAATACAATATATTTGACCATAGATACATTTTTCATTCATTTACAAGTAAAAACATGGATAGAGCCATACATCGTCACTGATAAAATACGTGCTTACAACCACCATAATAACAACAAAATTACCATGGATACAAAAACAATAGAATCCGAATAATAATCAATACATTTTCATACCAAATACAAAAGGAATGAGCTCTTCATTACTGAATGTAAAAACCAACCGGAGATGAGACTTCCACATTCCACCCGACAATAGATTTCTTGAGCCAAATATTACTTCATCTAATCACCCATGTGCCATATTCTAAGCATGAATGTGCAACTCATAACCAAACAAGAATGAATTCTACCAGAGTTCGTCACCTACAATGTAAGGAATTTTCCCGTCTCCTAGTCTCTCAAGCTTTACCGTAATCCATAGTCCGAATCAGGGATCACTAAACCCTAAACCGAGATATACTCCACATGCTTTATTGTACATCCTCTCCTAGGACTACTAGGCCAAAATACATAGTACCCAACTCTTAGGATTTACCAAAATCCATCCCGGATCACTAGGCCCTAAACTGAGGAAAACCACCTCTACAATTTATCATATATCTCGTCATTCAGACGAAAGGATTCCTAGGCCCACTGAGGAAACAAACTATCTGAATTTACCAAAACCCACAGTCTGGTTCAAGGGTTACTAGACCATGTTTTATATCAATTTGTAGATCCACCTCACTTTGCTTCGAATCCAATGGGGTAATCAAAATCAACCAAAGTATGAGAACCCATCTTGTGACAGGTCAATTTGTGCATCACTCCCAAAGCCAAGATCAATACAAATTAGGGTCTATCATACTCTAAATCAGTTGCTACATGCCCTAAACAAGTTATCCCATTGATGGTTTTCCTCCATGAAAGTTTCACTACTTAGATTCCAGTTGAAGTGTTCCATTGAGCCATCAACGCATACCTAGACTGTAGTAAGTGCTTTGCAGAGCATCTACTCCCATGCAAGGCTGCATTGTAGAGAATATAGGCCAACTTTATAGTGTGTTGGTCAACTAGGAGGGAATTGTTCATAGAATTCCGGGAATATTCCCACCCTCTAGTGGCTTCTAGAAGTTGTTCCAGCTATCATATCATCTGATAACTTTGAATATGGACACCAAGGATCCATTGAACCTGTTATCCTCCTATTCCCATGAACAAGGAAACCTCTTCATCCATTTTTGGAAAACCCATTCAACGATTCATTAATGTCAAACTACCTTCACTACTTATAAATTGAGCACTGATCATAGTGCACAAGAGTGCAAGAATTTGAATTCGTAGAGTTATGTTGGTGAGATCACAGCTCTTGGAGGTATCATTTGCACGTAATGTTATGTTGCTGGAGTGATGTTGTTGATGTGATGAGGATAGGACTGAAGCTATAGTGATGATGTTGATGTGATGAGGATAGGACTGAAGCTGGAGCGAGTTGACATCGAATCAATCCAACTGGTTGCAACTTCTCCTTCTACTTCATAATAAAGAGATTTGTTCCTTTCCTAATACATGTGTCTATGATGTTATATGTGTATTTTCAAATGCAATTTATTCAATTTTTTAAACATGAATAGATCATATGCCTTTATGCCATTTTCTGGCTTCTATTTTCCATTGCAGGTACCAATCAAGCGAGTTCAGTTCGATTGAGAGCGATAGAAGTTATGAAAGGGAGGCAAGGAATAGTGAAAGATCACAAGTAGGTGTTCTTCCTTTATCTATTCATTTTAAGGAGAAGGTAAAATATATTTATTATGTTGTTCTAAGTATGACCACCACACTTAAGGAAAACATATATATCCGTAGGTTTGGTTTCCGTAAAACAAATTGGCAACCATACTGGGGAATGACAGATTATCCCTGGTGGTTTTATCCTTGTTTATCAACCTCTAGTGCACTTTACTTTCTTTATTTCAATCATTTTAATTTGTTTTAGTAAAATTAGTGTGTTTGATTTCCTTTTTTGAGTTTTCCTCTGGCACCAACGCACTGATTGTCTTGACACGATGCTTTGCATAACACTGTTGGATTAGGGAAATTTATTTGTAATGAACTGTCTCCCACTCAGGGGTGCGTTCCTCCTATGACGAACCAAAAATCGTCATATTTTTTTCTTTTGAAATTCATTTGAATATCTTGTTTGCTGAGTTTTCAAGTGTCTGATTACCTCTATAGACCAGATTGCCTCTACTATTCTTGCCTCAATTTGGATATTTGTTTGATCGATGTTTCGTTTTGTTTTATTTATCATTGTTGAATAGCTCCAAAGTTTTAAATTTTATATTTGATAAGTTATTTATTTTTGAAAGAGTAATTTTCGTTTCAGTCTTCATTTCTCTTGAAAGTATTGATTGATTGTTTGTGCATCTTAGTTTCTTTTTCGTTTAGCTAAACTTAAAAGAAATTGAAAAGAAAAACATGCATTTGCATATAGGGATTGTGAGTGCTGCATAGGAATAGTTAGGAAATTTTCATTTAGATGTGCTCATTATTGATTGCTTACAATCTTATTACTCTATCCCTTGTTGTGATCCACGTGGATATTGGTGGCCACCCATATATTCCATTTGGACCCGCACCATCAGTTAAGCCTACCACTGCCCTAGCTATTTATTTCCATTATGTCTATAAGAAAATTTCAGTTCTTTGATATTAATGAAATGAATTTTTATTTCCGCTATATATCTGTGTTTATGGTTATATGTGTATTATGTTGTGTTCCCGCATAAATCTAGATTAGTGGTATTAGATCAGTCTCCTCTTTCTATGTTTTTCTTTGCATGTCCCCAACGAGTTCAGGGTATAAGGAGTAAGGGCTCGATCTAGTTGAACCCTTGCAATATCAGCCTCACAATCCCCAATTACCTCCCATGGCAGAATAAAAGAAATATGAGGGAGCATGATATCCTATAAAAATATTGCTTGAGGAGGCCCTCGAGAGACAAAGTAATGTGATGATGGATAACTTTGCTCAGATCCTTCACCGACTACCCACCTATGACACATCTGCATCCAACATCCACTCTGGAGGCATCATGCCCTTCAAGGTACAAGTAAACTTTGACATTCATGTATTTGAAGGCCAGATAGATGCAAACATCATAGATAGATGGTTGAATTTGCTAGAAGGGTATTTCTCGGTCCATGATTTCTCCGACCGAAAAAAGATTATTTTTGCACTCCTTAAAGCTACCCCCCATGTCAAAGATTGGTGGGAAACCTACTGTGATCAAAGGACAAGGGGGAACCATCTCTATTCTTGGTCGCACCCACTTGGAATTCATTCCGAGATAGCATCAAGGAACAATATTACCCTGTGGGGAGCTATGAGGAAAATTACATCTAATATACCACGTTACGACAGTAAAGGGATCAAGATGTGCATGAACTGACGAATTTGTTCCATACCCTATGCACAAACTTGGGTATTAAATATTTAGAGAGACATTTGGTGCTCAAGTACCATAGTTGACTGCACAGACACATTCAGGAGGAAATGGGGTTCCTCATCATTACCTTGCTTGGCATGACTTATCACTATGCCACCAAGATTTAGCAGAAATTTAAGCAGAAGAAGCGAGACTTTGGATCTGTGAATTCGAAGCTAGGGAAAGGTGCCCCCGAACCACAAAAAAATGGGCAAAGCCAAAGGGGGGTGACTTAGAACACCACCAAAAATCAAAATAAGGACATGGGAAAGCAGTGTGAATTCCATAACAACCCCACTCACAACACAATAGAGTGTCCGGCGAAATAGTCGTTGGTGGTCGAACTGAAGGCACTCGAATTAGATGTGTGTTCTAAACCTGAGAAAAAACCAGACTAGGGAGATGAAAAAGGGAAGCAGATCATTGATGTGAAACCCGATGCCATTTTTTCCACCACCAAGATCTAGAGGGAGGATCCCGAGGATCCAGAGGAGGAGGAGCACCTCTTCCATTTGCAGATGTGGGTTAAGGGTTCTCCACTGCAATTTCTTGTCAATATCGGAAGCCAAAAGAACCTCATTTCAGCAGAGGTTGTGAAGAAGCTCGGACTACCGATCATAGCACACTCGTAGCCATATACCATCGGGTGGCTTCACCCAGGGAGAGATATGCGTGTCCGCCAATAGTGCCGCCTTCCATACAACATCAAGCCATTCACAGATGAGGTATTATGTGATGTTGCTCCTCTTAATGTAGCTGATGTATTATTGGTCCAACCATACTTATGGAGGCAACATATTATGTATGAATCTAGGCCTTGTGCTATTATTATTACTTTTGGAAATAACTTGTACAAGATACCGGAGGTAATACCACCTCTTGCCATATCTTTGACTACTGCAAAACAATGCAGTAAGATTGTTTCCCAAACAAGGAAATTTGTTTCCATTACCACTCACCCATGATGAAAGAAGAAGATTGTGGCCACAACCTCAAAATAGGGCTCCCCTGCACAGCAGCAACAGATGGAAAAAAACATGGAGGAATACGAAGACATTTTCTCCTCACCCACAGAGGTTCCTCTACACTGTCTGGACAAGCACTCCATTGATTTGACCCTCGACGCACTACCACCTGATATTTCCATAAATCATGCAATTACATAGACAAAATCCACACATTTACTATATGAGGAAACCAAATTTATTGAATGCATCCAGCATGTTCGCCAGCAGGTCCACGACATCCTGGACAAATCCAATACCAAGTTTAGCATAATTTTCCTCTCATGGAGGAAATTAATGCAATGGGGACCATTGCTTCCTAAGGAGGGAGGAATGATCTAGGTGGATATTGGTGGCCACCCACCTATTCCATTTGGACCTGCACCATCAGTTCTTTTAGTTTTTCACTCTCAGCACAATTTACTATTTTTAGCAGGTTGTCAGTTCATGAACTTTCAGAGCCGTTTGGAGGCCTTAATGATCCACATGGATATTGGTGGACACCCAATTATTCCATTTGAACCCCCACCATTGGTTCTTTCAGTTTTTCAGTTTCAGCACAACTTACTATTTTTAGTAGTTTTTCGAGCCTTGAACTTCTAGAGCTATTTTGAGGGCCTAAATGACATTTTTTTGGAAAATTGGGAGCAACATGGGTTGAAGGACTGATGGTTCTCACACCAAAAGTTTTACCCCTCGGATATATCTTTCTAATGAGGTATGATGCATGTCAAATGGAGATCGTATGCCAAAGTTACGTCCTCGGGAAGTTGAAACACTAATTTACCCGACCCATAGTTTTGGCGCTTCATCTCTTATGGTTAGGTTTTTAGATGTTTAAGGTTTTGAATTTTTTCTCAACAATAAATAGGCCTTCTAGCATCATTTTAACAAAGTTCAGAGGCATGTAGCATCCACATATCTTCTTAGAGATAAGCCTACCAACGCCCTATTTGTTTATTTCCATTATGTCTGTAAGCAAATTTCAATTCTTTGATATTAATGAAATGAATATTTATTTCCACTGCATCTCTGTGTTTATGGTTATATGTGTATTCTGTTGCATTCCCACATAAATATGGATCACGTATCTAGTTTTTCATTGTCAAAAATTGAATCGAAATGAATTCTTATCATCTTTATTGCATTCTAGGAATGTCCAATACATCTCGCGGTGAACCTGAAAGACAAAATTATAAGCAAGATCGACTTAAATTTATCTGAATTAATCTAAGGGAGAGTTATCACTTAATGATAAAATTTAGAGGTCTAGGCTAGAGTCGTGTTCTGGAATTGTTAAACATAGCAGATGTCATTAATTGTATGTGATATATTCTAAGTGTGATACCTCATTCCATGTATGTAAGTATATCAGAGCTCGTCCATGTACCTTCGGGTATACAGTGCTAATACAGATTGGGCCTCCACATACGATCGAGTATATATGGGAGGAAAACATTAGGTTGCTTACCATCCATAGGTAACCAAGTTGGCTGCCTTGTACACTGTCATACACCGAACACAACATTCAGGGAGATTTCTTGCATGTACATAAGTCCTTGGTTTACTAGGGCAGTATATTGTAGTTCACAGTTACTTGGTAAAAAATTTTCTTAGCATTACCCTCTTTTTGTTTATATGTTTTTTATTAAAATCAATCAGAAATCATGGAATAATATCAACCATTTCCCCGTCGTTCATGTAGGATAGAAAATAAGCCACCTTTACTACCATAAGCTACACCTAGTAGACAAAGGTGATCTCATCCTACTGAGTCCGGTACCTATGGAACCTTTGGTTCTACATCTTGATCTAATTTACCAGAGTCATTTGATCCTTTGAGTACCGAGTCTGGAGTCGTTTCGATCGATCTCGATTTATCTGCTACTGTCGAGACGAAACCCTCACAGATACCTAAGAACACTGAAATTCAATCCAATGAAATGGTAAATCCAGAACTCGAGCTTGTTCAACTGGAAGTTGATATGAAACCTATTTTTATTTTACCAGAACATCTTGATCCCGCATTTAGACAAAAAAAAATTATTCTCGTGCAACCTTCTCATCCTCAGTTATTCGTAACCATTGAGTCTTCCTCTTTCCTGCAGAGTTTACTGCCTAAAATTTATCTCAGGCCTGACGGTGAAGTACTTCCACCTAGTTTGATTTCAATAGAGAAAGAACTTCACGAATAGAGAATCCCTTCAACTCCCACTCATTTTGGTTCGGGGCTTCATTTTTATCCGTCTTTTCCTTGTTTGAACTACTCGGCTTCTGTAGATCCTGCTCAATGTCAAGTTCCCGTAGATTCATTGGAGTATTTAATAAGTTATTTAACCATGGCTTAGACAACATCACAAACTATACCATCTATTACAGCTGCGAAAACATCTACTATTGCTTCATCTTCGGTGTTTTCTGTGACACTTGAGTCTCATCTTTATGGTGGTTCATCCGTACCACTAGGTTACCAAGATTTAAATGGAACCTACTCTGGTGTCTCCTCTAGTCCATGGACTTCACCCATGTCATCATCTGGAATTTTATCTGGTTCCTCTCCTACGAGTACTGAATGACCTAATATTTATTGACATTATCAGCTCAATATCAGACTGGTCCATCTAATTACCGTCCATCCTATCTAGTATCTGCTCTACTCCTATCATATGAAAGTCAGTATGTGAAATATCCTTATACTCCATATGTTGGGGGGAAATAGATGTTCAGGCCATATGAAAGTACTCCTTTGTTTTTAGGTCAATCTTATGCTGGAATGCTTTTTTTTCAATGGCAACATAATTTTCCTTTTCAGCCACAAATGGTTGTGTATCAATATCAACCGGTTCAAACTTTTGCATCTATACCTACTACACCTGTTATTACTTCTTTGGTTGTTTCTTAGTCTACTCAAGAGGGTCCTTCAACCCCAAACCCTCAATTTTCAGGTCTACATACCCTACCTTCCTAGGCTAGTATTCAAAAACCATCTGTATTGGGAATTTCACAACCACATGCTAGTTTACCTTTGTCAGAGGCTTCTAGTGGTCCCATATATTCACAACCTAGTCTAAATTATCCTAATGGAAAACAATAGTTTTATCAAATCCCATGGCAGCCACAACAACCATTCCAATATTTTCAAGCTTTTCGAGGTCCTAGTCAACAAGCCTATCAAGGGTTTGGTCAAAAAAATTACACCCATCTGGGTTACCAGTAGCAGAATCCTTATGTCAGTACACAACAACCTATTGCCCAACAAATTCCATCTTATCTTGGTTATGCTCAACCTGACCTAAATCGACAGTTGTCATTTTTTGCAACACTAGAGTTACCTAATTTAAACCAGCTCACTAATGATATCATTCATTATTTACCTTGGTGGATGGTGATTCCTCATAATTTACCCTCTAATATTCCAAAATTCAATGGAAATTATGGAGAAGACCCGTCTGCACATGTTATGAATTATCATTTATGGTGTTCATAAAACTCCTTGAATGATGATTATGTTATACTTCGTATTTTCCAATGAACGCATACTAGTTCTACTGCGAAGTGGTATTTGAATTACCACGAAATTCTTTTGATAAATTTACAGCTTTAGCCAGTACTTTACTAACCCAATTTCAGTTACCCATTAGATATGAAACTGGAAGATAAATTTTGACCAACTTTAAACTAACAAATGTTATTCATATATCATATCATATACATTATTTGTGTCATCGTCATCGAATGGTTAAACATTTGTTCCTAGTCAAATTTTTGTTGAGTGGTTTATAAATTCCTTATTGCCATATATCGTCGAGGACGTGGCCAAAGGATGTGTTGTCACTGAAGAGCACGTAATTTGTCATGCCCAATATATGGATTTTATTTATACTCATTCTGGCACGCTCTATGAAAATATTCCAAATGCACCACGACCAAATTTTACTGTTCCTCCTTCTCCATATGGCAAGGACATTCATGTCGGCAATGGTGTGATTGGTTCTGCTAGCTCTCCATCAGCAAATTGACCATCTGGTTCCACACTTGTTGTTTCAAATCAAACCCCTATTTCATCAGATCCTACATCTTCTTCTGAAATACATGTCGTGTCATCTGACAAGGGAAAAAGTGACAAGCAACCTGGAAGTAAGAAGAAGGGGAAAGATAATAAGAAAAAAAATTCACCCCCACAGGAAAAATCATCTCATTCATTCGGTTCTTCTCAGCAACCTCGTTACCCTTGTTTTATATGCAATGAGGAGCATTTTATGCGAGATTTTCCTCGCCGCTCAGAAGCCTCAAATATTCTTAAGAATCTTTTCGCATCTACAGTGTTGAAAAATCGTTTTCCAAACCCAAAAATACATATGTTTGCTACAGATCTCGCTTCTAGTTCGCAAGTGCTTATGCTATCCACCACTAATCCCAAAACTGATGTTTTGGTGTCTACTCGAAGTAAAGATTAAAGTAATCCTTTGTCATCATCGAATGGTCAGGCTACAGATCAACCTACTATATCGACTTCGAATTCATATAATTCGGCTCTACCGCGTATTATTCCTATGTTAACAATAAAGCCACCGAAGGGAGTCGTTCATAAATCAACTTTCAACCCTCGAGCTTGTGCAACTCAAAATTATAACGTAGCCAAAGATCTAGCTTACTCACCTTCTGTTATGCCAATTCTTGAGTTTCTTCAGAATTGTCCCCCCAAAAGCAGTCTTTGTTGTTGGTGATTAGTGGAATTGATCCGATGGATTCTAATCTTGTAGTCTTTATCCACAGGAGCTATGTGCTAGAACTACCAGCAAAATTAACATTTTTTATTCAAGTACATGTCCTGAATCACCTCATTCATCAGAATATCATTGATGAAGGTGCATATACTTTTATCATGTCTATGAGTTGCTAGAAGTCACTTGGCTCACCGACTTTATCACAATCTCCGACGATGTTGAAAGCTTTTGACGGTCGTACATATAAGTCTTCTGGAATTCTTAATAACCTGCAAGTTGAACTAGGGGGGAAAATAGTTACTATTTAAGTTGAGGTCATTGATATACCCCTTGAATACAACATATTACTTGGAAGACCATAGGTTTACGCTATGGTTGTGGTAGTATATACTTACTTTCGTATGGTCATATTCCCCCATAAGGGAAGCATCACAATCATCAATCAACTCTCCTTCTTTTCCTCTGGTTCCTGGGAAACTGGAAGCATTCCATTTATTCACGGCCCCCCACCATCTCTTCAGAACATTGGTGTAGGAATATTTTAGGATTCTTCCCTAATGGGCTCCTTTTCAGTACCGTCGCCTGCGACATTGATGGAAATCTCTAAAATAGATACCTACAATATGATATCTTCAACTTCATCTGACTTAAGAAAGATTCCCAATGATTCTGAAATAGATAGGCTAGGTGAAATTATGCTGCTAAGTCCAATTGAGCTCACATAGCAATCAATATTTTTGGCTTATGCGGCCAATCCAAATCCTTTGTCGTCCACTGTTTTGGTCGATCGTTATTTGGATTATGGTACTTCTTCTTATCATTTTTCACGTGTATTCTTAATATAATAGATCAATATGGAATCCATAATGCTGAAATAATAACCATGGGTAGAATCACATCAACGATCCCATCTTCCATATTACAATGAAGATAGTCCAACTAAACTATATCACCTTACAGTCATTGATTTCTTCGCGAATTCCATTCCTATCCACACCATCGATTCTGAGCGAAACCCATCAAATAACGAAGAAATGATTTCTATCAATATTTCGACCAAACCTCACATTGTAGAAAAAATTCATGTCAGTGCGTCTTGTTATCCATCTAAAATTGACACTTACCGCTCTCTTTTATGTGAATTTCGAGATGTATTTTCTTGGTCATATGAGGAAATTTTAGGCATCGATTCCAGCATTGTTGAAAATGGGATTAAAATGTATCCTAATGTCGAGATGGTATGACAATGCCTGCATCCTATTCATCCTAAGAAAGATGTTGCTATTAATGAAGAGGTTGTAAAAATTTTGCGTGTTGGTTTTCTTTACCCTGTTTCTCTTACAGATTGGGTTTTTAACATTGTTCCTGTCATGAAGAAGTAGGGGAAAATTAGAGTGTGTGTTGATTATTGGGATGTTAATCATGATTTTCCGAAAGACAACTATCCCACTCCATTTATCGACCAAACTACTGCTGAATGTGCCATATGTGAAATATTTTCATTCATGGATGATTTTCCAGTTACAATCAGATCAATATTCGCCCAAAGGACCAATATAAAACTGCTTTTATCTGTCCCTGGGGAAAATTAGCTTATCGAAATTTCCATTTAGGTTTAAAGAACATTGGGGAAACAATCCAGAGGGAAATGAATTATGCTTTCCATGACATCAAGCACATTGTTCAACCGTATTTGAATGATTTACTTGCACATTCACAGAAACAGGCTGACCACCCGCTACATTTGAGAGCGATATTTTTATGATGACATCACTACAAAATACACCTCAATCCACACAAATGCATGTTTGGTGTCAGTTCTAGTCGTTTTATTGGATTTTTCATGTCGAAAGATGGAATTCGACTTGCTCTATTGAAGGTCCAGGCCATTCTTGATTTGTTTGCTCCTTCCAATCTACATCAGTTACAAGGACTCCAAGGGAAGGCTAACTTTCTAAGGAGGTTAATTCATAACTACATCGAAATGGCTAAAGGATTTACTCGACTCTTGAAAAAGGGGATTCCATTCCATTGGGATGAGGTTCCGCAAGCTTCATTTGGTGTTCTTAAAGATAACCTGATCCTAGCATCATTAATCTATCCCCCAAATTATCAGAGTGATTATTTCCTGTATCTCGCCGCTACAGATACAACCATTGCTATGGTTTTAGTCGAAAAAGAAGATGGGATTGAACATCCGATCTATTATTTGAGTCATGTTATAAATAATACAGAAGTTAATTATAGCTATGTTGAGAAGCTCACTTTGGAAGCCGTTCAAGATGTACAAATATTTCTCCATTATATCCTGCTTCAGAAGACCATTGTCATTTCGGATTGCAACCCTATGACATACATTCTGTCACATCAATTTTTGGGTGGAAAATACTCAAAATGGATAATCATTTTGGAGGAATTTGATTTGGAATTCATCAAATCCAAGTCAAAGAAGTCTTTGGTGTTTCCTGAGCTTATTTTTAACCTTCCCTCAAATAGCATTGAGTCTACTACGGAACCATCAATTACGGATGAGTCTTTGTTTCTGATCACATCATCTGACCCCTGGTATGGAGATTTCATCATCTATCTCCAGACCCAAAATTTTTGGCCCAATACCTCTCGCTCGTAACAAAGATGTATTCGATACTGAGCCAAATATTATCTGATCATCATCGATACACTTTATTGTCATAGTGTCGATACGATTTTACATAGGTGCCTCACTCATGAGGAGGTGGAGAAAGTTTTAAATGATTACCACACTGATGCCTGTGGTGGAAATTTGTTTAGATTTTCTACCATGTAGACGATTCTCTGTGTTGGTTACTTCTGGCCTACCATATTTCGCGACTACATTATCGCAATTATAATTCGTCATGCTTTCTAGATATTAGATTGTAAAACCTGCATGCCACTAGCACCAATTCATCATGTCATCATTGTTGGAACATTTTCATAATGGGGCATTGACTTCATGACATGTAACATTTGCTTGGTCAGGGGGGGGGGAATGGGTATATTATATTATCCGTTGACTATTTTACCAAGTGGGCCGAGGCGATGCCTACATTTAACAACAGTGGTGAGACAACTGCATTATTTTTCTTTAACCATGTTGTTACACAGTTCGGTGTGCAGCAATGCATAGAATTAGGCAAATTTTGAGGTCTAAAATGGACCTCCTAAGAAAAATGTACAACAAAAATAAAATTTATAAGAACCAATACGATTCAAGGTGATGATGTCAACCATGGGATATGATTCACCATTTTTAGAGTAAAAAAGTAGAAATATTAAAATATAATAAAATAATAAAACTAATTTTTCAACTCATATTTTCAACTTATCTCCCTAATGTTTTACTCAAATTTCGAGCGATAATACTCATTAGATGAAAAAATTAATTCATTATCCAAGGAGTACCCATGTTGCATACTTTGGACCAACCCTCATACACGAAAATCGAGAAATACATGAAGAAATGTGTTTGCAATCATGTATTTCATGTATTTCTCATTTTTTCGTGTAGAAAATTCCATCTAAAGTATGCAACATGGGTACTCCTTAGATGAGAAATCAAATTTTGCATCCAAAAAGTGCTTCCTCTCAAAATTTGAGTAAACCCATAGGGAGATAAGTTGAAAATACAAGTTGAAAAACTAGTTTTTCATTTTTCCTTCTAAAATTTGATGATGTAATCAGATATTATTTTATTATTTCCACTATTATTTTATAATTTCCTCAGGAGGCCCATTTTAGACCTCAAAATTACCCTAATTTCACATATAATGGAAAAAAATTTCGCAATCACATGATGACTGAGTTGACTGCCAAGTTAGGACTGTCGCATGATAGTTCTACCCCTTATTATCCACAAGCTAATGGACAAGTTGAAGCTATCAAAAAAATTATTAATCGTATGCTTCAAAAAATAATTTGATTTCATAAAAAAAACTAGAATTTAATCATGTACTCATATTTTTGGGAGTATCTAACCTCGGTGAGAAACACAACTGGATTTAATCCCTTTCAACTGGTTTATGGTCTGGAAGCTATCTTACTGATTCACTGTGAAATTTCGTCATTGAAACTCACGATTGACTTGATACCTGACACTTCTGATGAAGACACACATCTTTTAGATCCCATCCATCTATATGAAATGCATCGTGAAGCCGCATTGGCCAACGAAGCACATAAGAGATGAATTAAGATGCAATATGACCACAATATCAAGCCTCACACCTTCTCGGAAGGAGACCTAGTATTCCTTTATGATCAAGAAGCTGATAAGATAGGAATAGGAAAATTCGAACCATTATGGCATGGCCCATACATTTTCAAGCGTATTCTAGCTAAGGGTTCCTACGATTTGGTAGATTATGATGGGATTCCATTGTCGCATCCTTAGAATGGGATGTATCTTAAACAATACTATGCTTGATTCTGTGTAGTAAAAACTGTATGATATTGTATATATGATTTGATTGTGTGTGTGTCACAATGTGTCTTTCAGAGTTTTTCATGTGGTTAGTAATCTGCTTCACATTTTTTTTACAGATGTCAGAATCTTCGAAACCATTTGTTGGATATGCCGATGGTGCTAGTCATAGTATGTAGAATCTACCCTCTACATCATGGGCCATATTCACTCTAAGTGGTGAGTTAGTGAGTTTCTAAGGGATATGTATTGGTTGATCTACCAACAATATCGTTGATTATAGCGCGTTGATAAAACTCCTCGTTGATTCCATTTCACTTGGAATTCGCCACATCATCATCAGGGTAGACTCACAACTTGTTGTACTACAACTTACTAGTGTTTATACTGTCTTAAATCTAACTATTCATTGAATGCTCCTTAGAGTTTGTCTTTCAGAAAGACATTTTGATTACATCAAATATCAACAAATTTCTAGAAACTTTAACACTTAAACCGATTCTTTAGCGAATTATGCGTTAAATAGACATTTGCAACATATGCAAAGATATATTTTGAATTCACATCACACAATTGAATAAGATTGCACATAACCATAGGAAATCACTGAAAGTAAAATAGATTTATAATAAATTTTTTTACAAAAAATTATGTCCAAGACACGTTGTTCATATGACCTCAAAATGTATACAAACATGGCATAATCTAAGTAGACCTAATGGTGCTCACGATAGTAGGTCACTTCTTGGGCTATCATGCAAAATAGCCTCATCCAATGGCTAGGCACAACAATAGTATGGCGCTACAGCCTCATAGGTAAATCCTCGATCCGGACATCTGGTATCCTGAGAGTCAACCCCTCCACATGCTTATGTAACTCAGCATGAGTCTCAGCTAAATCCAAATCCAGAAGGACTGTTCTCCCGAAAATCCTCTCTGATGGTTCTCCCACCTGCTATGCATGACCCACTAGTCGAACAATACCCACATATAAATACATAAAACATATTTGGTTTATTATTTGAAATATAAAAAACAAAAAATATGTAAAAACCCTAAAAAAATCATAAAAAATGGTCCTACATTTTACCTATAGCACCCCATTGAGCATCAGAGGGTAAAATCAAATCTGGTTCTCCACGGAAATCCATCCCTGCATATGGATGCTCCCTAATGATGATATGCTGTCGCCGAAGCCAAGTGAAGAATGTAGTGGAAAACAAGATCAATGATTCACCATCATATCTATCCATCAAATCGACCCACCGTTGCATCTGTGGATCTCTAGGACCAGCTAAACCCAGTGTCACATGATGTGGCTGCATCAATGGAACTCGCTCCAAAATGAAAGTGATCAAGATCAATCCATAGCTGAATTTCTTCGTCTTGCCACCTTTTACTTTGGCCATATGTTCTTTCATCTGAAGGAGCATTACTTCAACCCAGTTGAACACGGTTGGCTCAAGACACTCAAGTGCATACTTCATGTATGATCTGTTCACAACATGAAGTGTCACACTCCCATCTAGGTTTGCAATAGTAAATAGGAGCATTCATAAAGGCATATCACGTACATCTTTGATATTTATTTTTCAATCTTTGCTAGGCTCAGTAATTAGTTGACAAAATTTTCGAATGTAGTCCCTCACTGTCTCACCTCGATGGAAAAATCCAGCAAGGGAAATGGGGGCACCACGGCTCAAAAAACTTGTCAGAAAGAAAATGTCATTAACCAATATTGGGAGAATTTTTTCCCCAATGTGAAGTTCCTGTAGTGTCGGGTCCCATGAGCAAATCAAGAACTGAAATAGTTCCATATGTTTCCTCATCCCTGACAATCTAAAGTACTTGAGAAACCCCCAGTCTCTGAGGGCTTTCACAGTGCCATTATCGTTTAGGGAAACCATATCTTGTTCCTCAGGTTCTCTTTCTCACCATGTAATTGACATTATGATCCAATAAAAGTCTAAAATCAAACCATAGGCCTAGTTAGGATCCATTCCATGCAATAAACTGGAGAAATTTTGGGCAAAAAACATAATTCAAATTTCTAAATTGTGTCCAACAAACTCCTAAGTGGAATATAGAGCATGGCATAGGACTTGGGCTTCTTTTCAGCCCCTTTGCAACACATTTTACGACATCCAAGGGTGCATTGGTTCTAGGGCATTGTATATTTACCATAGGAGCCCCAAAACCCTAAAAAAATGCATGAAACTGAAAAATAATGCAACCAATATAAAGAGGAAGGTTAGATCTCCCACCTGGTACATACGACACGAGAAATGGTCCACAAAATCAGTCGTAATCAACTGCTGAAGTTCGAGGGTAAAACTGCCTCAGAGCATTGAAAATTGAATGGTAAATGTGAAATGGTAACAATGACTTGGTAATTTCTTATTTAATAGTCTTTTTGATTAATTTATGCATATTTAATGAATTTACTGTAGTTTCTACCCATTTTTTTACTATTTAAACAAGTATTTTTAATCCTCTTGGTGGTTATTTGAGCAGGTTTACACTGATACAGTGAATTTGACGTGCATGATTGTGAAATGAATTTTGACCACAAAGCACACTTTTATCTCTTTTTTGAGCTATGTTAAACATGAAAAAGGAAACCCCCTGGAGTTCACTTTTAGCTCTTTTCGTACTCCCAAAACATGAAAATATTTCCGAGCATTTGTCCTTTCGTGCTCATAAAATGAATTTAAACGATATCTACTCAGTATAGTTTTAACCCTTTTCCGGAGTGAGATAGATTATTTATGAAAAAGGAAAACCCTAGTCGAACATGGCTAGGAGGTTCCCTCAGGTATTATTTTACGCTTTTTTGGATATGAGGGAATTTTTTATGAAAAATAACTTGTGGAGTTTTCTTTTTGTCCCTTTTTCAAACTCTATAAACATGAAAAAGGACCAATTTTTCATTGTAGTTAGACTCGTTAAAACATCAAAGAGCGACAACCTTGTCCATCATGACAAGATTGAGGTTCACCTTTCGCTAGACTCGTTAATAACATAGTGATGGATTCACCCGAAGGATGGAATTATACATCAAGCATATGTTATCCTCCTCATGCTTGTTACAAAATAAAGAGGTACTAGTCAGCAACGACTGGGGAAAATTGGAAAGGGATAAATCACTTTATGGTAGAAATTCGCTGTTGAACATGACACTCATTCACTTCATCTTTGTGATTTTTGGGTTGGGTTATCTGATTGATGGTCTATCATACCTATGGTCTATCATATCATCCATTACTTTGGTTTTGGGTCGATGCTTCCAACTCATTAAGTGTCGCTGATATGTTCAAGAGAAGTCACTCAATTATTCCTCATCCTTTGCAATACTCATAAACCTTGATTTCATGACTACCATCCATGAACATTGCTTCATCAGTTACATTATGTCTCTAAAATCATTACTCTTGTTTCATGTCATTGATGGGGGATACATCAAGGCCCTCCTGCGATGAGTTGCTTCCTGTCGACATCAACTCATAACCCAGGAAGTTGAATTAGAAGCAACCTTTTAGTACCTTGGAGCTTGCATAAATCAATGAAAATTTTGTTGTTTTCGGTGATAGGTTGACATCACGGGCCTTTGATCGAAAGACTTTGTATGGTGTTTGACACCAAATCATCTATTCACACCAAGCAGAATGTACTACAATACCTTGAGAGCCATTATCATCAACGGTGGTTTCTCTCGCGTTTGTTAACAACTTACATCATTGGCTAGTAATTAGAAGGTGTCTTCCCATGTTTGACTTTGGATCACATATTTACATGGTTAGGCTCATACCTAAGTGATCGAGTGAACGAGATAGAAGACCCGGAATCTAGTTTCATCCATCAGGGCTGCGATTTCATGAGTAGTACCACATCATCTGTACGCTGGTATTTACACAGATGGTCATCCTATCATGGGTCTTGGTGAGCCCTGTTATTACATGAAGAGTGCTACAATTCCCAGGGGCTGACCTACTTTACTTTATCAACCCGAGGTTCGTACAAACTTGGAGGTGACAGTGCTATATACACAACAAATTCATTCTACTCATGTCATCCTCTTCTGCTCTGTTATCACTCAAAAAATTCAAACATCATTTTGAAAAATTTGGATAGGTTCATGTGTCAAAATAGGGTTGTAGGATTCATTTTAAATTTTTTTCAAGGGAAATATTAAATTTTTATGGTTTAAGTTCACCGTAAGGTCTCAACCCACCGATATTCAAACTCCTTCAGGTCACATCATTCATCATTCTCTGATTCATTTCATTTTCCAAAGTTTTTGTATTGAAAATGACAAATT
The DNA here is from genome assembly GCA_034641835.2 of Pinus albicaulis. NCBI lineage: Eukaryota > Viridiplantae > Streptophyta > Pinopsida > Pinales > Pinaceae > Pinus > Pinus albicaulis. Next base: position 23,149 of record JAXQQM020070956.1, read on the forward strand.
AGCCAAGAAACCACAGTTTTTTAGTGTATTACACTGTAAAAAGTCACTTTTTGCTACGAAACTGGCTAATAGTTTCGTAGCGAATATGAAGCAAAAATTTGTTTTCTGACTTTGAGAAGTCAATTTCAAAGGCAGTTTTTGAGCAACTGAAACCGAATTTTGGAAATATGAAAGAGTTTTTTCTTCATAACAGACCTAAATACACAAACCTCTCTTAATTTCTTCAAGTTCATTAGAAGGTGGCAGAAATTGATAAATTAAAATGTGCTAGGAAACTTCTCTTACTAAACTGTCATGTACATGACTGTTTAGCAGTCAACTTCAAGTTCAGTTTCTGGCCAAATGAAAAAGTGATTTGGAATTATGAAAGAGGTTTTTCTTCATCACAACCCCAGCTAAAAAAAAATCTCTCAAGTTTCTCACAGGTGTTATCAGTTGGGAGATACAAGGATTTCATTGAAGCCCTATCTTCAGAAACAGAGTTTTCCTGTTTTACACATGTTTTTTAAAGGCAGTTTCTCGACAACAAGAGATGTGTTTCAAAAAATAAAGAGATTTTTTTATTCAAGAAATAATGGCCTACAAAAAATTCCTTCAGATTCTCAAACTAGATCATCGATTAGGAGATATCGGCTCTGTTCCAAGACCTATTTTTCAAGAAAAAACAGGAAAAAACTGCAAGGATGTCTTAAATATAAAAGAAGAGTTTGACACCTCAAGGAGCCTGAAAACAAGTTGGTTTATAGTTAATGGATGATGAAGACATATGGATACAATTTTTTTCCACTTTCAGGTTTCAATTTTCAATTTTATGCAAAAAATATGCATCTACAGCAGTTTCATTGCGCCTCCAAGCTTAAAAAGCAAAAAGGCACTATGAAAATGTTGTAGCTGCATTTTTTCTTCTTTTAATCAGTGTTAGACGTGTTAAGGGATGAGTTAAGGGCTGAAAATTTTATGAAGGATGTGTTTAAGGGTGATAAATATGATGAAAGAGGAAAGAGTCATAATTTTTGAGGACAAACGCTTGTAAGGCAACGCTACAGAAAGTGCTACGAAACTGTTTTATTTTCGTAGCGCAATACATTACATCCTTTTGAGAAGTTTTTGAAGTGGTTTTTAGATAGATGGAGGATATGAAAGAGTTATGTAACATGTTAAGCCAACATTTAACAACCAAGGACCACGAAATGAAGATTAAATGATAGCCAGAATGCTCAAAGAAGAAAAAAGATCATTTGCATAAAAAACAAGGTACTGTTTCCTATTTTTTAGGACGTCGGCCAAGTGGTCATGAGGAAATGAATGGCATTATCCAAATTTGACCATGTGATGATATAATTGTCAATGATTTAATTTCAAGTAGATAAGGCTGTTATAGATAGTAATAAGGAGTTTGAGTCCTTTCGAAATAGGACTGTCAAGTAGGATAGGTGTATTTTTGTAATAAATTTCATGTTTTATGGTTATGCAAGGTGTCAGTGGACAGAAATTCGATGTATCTAGCCTATAGGAAGATCATATGATGATGTAAGAAGTATAATGAAGGCCATGAGGTCGAATTTGTCAAGGGTTGGAAGATTTTTGGAAAAATTGTAGCTTATTGTAATTGACTATTTCAGCTAATACAGAGATCTATTACTTGAAAAACTTGAGATTCTAAAGGAGTTTTTAGTGCTTTCCTATTCTATTTGTGCCGCTTATGTATCTCACTTACAATGGTTTTCACTTATATTACTTAGAATTCATCTATGAGATTCTCTGACTTCCTTTATATGTGTATTGACTATGTATACTCATGTTTGATTTGTGTGTGTCCTATTTCTAGAAACTGTGAACAACCTCAACTTCCATGTCAAGTAATTCACCGAATTACTAAAATTTTTGAATCCATGAGCCCAATGTCTACATGCTAATGTTGTTTTTAAACTACATTCAATCATAATCAGTTTAGTTCCTAAATAGAGTTAGCCATCTATATCTTTACTTCATATTATTAACCTTGAGAGAGCCCTCTCAGATTGAGGAGGCTATGCCTCAATCAAAATATTGGTTTGAAATAGTTGCATGAGATTGATTTGATTAGCAGCTTATCAAATTTAATTTTGTGATAACAGTTTGGTGTGTCTGCTGGGAGCGAAGGTGTAAATTTTCCCTGGGAAGAACGGCAAAGTTTCAGCTCTAAGGTCTGAGAGCAGCAGACACTTAGACACATATTGGATGTATTTCTACTCTGGTGACTCCACACATCAAATAATCAATTGGAAGGTGACTCCACTTCTTAAATATCAATAGCTTGATGAAGTTTCAAGATGAGTTCCACTGCAAGAATAAATTCCAACTATGCCCCTATGAATCGGTCTCATGTCCCTGGTTTTCTAAATACTATGCCAAAGGTTGAATGGTTAACATATCTTCCAATATATAAATATGAAAATAAATAAAATGATTCTCTTCATTTGGTTAGATTCCATATGCATGTATGCAAACTTAAGGTTCAGTTCCCTGAGAATTATCTCATGAAGATGTTTATGGCCACTTTAGAAGGAAAAGCATGGTCTTGGTATGAAAGCTTGCCAAATGGTTGATTATATTCTCTTGCTGATTCCCATGTTGCATTTTATGAGATTTATGAAGAGTGTCATCCCTCCTTATTTGTGGTCAAATACTGCTATAAACACTATGTGAGTTTTATTGAATATTTGGAGAATTCTTATGAAGATGATGAATTCATGGATGAGGAAATTTTAGAGGCCCTTCATGACAATCCCTTTCATCACCAAGAAGAAAGGATATCATCTCTCTTGGATGAAAATGAAACCCAACAGGAGTTTATTTTTGAAAATCATGTTACATCCTCTGAGTTTGATGAAAAGTTGCAGCGGACTTGTCAGTATTTTGATCATCAAGAGTATGAGAATCATTGCAAACAACAAGAGGAAATATTGGAAGATAATTTATACAATCCTTAGGTAAAGGAAGAATTCTATTCTTCATGTCATTTCTTGCATCAACCTACATCAAATAATGATCACAATAATGAAGAAGTGGGTGAAAATATTTCTTTATCCTTGTCTTCTAATCTGAAGTCATTTGAGTGCAAGTCAGAAGTTAAGATTAAATGTGTAGATGAAGTTGCTAAGAACCTTGAAAAAGACATTAAAGTTTTAGAAGATCAAATTCAACCTTATAGGTTGCATGATCAAGATCAGTCTTTTCAAAAGTTTTTAATGCTAGAAAACAAAGAGAGGGTGTTGCTACCTTTCTCCTTTGAGATTGAAGAAGAATACACTATTTTTGAAAATCTGTTTGAGCAACAGTTTGATATCGCACAACTGAAATCTTGTGTGGCTAAGAAAAGCATATATGAGTTGTCCAAATCTGCAGAATGTCATGAGAAGCATCAAACAGATCATGTCTTCTTTGATCCTATAGCTGACAACATGGAGAAGTTCTATATTCCAGATTGTCAATTATATTTTCATTATGAGGATCTGATCTATTTATGTTGCCTTGATCATTTTAGTATCGTGCTTACTATTGGCTCAAGTGCAATCAACAGATTTAGGTGTCAGATCAGATCAATGATTGGCTTCATTGGAAGTTTCATGTTGTTTGATTTGAAAATGCAGATTGCAGCTATTAGGGTAGGTAGGAGTGTGTGAATAAGCTCAAAGTTGACTAAGAATATTTTCATTAGGTACATTTGGTTCTTTTTTAGTGATCATAAAGCTTGAGCCCGAGGTGAAGGCCATAAGAATTTGAAGAAGATCTTGGTGAAGTTTTTATAAATTTCAAAATTTTTATTTCCAAGAAGATGGATGGCACTAGAACTACTGGTTCTTTGGTGTACCACAGGGGCACACCATCCCAAGTGGAGCCACTATTATCACTCAAAAAATTCAAACATCATTTGACAAAGTTGGATAGGTTCATGTGTCAAAATAGGGTTTTAGGATTCATTTTTAAGTTTGGTCAAGGGAAATATTAAATTTTTTATGGTTTAAGTTCACCCTAAGGTCTCGACCCACCCATATTCAAACTCCTTCACGTCACATCATTCATCATTCTTCGATTCATTTAAATTTACAAAGTTTTTTGTACCAAAAATTCCAAATTAGCTAATAAACCTTAGTTTCGTAGTGCATTACACTATAAAAAGTCACTTTTTTCTATGAAACTAGCTAATAGTTTTGTAACGAATATGAAGCAAAACTTTGTTTTATAACTTTGAGAAGTCAACTTCAAAGGCGGTTTTTGAGAAACTAAAAATGAATTTTGGAAATATTAAGGAGGTTTTTCTTCATAATAGACCTAAATACAAAAACCTCTCTCAGTTTCTTCACATTCATTAGGAGGTGGAAGAAATTGATAAATTAAAATGCACTACGAAACTGTTGTTACTAAACTATCTTGTACATGACTGTTTAGCAGTCAACTTCAAGTTCCATTTCTGGCCAAATGAAAAAGTTTTTTGGAATTTTGAAATAGGTTTCTCTTCATCACATCCCTAGGTACAACAACCTCTGTCACATTTCTCACAGTTATTATCAGTTGGCAGATACAAGGATTTCATTGAAGCCCTATTTTCAAAAACAACGTTTTCCTGTTTTACACATGTTTTTCAAAGGTAGTTTCTGGACAGCACAAGATGTGTTTCAAAAAATATAGGTTTTAATTCCAGACATATTGGCCTAAAAATACCTCCTTCATTTTCTCAAAATACATCATGGATTAGGAGATATAGGCTCTGTTCCAAGGCCTATTTTTCAAGAAAAAACATAAAAAATCTCCAAGGATGTCTTAAATATGAAAGAAGAGATTGACAACTCAAAAAGCCTAAAACAAGTTGGTTTATGGTTAATGGATGACAAATACATATGGCTACAATTTTTTTCCACTTTCAGGTTTCAATTTTCAAATTTATGCAAAAAATCTACATTTACAGAAGTTTTGTAGCACCTTGAGGCTCAAAAAGCAGAAAAGCCCTATGAAACTGTTGTAGCTGCATTTTTGCTTCTTTTTATCAGTGTTAAAGGTGTTAAGGGCTGATTTAAGGGCTTAAAATGTTATGAAAGATGTGTTGAAGGGTGATAAATATGATGCAAGAGGAAACAGTCAGAATTTTTTAGGACAAATGCTTGTAAGGCAGCGCTACAAAAATCGCTACGAAACTACTGTATTTTCATAGCGCAACACATTACATCCTTTTCAGAAGTTTTTGAGGCAGTTTTTAGATAGCTGGAGGCTATGAAAGGGTTATGGAACATGTTAAGCAAAAAATTAACAGCCAAGGACCACGAAATGAAGATTAAATGATAGCCATAATGCTCAAAGAATAAAAAAGATCCTTTTCCTAAAAAATAGGCTATTGTTTCCTATTTTCGAGGAGGTCAGCTAAGTGGTCATGAAGAAATGAATGCCATTATCCAAATTTTCTCATGTGATCATATAATTTTCAATGATGTAATTTCAATTAGATAAGGTTGTTATAGATAGTAATAAGGAGTTTGAGTCGTTTTTGAAATAGGACTGTCAAGTAGGATAGGTGTCTTTTTGTAATAAATTTCATATTTTATGGTTATGCAAGGTGTCAGTGGATAGAAATTCGATGTCTCTAGCCTAGAGGTAGATCATTTGATGATGTAAGAAGTCTATTAAAGGCCATGAGGTCGAATTTTTCAAGGGTTAGAAGATTTTTGGCAAAATTGCAACTTATTGTAATTGACTGTTTCAGCTAATACAAATATCTGTTAGTTGAAGAACTTCAGATTCTGAAGGAGTTTTTAGTGCTTTCCTATTCTATTTGTGCCTATTATGTATCTCAATTGTAGTGATTTTCACTTATATTACTCATAATTCATCTATGAGATGCTCTGACTTCCTTTATATGTGAATTGACTATGTATACTCATGTTTGATTTGTGTGTCCTATTTCTAGAAACTCTAAACAACCTCAACTTCCATGTCAAGTAATTCACCGAATTACTGAAAGTTTGACTCCATAATCCCGATGTCTACATGCTAATGTTGTTTTCAACCTACATTCAATCATAATCAGTTTATTTCCTAAATAGATTTATCCATTAATATCTTTACTTCATATTATTAACCTTGAGAGAGGCCTCTTTGATTCAGGAGGCTAAGCCTCAATCAAAATATTGGTTTGAAATAGTTGCATGAGATTGATTTGATTAGCATCCTATCAGATCTAATTTTTTGATAACACGATCTACGAAAGGCTACTACTTATAGGGTTTCTCAGTGAATTCTGTCACACTTCAATGATACTAAACTAAATTGCAGAAAGGAAATGACAAAAAGGAACCTAAATTAAATTGTTGAAAAGGAATGGCAGATAGGAAACTAATTTAAATTACATAAAGGAAATGACAAAAATGAACTAATTTAACTTGTTGAAAATAAATGGCAGAAAGGAAACTAATTCTAAATTTCAGAAAGGAAACTAATTTAACCCACACTTAACTTGTCCAGTCAGCTAAACACATCCTACTTATCTTATGGTCTATCTATGCAGCTATTCATGACCTAATTCTAATTTGAAGAGGTTTTGCTTGCAATTTGGAGAATAAAGGGGTAAATATGTTAATGGAGGGCTTAACCATAAGAAACAAGGCTTAGGGGAGTGAAAAAGGGGTTTAAAACTTTATTAAAACTTTTAATATTGCAAAAATGATTTGGGGAGGGAGGATTTTAAAAGTGAAAAATGTGATATGCGATGGGGAGAGAAACTGAAAAATGTGATTTACAATAGGGGTGACGTGGTTGAGTGCTACAGTAATGTCACAATCAGCACTTCGAAGCGGTAAGTGTTTACAAAGCAGGAGCGAAATGTGTGAAGTGTGAAATGCAATAATGCCAAAATTGCGAAATGCAAGATGCGATGGGTAAGAAATTGCGAAATGCGAAATGCGACGGGATAGTGGAGCGAAATGTGAAATGTGATAATTCATATGACTGGAAATAGGTCATGTGGTAGAGCACTTTAATCATATTACAATAGGTGTTGGGAATGGTGATACTTTAATGGAGAGCAGATGGAGATTTTGAAATGCGATTATGACAAGGGATTGCGATAAGTCTTAAAGGAAAAATGGAAAAGGTTGTGAAATGTGATGGGTGACATGGAAACGAAGTATGGTATTATAATAATCAGGGTTCGGAGTGGGGAAATCCTAATGGAGAGTGGATGGGGATTGCGAAATGCGATTGTGAAAAGGAATTGCGAAATGTGAAATGCGATGGGATAGAAATTACAAAATGTGAAATGCAATATCGGGAAATTCGAGGAGGAAAGGTGAAGGTCAAAGTTTTAATGGTTTTTGTGAATAAAAAAAGTGTGCGGTAGGTGATAATAAGAGAAAAAGGAGGGAAATGGAGGTGCAATAGCAAGGTTCAAAAGCGTAACACATAGATGGATAAGAATTGGAAAATGAAGCAGAACTGTTTAATGAAATTCTCTGGAACTTTTGATGCTTATTCCTACAAACAACCCTGATGATACATGCGCGAAAAATATATGAATGCAAAATTATACAGTGAAATAAAGACTCATATTGGTAATGAAATTTCTTCCCTAATCTCAGAAACAGTGAACATAAAGTAATTTTTGGTCCCTGGGAAGGTCTACCCTCCTCGAACTCTATGGAAAGAGATGAGAGGGGAAGGCTTGATCCACATATTTGGAGTTTTCCTCTATTCTATTACTCTCACAAGAAAATGAAAAAATACAACATCACACTGAAAGAAAAAACTAAACAACAATGAAACTATCAGAAACTAACTAACTGTTCAAGAATAAAACTAACTAAATGGAAGAAAAAAAACTAGCTAAATGACGGAAAGGAAAGAATGATAACAGTAGAGAAGCTGAGGCACATGGGTTGGGCCCTAACCCACGAGCCTAGCTCTCTGTAACTAGATCAATAAAAAGTCATTTGAATACTCATTGCATTACAAAAATATAGTCTTATTACATCCTGAAGGTATTAAACAACAAAATCCTAATAGCTTGTAGCAAAAGTTCTAAATGGAATCGAATGGACCGGAATCGACCTAATTAGCTCTTGGTCAACTTTATTTATCCTCAAGGGAAGCTACCAATAGATCCATAGAAAATAGTGATTGAGTCCACGTTGACTCCAAGTAAACCATAGATTGAGTGCACTTTGGTCTTTGAGTTGCTTGGTTTCTTTTGATAGTTAAGGAGGGTGGACAACCCCCTTGAATATCTACAAGATTTCTCAATAATATCCTCATATTTTGCTCATGTATTCTTTAATATTGATCTTCCAGTGGCAGCGATCAAGTCCCAAAATTATCTGCTTCTCAAAATTTGCATAATATTCCCAATATTCTCACAATATTCTACAAAAATAACCAATATTAGGCACAAATGTATGATTGCCTTTAAACCTTCCTAAGAACATATTAAAGCATAAAAAAACATCATTAAGTGCAGAAGGAGAAATTTAATATATATTTTCATGTGCATAAGGAAGGTATATGGGCCTAAGAAAGGTTAGATGGGCCATAATATATGTCTAATTTAGAGGCCCATCAGGTCTATATCTGTAGACAAATTTCTGATGGTATGATGTTTATGTGATGAGTATGGGTATGCCTCCCTCAGAAATTCATGTCCAAGATGAAAAATATGTCATGATGTAATGTATTGTAATTGATGCAAGTCACCATCTGCTTCATATCCTACTCATCACATCGTAAAGCATATCAATCAACATTGTCATTTTTGACTTCATGCTTTAGGGGCAGTTGTTACAGGTCAATTTTGGCATCACTCCGAAAACAAAGATTAGTATAAATTAGGGTATATCATATTCTAAATAAGTTGCTACATGCCCTAAAAAATTCATCCCATTGATGGTTTTCCTCCATGAAAGTTTCACTGCTTAGATGCCAGTTGAAGCATTCCATTGAGCCATCAACACATCCCTAGACTACAGTAAGTGCTTTGTAGAGGATCTACTCCCATGCAAGGCTTCTTTGCAAAGCATATAGGCCAACTTTACAGTGCATTAGTTGACTGGGAGTGAATTGTTCGTAGGATTCTAGGAATCTTCCCACCCTCTAGTGGATTCTAGAAGTTGTTCCAGCTATCACATCATCTGATAACTTCGAATATGTACACCATGGAGCCATTGACCTCTTATCCTCCTATTCCCAATAAAAAGGAAACCTCTTCATCCATTTTTGGAAAACCCATTCAATGATTCATTAACTTCAAACTACCTTCACTACTCATAAATTAAGCACTGATCATGGTGAACAAGAGAGAAAGAATTTGAATTAGTAGAGTTATGCTGGTGAGATCACAACTCTTAGAGGTATCATTTGAATGTAATGTTATGTTTTGGAGTGATGTTGTTGAGGTGATGAGGATAGGGCTGAATATGGAGCGAGTTGACATCGAATCGATCCAACTCGTTGTAACTTCTCCTTCTACTTCATAATAAAGAGATTTTTTCCTTTCCTAATACATTGTCCATGATGTTATATGTGTATTTTAAAATGCAATTGATTCAATTTGTTTAACATGAATAGGTCATATTCCTATATGTCGTTTTCTCTCTTTTGTTTGCCATTGTAGGTACCAATCAAGCAAGCTCAGTTCGATTGAGAGCGATGGAAGCGATGAAAGGGAGGAAAGGAATAATGAAAGATCACAAGTAGGTGTTATCGAGATTGACGGAGATATCCCTCTCCTGTCCTCGTAGGGCTAGCTACGAGGTTGAGCGTGGTTTGAAGTAGCCTTGAGTTTTACCTTATTTCAGCCTAAGGTAGATTTGAGTGCTAACAGGTGTTATTCCCTTATCTATTCATTTTAAGGAAAAGGTAAAATATATTTCTTCTGGTGTTCTAAGTGCGACCACCACACTTAGTGAAAACATATCTATCCATAGGTTTGATTTCTGTAAAACACATATCATCAAGGCTATCCAGAAATTGAAAGGTTAGGTTGAATACACTGTCACACCAAGAAAAACCCATGCCAAGACAGAAAGGAAACACATGCAATACCATGCATGCCACATCTAGTAAGGAACTAATACATGTAAATCAATAACTGCCAAGAATCCCGTTGAAGATGCTTGATTCCTTCTCCTCCTTGCTTTCTTCCTCCTTCTTCATGTTTTCTTGCCTTTCTTGCTGAGAATACCAAAGTGCTCCAAAAAATCCAAGTGTCCAAGAGTGAGTGATTTATATGGAATGTATTAGTTTTGTTGTGCTAAGTATCCAAATAGTAATTAAAATGTGTGCATAAGGTTCTCTGAAGTTTGTAGGTTAAACAAACGATTTTAGCTTAGTTAAAAAAAATTATGTGTGAGGTTAAAGCATGTATTTTTCTTGTATAAAATTATAAAAAGGTAAATAATAGAGAAATAAACATCACATAGCACAATACTCAACAAATTTGATGAAGCAGATCACCCCTCCTAGGCTACATTTGCTGGTCCATCTCCCAATGGCATGTCCCTCATATTTTATTGCTAAAAAATGGTAAGTACATGTGAAATAAAGCCTCAATAGGATGTTCTCTCTGTAAAAATAGCTTTATAATGCTTTAATTATCCAAATATGACTATTCATTTGCAAAAAACAAACAAATGATGCCCAATTCACTGCCCACACCCTGGTGGCCCTGTTGGCTCCTTGATATTTTCCGAAGCTAAACCTACTGAATATGACCTTTGATGGCTCTGAAACCTATGCCCATGTGTTCTAAATGTCGAAAATACCCAAAATTGACTATTTTTTCACTCAAATTGGTCGAAAAAGAAATAAGTTATGGCCAAAACAAATTTTTTCCCAATATACCTTTAAAAACTCCACTAAATGTGGAGCAACTCCAGATAGCACCGCAAAAATAGAAATTTCACCAAATTTAGAGTTCCCACTAGACAAAACCATCAGCGGTCTGGCAGTTTTATTAAATGTTGAAGGCACATCTGAATGGTTTGCAGTTAACCGCCATTAGACCCGTGGAACTCGGAGCTAACAGTTCTGCAACTTATCCCTAGCATTTAAAGTTTCAGACCAATCATGTAACTACTGCCAGTTTATTGGTTGTTATAGTTTTGTGTTTAACCCCAAGGTTTTGGGCTACGGGCCAATGGGGAGGGGTTGTCCCGAAGGGCTGGTGCCTCTGCTCCACCATTTACCAAAACTTAAACTCTTTAAACACATGTCGCGGTGAATGGTTTATAAGAACCACCTCCATAGCATAATGGTAGAACATGGGATTAGGTGCGGACAGGTCTGAGGTTCAAACCCAGTAGTTGCAACAAAATTTTACCAAACTATTTCTCCTCCAGCTTGGGGCCACGTGGCGGCCTCAGGGCCTGCAATGTGGCAGCCCGTGATATGCCAAAAAATCATAAATTCAAACCAGCCATCAAATAAAAAACTACCACTTGTCGAAATATGATACACCCTTATGGATTATTCCTTGGAATATTATTCTTTAAATTTTTCCAAATTTTGAAAAGTCAAACTTGGTCAACTCATTTTTTCAAGTTTACTGAGCTTTTCAAACCTTCATAACTTCTGCATACGACCTCTGTTTTGAAAAATCTTCACGGCACTAGAATGACAGTAATGAGGCATTTCATGTCATTTAGGTTGCAAACATTTTTTAGCACTTTCAGTTTTGAGCATTTTTGAACTTGTACATGATCTCTAGATCAGTGAGAGTGTGAGTGAGAGAATAATGAGAGAGATCTAAAAATAAACTAAAAAAAAGGTACCAACTAATCCTCAGAATACTTTTTATAGAAGACTCTTCTATTTTCTTCATTTTCCTCCTCACATGCAACCTCAAAACTTTCATCTCCCTTTTCTTCTAAGTTCCACTATTTTCATAAAAAATGTGCCAAAAATTCCATTTTTCCTTTCCAAAGCCTTATCCTTTTCCTTTGCCAATTTTCTTAGCCATAATAAACCAATTTATCACCCAATAGGATGTTTTTCCCATCATTCAGCTTGGAATAAGTGTCCCATCAACTGTGGTTATTGTTTTTTAACTTTTATTACATGGAATTTTCACCAAGGATGTTACAAAACCCTCCCCCTTGGGGGACACCGTCCTCGGTTTTCAACCACACATATACCTCAGAAAAACTGTTGAAAATAAAACATAATTCCCATGGAGCTTTATAACTTAGTTCACTGCATTATTTAAAATGAATAACTTGCTGAAAAGAAAAAAACATCATGACAATCATATCACGTACTGGAGCTTTATAATAGAACTCATTATGGTATTTACAATAACAGCCACATATATACATATGCATATTTTCCCAATCAACAAATAAAATGGTATGATGCTCATATCAACAACAAGGGAATCCAGATTCTCATACCTCCACCATTAAAATTAGAAACGAGGATTAACCTCCTTCCCAAGAAGTCCATAATCCACTGTCAAAGTCAAAGTTTCATCCAATTTCCAATGCTACAATCCTACACCACTTGTTCTCCCAACGAACAATTATCGAATCATTGTTCCAAGCCACACTCCCAATACACATTTGATTCCATCTACAAATGCTAATGACCAAAACAAATCCATCCTCGAGCTTACCTTCTTTGCTACACAGTCCCTTGGGCAATCCGGCAATCCCCTTCCATGCAGCCACTCACCTTCTAAGTTCCCTGACATCCCCTAACCTGGGTGACCCATCCCTTGACAAGGCTTCATTGCATTGAAAGATAAAACAATCAAGGAATATACCTGCCTCAAAACCATCATACCAGTCATAGCATGCTCATGGAAATCAATGGACATTATTCAGTACCAGTGTCCCATAAAGGCCTTGCTCTTGAAGTTCTTTACCAACATACTACTGCATGTTCCAATTCATTTTTCTTGTGTTGCTAGTTATTGCAATCTATTTCAACCACCCAACTAGGCATTTTTGTGCTTCTTGTACCAAGCACATAACTTCCATTAGATTCAAAATAATTTGAAATAACTTCAAATCATACGTCATTGGTAGCTCGTTAATAAGGTACACTTGAAATTGTGTTCTCTTTCTATCACAACAAGTCAAATTAGCATATTTGATCAAATCATAATGTATAAACATATCACAACAGGTCAGCTCAAAACACAACCATCATAGATCAGAATCATAAATAAAATGTAACCATCATAAGTTAGAATTGTAGATCACATGCATGATAGAAATGAAATAAAATACTGATACTTATCCTTCATCGATCCTTAATTATGCCTTTTTTCTTTTGTACACATACTGGATCAGTTTCCACACTCAGAAAAGCACCTAGTGCCTTTGCTTCTCTTCAATCACTTACACATAGACACAATGTACATCACAACACACACACCCACATATGACAAACAACACCATACAATACATGCACCCACACCGACATATGACACATACAACTACACCTGGTGTACATTACAAAAAAATACATATGCCTTTAGCGATGTACAACACATACACCTATACCTAGTGTAAAATACAACACAATGCATATGCCTTCATCAACATACAACATATACACCTACTCCAGGTGTGAAATATAATAGATATACATATACATAATACACTACAATGAATACACATGTCACGATACCACAAATACACCATGCACATACACCGTACCTCAAACCTATAAGACAACATGTACGATATTCACAAAATACCACATGTATACAAGTACCACATGCACAACATGTACACAATACCACTTGTACACAACACTACCTCAAGAATGTGTGAACACCATCACACGTGCATGACACCACTTGAACAATGTGTACACAACACCAAATGTACATTGCACCACCTGTAAAATGTGTACACATTACCTCATGCACACAACACCACATGCACGACATGTAAACGGCACCATATGTACACAACGCCACATGCACAACATGTACACAATACCGCCTGCACTTGACACCACATGTACAACATATACACAACACCACATGTTCCATCCCACACACAACATTGCATATTCAACACCTACACATCACCATATGAACACAAAACTGCATATCTCCAACATTCAAAAAATATGATATGTACATAAAACTGCATATCCAACATGTACATAGTACCATCTATAATTTGCACAACATATGTAATATACACACAACACCATATATACAATAGGAATACAACATCATAGGTATGCAATAATACATATGTTACATGTACACATCACCATAGGTACAATCACAAAATATACAACATGTGCAACATATACACAAAAATAGTACTACACATCCATAAATCACACAATGGCTCCAAAAGTAACCTTGCTTCTAGTGTCTTTCCACTATGCATGATTACCCTAGCATGTTGCATATTAGACTACTTTCACTTCTTTGATGTGACCCTCAGCATTACCTATCTATAGCATAAACATAGGAATAGTAGAAACATATAACATCAATTCATTTCCACATGATACTTACCTCATAGATATGTTAGAGTTATTCTTCCCACCTGATTCATGATAAGGCCAATAACCTCTTCATGATATTCGCATGTATAAGAAATCATTCCTCCACAAGAATGATCCTTGAAAAAATTGTCATACAGTGACATATGTACATACATACATATATATGATCATTATCATAAAATAATCATGATCTTGTTAGACACCAATAGACCTACACACATATCTGCATATAAGCATCAACATTAAACAATCACGATCCATGACGAACCTGTCAAACACGAAATAAATACATACATACATACATGTATACATATATAAACACCAACATAATCATGATCACATCATAATTACCGGATAGCATAAGGTATAGGTTAAGAGAACTTGCTTTATTCATGCACAACATGCACAACTTTGAGAACAATAGTTCCCAACATAGCCAAGGCATCTAACACCTCATTCAATTTACCTTTTATGTTTCCCTTCTCATGTTTGTACTGCCACCATCCATTTACCACAGCCAATTGTCATACTCTTACCTTTAGCTGCCCTTTACTCATGCACTGAGCTTCATTTGTCTCTTACATTAGCTGTTGGGTACAACAAATCTCTCCTTGAGCTCCATTACATTTCCTCTTTCCCAAATAATTCCCAAGAATCTCAAAACATAAAAGGAAAGAACAAGAGCACACAAGAAGAAGACCATGAAAACCCAAAACAAATATGACACCGCAACAAAGTGGCAGGGGCATGGACTCGACACAGTTATGATTATAAATCAAGTGCAAACAAATCACAAAAGACCAAAATCATATGACTAGAAACAAACACTGTGACTCAATCCCAATGGGTCCCCATTGCTTTCGAAGGAAAACACAACCTCATCCTTCTTAAATATTTCATGGAAATCTCTTTTCCATGCAATCCCCGCATTATACTACCATAAAAACAAAAATTTTAGTACATAACTAAATATAACAATATACCAGTTATCTTACCTTGTCGTGCTAAGTATGCTGACCTGTAACTAAACACACATGTATGCCATATGTGCCAAAGATCAAGATAATGTATCTATCAATTTGAAATCAAATTTTACCAAGACTAACAACCATGCCATAATCAAATAATATTCAAAATCATAATGCTACAACTATCACCAACTTACACTCAAGTATATATTGGCTATCACAACAGATATGTATTTGTACAACCATATTAAAAAAAGACCATTCCTTCTTGCAATATTATAGAGACATATACTCATATCATGCAAATAGTAAAATATTAAAAAAACTTGTAAACATACCATGTTAAATAAATCAACTAGATGACGTAATAGACACCAAATCACTCAAACACCAAATATGTGATATTCCCACTTTAGCACACAGCTAAAGGGAATATTAAATTTAGTTGTTTACACATAGGATGTAAATAAATGGGTTAGGAAGCCCATACATTGCAGAAGAATGAATAAATCCCTCATAATATGGAAAGGGATATTCAGAAGAGCTGGATTTCAGACCCTCAAGTATGAAAGAGGACCTTTGCATGAGGACAAGGTCAAGTTTGACCAAGTCAACAACGTTGGGATAAGAGGTGGATACCACTTAGAGAGACAACACAGTGTGAGTGGGAGGAAGTTTCCTTGGTGGAGGAAACCCTAATGAGTGGGACCCATGGGGAGAGAGTTCTCGCTTGTTTAAAAGGAGGGCAAGACAACCATTGTTTCTCATGTTATGGATTATTGATTCTATGGTCTATTTAGACCCTTGTGCAGTCTCCTACTGTTTAGAAGAGTTGCAGTGCTATTTAGCACAAGGATCTCCTATTTAGGAATCCTTATCCTTCCAAGAGAGGCCTATTGAAGGATCTTTCACTTCATTCTCCACATTCAGGCTGAAGGCCAAGCCACCTCCTTTGGCTACAACGTTATTTCTGCTCAAGTATAACATTGTGTTGCAGGGTGTTGCAATGGAGGTCCCACAACACCATTTCTGGAGCTGTTTTTCAGAGGAGGGATTTTCCATTAATTTGGAAGGTTATTAAGGAAGGTTTCAGAGCTTATTGTAGATCTTGGCATTGGGCCAACTCCTTCGCTTGCTCCTAGAATGCAGTATCCATCAGAGACTGCGTTATTTCCAGTGATCATTTGTAGTAGGGGTTTTACAGATTATTTTGAGGGTGAGATATTTAGTGATAGGATTAGCCTTTCACTTGAGATATCCATTGGAGGAGGTTTATTCATCTGATGTAGCATCTTCAGTCATCTCCATTTAGTTCCATTTCTTGAGTTGTAGCTGCTACCCTGCAACTCCATCATTTTTACAATTTTTCATATTTCATCCAATCCTTCCAGGATTGACTTGAAATAATATTCGGGAGCTTAGAGCTTCTCTCCCAACATTGTATCAGCCATATATATGTAGATATATGTTGTTGTGTATTTCCTGTAGTAGTACTTCATCTTGCACTACGTAGTCTTGATCCATAGACATTCTGCTATGCAACAACTTTTCACTATTCACATGTGTATTCATGGGAGGCTTGTTTGCCTTGATCATATGATGTGTATTGTACTTATTTGCTGCTGATATATACAATAAAATGGCTTTATGTTTTTCATACATTTTGGTATGATGTTGCTTACTTCTATTTCTAGTTTGTGTTTACATATTGCTGGATCTCCAATTTAGGAATACTATAACATATTCCTAAAATTGTAGATTTTCCCTATTTTGGGATATTACAGTGGTATCCGAGCTTCAATATTGGCTTAGCCTGTAGATCTCAGCCATGATACTATCAAGAAAAGAGAAGATGAAGACTCCATTATGTGGAGAAAGATAGGAAGATAGGCTTACAAAGCTTCTTCCAAGATCTGTACAGAGCCTTCATGAAGATTTCAAGAAGATAAGGAGGGAGATGTGTACAGAATATCCAAGAGGGTTTGAAACTGAGTCAAACTCTAGATTTTCTTATTGGGAGTGTAATCATGCAACCACACCTTATGATGCACAGCACAGTCACATGCCGAGTTTTTCCATGAGAGAGAGGAAGGAAGAAGGAATGCCTAAGAGGGGAACTCTTAGTGGTTTCTTGCATGAATATGAGTCTCAAACTCAGAAGTTTGTAGATCATATCACTTTCCCAGAGTTTTGCAAGATCAAAGTGAGGAGGAGAATGAAGCATAATGTGGATAGATTTCTTCTATCTATCTTTTATGGTTCCCCTACATGTTCATCCAGTGCTTGGGTGGAAGAGTTAGATACCTTTTTGCAGCAACATCAAATTTCTGAAGATGAAGCCATCAGAGTAGCAGTGCTGCATTTTGGAGGTAAGGCCTATGCATGGTGGATGTTTGAATATTTTTATTTAAAAAATTCAAATACTTCTTCCTATTCAAGGTTCATTAAAACATTGGTGGGAAAGTTTGATAAGAAAAATTCTGAAACACATGTAGTGAAGCAAAACAAATCTAAACAAACAAAGACCTTGCATGTGATGGAGGAAACCATGAAACCAAAACCACTTCAGAAAATCATGGAAGAGGCTGATAACTTGCATCATACTTTGCTAGAGGAAATACCTTTATCTTGTATGTTGGCACAAGAAAGCCTGGAGATCCCTTTTTCAAAAGAGGATCCATTTCTAGAGAGGCTTTCCATACATGTTGATGAGGAGGAGGGCACCAGTGCTGTCAGATATGGAGTTGATCTAGCACCTCATGCAGAGGTAGGAGGAGATCTTGCTCCAACTAGAGGGATTCTTGTGTCTTTACAAGGAAGTCCCCAAGATCTCATGTGTGGATATCAAGGCACAACTCATGTTTTATAACTGCCATTGATGATGAGGTGTGGAACTATGGAGTTACAGGGAGGGGATAGAGAGGATGAACAACATCATGTGATGAGGAGCACACACCCCTGTCTATTTCATGAGGTTGATGCACCTAAGAGGGAGAATGGATTGCGCAGTAAAATCAGGGACAAGTTTTTCCATTCATATATGCAGTCTACTCTTGATGATGATGTCTCATTGCATGGAGACATTTCACCAAGGAGATCACCAAATCAGCAAATGATGAGAGATGCTTCACATTCTGAGGCACCATTCATTGATTTCAGAGGAGTGGAGACCTTGGGAGGTCATTTTACAACACTGAGAGTCTTGGGTAGACTGAAGGAGCAGAGAGGCATTCTCTCAACATCATCTTTACCCACTCTCATTTCAGATTCTACACTATGACAGAAGCAGCAGGGGAAGGATTGTAGCCTTCCAACTTGCATCTTTGGTATGGGAGATGTCAAAGAGGAGGATGACCTTATGAAAGATGTTCTTCATGAGAGATCATCAGCACTATCACTATGGAGGATAGATCCATATTTGAACTCCGAGCTGTTGCTGGAGTATTCCAAGGATCTTTTCACTTGCATGATATTGGATGACTAGTTGCATGAGGAGGGATATTCAATCAGAGATGGGGTCATCTACTACCATGGCAGGATCTTCTTATCTAGAGCTTCCAAGCTCAAGGAGAAGTTGCTACAAGCATCTCATGGAGATTTCCTTTTCAGCCACACTTACTCTATGAGGACATACCACACCATCATGGAGGGATATTTCTGGGAAGGCTTTGAAGAGGAGATGTATCATCATTTGAGGATATCCATGGATCACGTAGAGATGGAGGAGATACATAACTCTTTGAAAGAGTTATAAAAACCACCCCTTTCCTCTTTAACGATGAGAGGAGACTCATCTTTGAGCCATACCATTTGTATGGGAAAATTATATGGTGAGGTATTGTTTGTTTTCATAACGATGTGTATAATGTATATATGCATCCCTTAACCATATATGTGCAGCATATTGCTCAAGGAAGAAACATTCTTCCTTCTCGACCTCATGGTTTACTTGAGGCCATGAGCATTATTGGTGACCACTCCCTAGGAGGACTTGGGGAGGAGATGTATTTTGGAGGACATGCTTACTTTGCACCATACATCATTAAATTTCTCCATACACATGAGGAGAATGGGACAGTAAGCAGGTGGTTGAGAAACTGCACTCTTTGTCATTCTCTATTGTAGTTGAGGGTCAAGTGGTGCTGGTTGCATTTGAGGGACCATTTCCCTTCTCCATTACTTCAGATGACAACAAGCATGATTCTCATTATGGTTCCCTTTGCTACTATTGTTATTGCTTTTCTTGGGAGCGTAATTGGGGGAGAGACACATTGGGTGAATGTGTCCTTTGAGGGACGAATTCCCCACACTTTTTGCACTACATGTTCTAAGGGTAGCATGGGAGATGGTATGGCCACCTTAGCAACACATTTGTTTCCTTATTGAGCCATTGTTGAGTCTCAAAAATGTTCTCCATATTCATACATATTTCCATTATGTCATAACCATTTAGCTCTTATTTCATAGCCATTTGACCTAAAACCCTACATCAAGTAACCATTTTCATAAATATATAGGTTAGGATCCTTGTTTTCCAAAGTTATTTATTTTATGTATTTTAAGTGAATTTATGATTAGAAACTAGAAAATTAACATAGTTTCATATATCTATATATGTGTTATGATTTTTGTGACATGTGTAGGTAAAAAGGAGACTTCTAGAAGACCCTTATGTGGCACTCTAAAACCAAATTCGAATTTGGTTGGAAAAGATTATGGGATCAAGAGGATATGTGTCTCACTTCCTTGTTGTATTGAAACTCTAAGAGGATATGTGTCTCATTCCTCAAGTTGTGTTAAAACTCTAGAAAGAGATGTGTCTTATCATTTCCTATTTTGATTGTAACTCTAGAGATGGAGGGAGAGATTCATGGACTCCCATTAATGAGATGTCTCCTCATATTTTGTATAAATAGGAGAAGCTTTCTCCTATCATAGGTAATGAAGAAGTAATGAGAAAGTAATGAGGAAGTAGATTTGTAACAAAATTCAAGATGGAATGGGATGTAGATTTATGAGTTTTTGAATAAAGAAGCTTAGTTCTTTGATGTTATTGTGATCTTATCTTCAAGGAGCTAAGGACTACACCAAATTGGTAGCAGAGGGCCCCTGCTATCCAAGGAGGCTTTTACATGTTTTCTAGATAAGTTGCTTTCAATTCTGTTTTGTCATATTTCTTTACTTAGATTGCTTTTTGAAATCATAGCTTTTAGCATAATTTTTCATGGCAGCCCGGGCATTTTCATATCTTTTGACTAATGACA
Source organism: Pinus albicaulis (assembly GCA_034641835.2). Classification (NCBI taxonomy): domain Eukaryota; kingdom Viridiplantae; phylum Streptophyta; class Pinopsida; order Pinales; family Pinaceae; genus Pinus; species Pinus albicaulis. The sequence goes on from JAXQQM020070956.1 coordinate 43,874, forward strand.
TGGAATCAATATTGTTCTGTTGTTAATTTATTTTTCTTAGTTTTTGTTTAATTCCAGCACTGCTTTGTTTATTTCATTCTTGCACATTTGTTTCAGTAGTTAGATTTAGATATATTAAATTGCTCATGTCATTTTCAGTTACCTCCGAAAGCCACAGCTGGACTGATGGCGAGGGATTGAAGTATGAATGTGTAGTTTGATATTAGTTTCCTTTCTGCAAATTTAGATATATTAAACTGCTCATAACATCTTCAGTTGCCTCTGAAAGCCACAGCTGGACTGATGGTGAGGGATTGTATTATGAAATGTGTAGTTTGATATTAGTTTCCTTTATGCAAGTTAGATATATTAAATTGCTCATAACATCTTCAGTTGCCTCCGAAAGCCACAGCTGGACTGATGGTGAGGGATTGAATTATGGATGTGTAGTTTGATATTAGTTTCCTTTCTGAAAGTTAGAAATATTAAATTGTGCATGACATCTTCAGTTACCTCCGAAAGCCACAGCTGGACTGATGGTGAGGGATTGAATTATGAATGTGTGGTTTGATATTATTTTACTTTCTGCAAGTTAGATATCAGTTACTCAAGTTGTTTATGGTTACTTCCGAAAATCATAGCTGGACTAATGATGAGGGATCAGAAGACAAGTTGATGTAATTTGATTTAGATTTACTTTATTGCAACTTTTGGATTTCTTTCGGCATAGTTTCTTTTGTGTTTAGACAGCAGCAAGAATAGTTTGGTTTCATGCTCACTAGTTCACTGTTTTGATTTATTAGATTAGCAGCACCTTTTTCATTTCATTAGCACATTTTCATTTCCTTTCAAGTTTTGTCATTGTATTTTTCAAATTCCTTTTTCAGTTTCAAGTTGGTAAATCATTATAAAGGACATCATTGCCTTGAATATCCATAACCATACTTGTCTTTTAGAATTTCATAAAAATCCAAAAATGACAAAAAGTAAGAGATATGTTATCTTGCACATATAGTGTGCCACACTTCGTCAGCTTACGAATCCCTGGTTGATAATGTATGTTAGCAATTTATGACACACTAAATTGACCAAACATTTTGGCGCCGTTGCCGGGGAAGTGTAACTAGGTAGCTTTATTTCTTACATCTAAAAAAAAATTAATAATTCTTGAGTATGCTCTCCTCCTGCACTTTGTGTGATCTGGAGGATCAGAAAAAGGATTGTTATGTAAAAAAAAAATTTAATAATTCTTGAGTATGCTCTCCTCTTGCACTTTGTGTGATCTGGAGGATCAGAAAAAGAATTGTTATGTGAAAAAAAAAAAAAAAAAAGAGACAAAATAAAACTTCATCATTTCAATTGATTCAACAATTTAAAAAAAAATTGATTTCAATAAATTGTTTTGTTTAATGAATATATGTGTATTTTTAAAATTTTTGAAAATATAACATACATAATTTTATTAACAAATCAATTAAAAAAAAAAAAAAAAACTCATGGAAATAAAACCCACACATATGCATGAGGCCATTCTTTGGCTTGGTTTTACGCATATACGCAGATCTTCAATCCACACAAAGACCCATGCACTGCAATTTAAAAAAAAAAGGAACATTCTCTTTTTCATATTCGTTTTTCCTCAAACAACAGTTATTATAAATCATTTAAAAAAAAAAAAAATTTGCACACAATGAATGTATATCACATGAAGAAATTGTTGATGAGGAAAAGATTGCAAATTTTTGATGAGAAGAAGATTGCAATTTGCTGATGAAGAGAAGATTACAAATTCAATTGTAGGGACATACAATGGAAGTGTATCATATGAAGAAATTGTTGATGAAGAGAAGATTTCAGACTGTTGATGAAGAGAAGATTGTAGATTCCATTGCAAGTAATTGGAATGAGAAAGATCAATCTGAACTTCTCTGTGAGATACAAGCCATTACACTTCAAAACCTGCAAAATAAAAACAAATCAAACCACAAGTAATTGCCAGAAAACGAAATGCGTCATTGTCAAAAACACCTGATTTTAAAACGAATTTTCTGAGCAAACCAGGACGAATTAGAAAAAACTAAAACATGGGTTTTTTCGGGAACGGGGTGAATTAGGTAATCCTATAAAAACTTTCTGAAATTCGCAGCCATTTGGGAGAAATTCAGGGTTCTTCAGAGCACTAATTTGCAGTGTGCGTGAGAGAAAAATGTTTTTTTTTATTATGAAAACAGTCACGGTTTTGAGAAATAATCAAGGAACTAATCTCCTTACTTGAGGGAAAATGTGGCAGAATTCATGTGTGGTGGCATATGATGAATGACAAATGGATTATTTGAGGCAAGCACATTATCACATGTGCATCAAATGCAAATTGTATAAATTGAAAAGGACTCTCCCTTCATCTCCTTCATAGTTAGGAATTTGACTTTAGAAATTTCAAGCTTTTTATTTTTATTTTGTATGAAAGAGGCATTGGCATGACTTTGTTTCAAAAATATTCATAAGGACAATTATTTCATCCATTCTTTATTTCATTTTAAAAAAAAAAAAATTCAAAAAAAAAAAATTCAAAAAAAAAAAAAAATTTGAATCAATGAAATGAATAAGTTATTTGCTCACTTTTCTGAAGGTATTGATTAATTTTGGATTGATGATGAAAGATGAATGACTAACTTTTTATTCAAGATTTTTAGCAGCTGAAAAACCTCATTGTTCAAATCAGCCTAACTTTCTCATACAAAATCAGATTTTGATGATTTAAGTATCATTGGAAAGGTTTCAACAAGATCTACACAATGAGAAATCCATCCTTAGAGTTTGAAATGGTAAATAATGAAATAAATTGCTGAAAAGAAGCTACATTCAACTTGAGGCACTAATTCTAAAACATGTATAAATTCTTTTGATTTTTCCTTTGAGAACTTGTTTCATTAATACAAATTCTTAGTTTTGTGTGTAAATATCATAACTAGAGAGATTGATCACCTCTCTCCTTTGATAATCTTACATTTCATTGCAGAAGAAGTATTAGTTTTTTTTGCAGGTTCCAGGAGGAAGGACAAATGACTACAAGAGAATTGTGTCTCTCTAAGAGACCAATTTGTTTCATAAGAGGATGATCAGCAACAAAGAGGAAATATGCTGATGCAAAATCAGATCCAAACATTTGAAAAACTTTCAGATACCATTGTCTCCATCACATCCATACCTCATAATAAACCATTCACCTCATTTCACTTCATATTTTCCATTTACATTCACATCCACTTTCCATTTCTTTTTGTCCATTCATAACCACAAATAAAAGCAAGAGGCTCATTCACATGCTTATTGCCCATTGTCATTTCTCATTCACATGCTTAATGTCTATTTCCATTTTCATCTTCCATTTCCATCTTCCATTTCTTGTCATTTTCATTCCGCAAATAAGCCCTGCTGCAATGCAAATTATTGAGTCCATAGTCCTTTGAGTCTAAGTTCTTTGTAAAAACACCTTGAGGCTTGCATGCCTTAATGGCAAGTTCTCATGCTGACAGACAATGGGAATACATTAATGTCTCTTGTTCGTCAGATCTTCTAGGTGACTCGACATCAGCAAAATCATTCGTACCTAGCAAGATGTGTTTGGGCATCTTGACACTCATTGTCATCAATGGTGAGAGTTCTCGTGTTGACTAGTGGCATCCATTAATGGCCACTAATTCAACAATTTCCTACTATGTTCGACATCAGAACATCTTTTCACATATTAGGAATTGTGCCAATGAGTTTTGAAGACATGAAGACTATTATTTTCAGCATTTTGGAGCAGATTCAACAAATTTTAGTAGAAGCAATAAAAAGTCATCTCATCTCTTTATCCATGACTCCTCTTGTTCAGCCACTTGAAGAAGAATATGATCAGAATTTTGCAGCCACCACACATACACAACTCATCCACATTTAAGGTAAGTGAAATTATATTGTTTTCTAATTTTTAGTCATGTAATTCATTAGAATGCTAAAATTGTAACTTTGGAAAAATTCTTCACTCCCTTTTCCACATTGTCATATCTTTAGTTGGGGGGGAAGGGACATCATTTCATATCCACATGTCATACATTATCACACATTTTCATTTCATTTCCATCCACATATACTTCCCAACCAACTATTGTTGCAACATGATTCAAAAGATTATATGCCTTGCAAATGATCAATTCATTGATGAAGTAGTTGATTCTAAATGTTTTCATGAAATTTGATGCAACAAAGAAAATAAAGCATTGTTACACAAGAACCAATGCTCAAAAAAAAAAAAAAATTTCCATTATGTCATAACCATTTAGCTCTTATTTCATAACCATTTGACCTAAAACCCTACATCAAGTAACCATTTTCATAAATATATGGGTTAGGATCCTTGTTTCCCAAAGTTATTTATTTTATGTATTTTAAGTGAATTTATGATTAGAAACTAGAGAATTAACATAGTTTCATATATCTATATATGTGTTATGAGTTTTGTGACATGTGTAGGTCAAAAGGAGACTTCTAGAAGACCCTTATGTGGCACTCTAAGGCCAAATTCGAATTTGGTTGGAGAAGATTATGGGATCAAGAGGATATGTGTCTCACTTCCTTGTTGTATTGAAACTCTAAGAAGATATGTGTCTCATTCCTCAAGTTGTGTTGAAACTCTAGAAAGACATGTGTCTTATCATTTCCTATTTTGATTGTAACTCTAGAGATGGAGGGAGAGATTCATGGACTCTCATTAATGAGATGTCTCCTCATATTTTGTATAAATAGGAGAAGCTTTCTCCTATCATAGGTAATGAGAAAGTAATGAAAAAGTAGTAGAGAAGTCTTTTGTAACAAAGTTCAAGATGGAATGGGATGTAAATTTGTGAGTTCTTTTTAATAGAGAAATTCAGTTCTTTGATGGTGTTTTGATTACAATTTTAAGGAGCTGAAGGACTTCACCAAATTGGTAGCAGAGGGCCCCTGCTATCCAAGGAGGCTTTTACATGTTTTCTAGATAAGTTGCTTTCAATTCTGTTTTGTCATATTTCCTTACTTAGATTGCTTTCTAAAATCATAGCTTTTAGCATAATTTTTCATGGCAGCCCGGGCATTTGCATATCTTTTGACTAATGACATGGAATCAATATTGTTCTGCTGCTAATTTATTTTTCTTAGTTTTTGTTTAATTCCAGTACTGCTTTGTTTATTTCAGTCTTGCACATTTGTTTCAGTAGTTAGATTTAGATATATTAAATTGCTCATGTCATTTTCAATTACCTCCGAAAGCCACAGCTGGACTGATGGTGAGGGATTGAAGTATGAGTGTGTAGTTTGATATTAGTTTACTTTCTGCAAGTTAGATATATTAAATTGCTCATGTCATTTTCAGTTACCTCCGAAAGCCACAACTGGACTGATGGTGAGGGATTGAAGTATGAGTGTGTAGTTTGATATTAGTTTACTTTCTGTAAGTTAGATATATTAAATTGCTCATAACATCTTCAGTTGCCTCCGAAAGCCACAGCTGGACTGATGGTGAGGGATTGAATTATGGATGTGTAGTTTGATATTAGTTTCCTTTCTGCAAGTTAGAAATATTAAATTGTGCATGACATCTTCGGTTACCTCCGAAAGCCACAGCTGGACTGATGGTGAGGGATTGAATTATGAATGTGTGGTTTGATATTAGTTTACTTTCTGCAAGTTAGATATCAGTTACTCAAGTTGTTTATGGTTACTTCCGAAAATCATAGCTGGACTAATGATGAGGGATCAGAAGACAAGTTGATGTAATTTGATTTAGATTTACTTTATTGTAACTTTTGGATTTCTTTCAGCATAGTTTCTTTTGTGTTTATACAGCAGCAAGAATAGTTTGGTTTCATGCTCACTAGTTCACTGTTTTGATTTATTAGATTAGCAGCACCTTTTTCATTTCAGTAGCACATTTTCATTTCCTTTCAAGTTTTGTCATTGTATGTTTCAAATTCCTTTTTCAGTTTCAAGTTTGTAAATCATTATAAAGGACATCATTGCCTTGAATATTCATAACCATACTTGTCTTTTAGAATTTCCATCTCACATTAGGAAACCAACCAAGATCAATAAAAATCCAAAAACAACAAAAAGTAAGAGATAGGTTATCTTGCACATATAGTGCGCCACACTTTGTCAGCTTACGAATCCCTGGTTGATAATTTATGTTAGCAATTTAGGACACACTAAATTGACCAAACAAGATTCTAAGTACAAGTCAAAACCAAGATAATTTAAGGAGAATCTCTCTCTCCAACAGTTTTTGAAGCTCAAAGAAGAAATAAGATCCCGAATCAAAAACAGAAGAAAGAGGCGTAGATTCTTCTTGCCTACATTTGATGGATCTTCCACAAGCACATTGAGGGCTTGGAGGGAAGAATTAGCTACATTCTTTTTGAAATATCCTATATTAGAAAGAGAGGTTGTGGAGTTTGCAGTGCTACACCTAGAAGGTGGAGCCAAAGATTGGTGGTTCAGTCACTTGTCCCATATGAAAGTGTCTACTTATGCATATTTTATTCTAAGACTGAAGAAGAGGTATGGTAGAAAGAAATAAGAGACATATCACATAGTGACATCCCATTATCAAGGAGATAGTGCATGAAGAGACCAAGGAAGATGTCCTTATTATCACTCAGGAGGAGTAGCCTCTACCACAACCACCAGCTGCAGATGTACTTACATCAGGAGGAGGATCACTTGCATATTTGCAAGATGGTCTTGATTTCTTGAAATTTGGAGCCCCATGCATTACTCATGAAATGCATGATGAGGAGGAGATAGATACCAGTTCTGGTACACTTGTAGTAGAGCACCCATCACTCTTACCAACAGTTTGAGATACCATTGCACTGGTTGGAGGAGATCTTGTGGATGTACAAGATGTTCCGGAGATTCAGCTTATCCAAGGTATGCATCCTCTTTCATCTCATATTGTTTTAGTACCTCATATTGAAACTTGTGAGAACATGCCACCAGGGCCAGAGCATAACCAAGGATTATAGCACCTTGCTTATTTGGAGTAGCAAAGTATCACTGCACAGAGGAACCTTGATCTAATCAAGGAATAAATTTATAGATATCCCAGTTTTTCATGGTTGAGCTACACCCAACACTTTATGTTGAAGTGTGGAGTTGCAGAATATGGGAGGAGCACAGTACTATTTAGTAAAGTTCCAACCATGAGTTTAGTATTGTTTGTGGCCATGAGACAACACATGTATCACCATGTAGATATACAACACTGTCACTTAGAAACAGTGATGATGAGAGGACCCATTCATTGGTGGAGCATGCCAATGGCAGCTTCATTCATGAAACATTGGAGAATCAGATGATAGATGGTAGACATATTGAGATGGGCAATATTTTCCCTTTTCAAGTTGAAATTTTCTTAATGAGCATCTCACAGCTCAAAGAAATACTTCTACCTACAGTATATTTAGAACCTTATGGGTTTTGGAAGGCCAATGATGAGAGGTTCTCATGGAGAGATCTCAATGGAGGTGTACTTCAACATTTCATGGAGTGTAAAGCTATTCAGTTGGAGGATGTTGGTATTCTACATTGGGAGGATACCAAGTTTGATCTTAGCATGATTCATCATCCACATTGGGATGAATGGATCTGGATGAGAAGCAGGAGGTTTCCTACCTTCCTACAGATCTATGATATCGGGCAACAAGAAGCATGGTTGCACTGGTTGCTTTTGGGTGAGTATGGATACTACCCAACATCTCACATTTCCAAGATCCATGCAATGTATATCACTGATGACATGCAACAGGAGGAGGCATGGATGCGCTGGTTGTTGATGGGAGAGTTTGGACATCTCATGATATATCTTATGTCCATGCATTTGATTTTTTTTGGGATATGTCTCATGTATTTAAATTTATTTCTATTTGGGATATATCTCATGCTCATATATGTATTTGGTTTGGGAGAAATCATAACTCTTAAATGATGTGGCATATGGGAGCTTGTTTGTACTATTTTGGTGAGACATTTCACATGTCCATCACTATGTTGTTTCTCCATGACTTGCATCACGATGATGTAAGGAGGCAACAAGAATAATTGTTGATTTGGTTACTATTGGGAGAGTATGGGCTGAATTCTTCCCATACATTGAATGACATTGTTGGAGGATGGCAACAGGAAGCCTTACAACATTGGCTTCTGTTGGGTGATTATGGTCATTGTACTTGGTATGATGAGGATGTGATGGGGCAGAAAGATGCATTGCTCTGATGGCTTCTCTTGAGAGAATATGGCCACTACCTTTGGTACAATAATGATGTGGTGTGGCAGCAAGAGGCATTGTTATGGTGGTTTCTATTGAGAGAGTATGGATCTCACATTTATATTGATGCAGATTTGGCATGGCAACAAGAAGCATTATTTTGATGGCTTCTATTGAGAGAGTAAGTCTCTCTTACTTGTTTTCATGATGATCTAGCATGGAAAGAGAAGGCTTTGCTGCGATTCTTATTATTGGGAGAATATGGTTTGAAATTGTTCATTTTCATCCATATGTCTCTACTTCTTATTTTTCACTATGTTGATGTTATGTGTAGATCCTACATAGCCAACTGGGATAATGTTGAGAGCATTGATAAATGAAATCTACTTTATGTATCATGGGTTGGAGAGATAGTTCATGAGTTGTAACTTTCCACTTTGGGAAGAAAACACTTCATTTCATGTATCTCATGTATAGAGGAGACCTTTAGACATCATATGGTTGCCACCTAAAGATTCATTGATGAGGATGGGTATATAAATTTTTAGTTGGAAGCCATTCTAGAAATTTTAAAGAGGCAAATTTGGAGCTGGACATGCATGACACATTGTGATAGATGGGAAGGCCTTCCATATGAGGATGCCATTTGGAGGGAGGATGTTTGTTATAGCATCCACTTTTGCAGTTGCTTGAGGACAAGAAACATTTTTGTTGGGGAGGACTATAATATTCCCAATTTTCCACAAGGTAATTGGAGTATTAGAGTTCTTAATTTTCATAATTAATTAAGTAAATAAGAGGGTGGAGGGACCCACAAACCCCATAGATGAATAAAATCCACTTTTGATGTATGTATGTGGATATTTCAGACCTAGATCTACATTATGGAGTAGTGGAGTAGCTTCTTATTGTGAAAGAAGTGGAGATCATGTCTCATTAATGAGAAATATCATGGAGGTTGAAGTAGTCAACTAAGATCATGGAGGGAATCAAATGTAAGATCATAGAGCATTCATGATGAGATGATGGATGAAGTAATGCATTTAATGCACACATGATGGAGAGGGTGATCATCACATGTAGACAGGATGGAGGACATGGAGAGACAACGCAGTGAATCATGGAGACTTATGTCCACATGTACAACATAGTTTTGAGGTGGGCCTAGGCTATGGAAGGCTCACAATCTATATAATGAAGGTGAAGGAATAATAGAAGTCATATTTTATATTGGATTATTACCTCTGATATTTTTAGATATAGATCTGTATTAGGAAATTTATATGCACGCATATGTTGTTTAGCTAAGTCTGTAGTGTTGTTTAGCACAGGGTGTTTCTGAGCAGAAATCCCACTCTTACCCACGGGGGACTTTGAGTGCCTACTCTGAGAAGGTTTCTATTGAGATTTATTCCTCATCGGGCATTAGTGCCATCTTCAGGAGTTTGTTTCTAGCATTCCAGCTAGGAAACCAGTGGAGGATTCATCCTTCACTTTGTTCTTCACATTCAACCTTTCAGGAGCAGTAGATCTATATCCAGCATTCAAGCCATTGTGTTTTACCTCTATGCAACAATAGTCCCCTCAAGGATTGTGCAGTTCAATCCTGTATATCTATTGGAGGAAGGAAGTTTTCAACATTTCAGTAAGAAATCCTATGAGGGATACTCTCCTCACTTTAAGCACATTATTTCCATTAGTATTGAGATTCATTGCAGCATCTATCATCAGGATATTGAGCCTCCATCTTTGACAATGCAATTTTCTGAAGCTATTGAGTGATCATAAGCAACATCCATTGGAGGACATTGGAGGAGCTAGATCTTGAGCTTTTAACCCAAGGATCTAGTGAAGGGATCAACCCTTCTTGAATAGAGCTAATTACACATAATTGCAGCCATCATATCTTCAGTTCATGCAGTAGATCTGCATACCCAACAAATAATTAGTGTAATCCCTAAGAGGGTGATTTTCTTAGATCCACATATCTAGAAAATCCTTTATGGGTTATCTTGGGTATCCATCATAAAGCCCGTATCTCTATTTTCAACATCATCGGAGCTCCCAAACTACATAGATCTAAATTTCTATTTTTCCAACAGTTGTAGTCCCAACAGTTACAATAGAGACAGTGTAGTTTCCCTTTCAGCAGCTTAGCAATTACATAGTCCCTCTTATGGGATCATTCAAGGGTAATTATAGGTCATCTCTTTGGCTTGAGTGTCTCATATTTTGAGTACTGTTGTACTTTTTATCCACCTCCTTGTTAATAAAATGGCTCAGCTTCTATGTACATTCTGATGTTGTCTTAGATTAATAGTTTAATTTTCTGTATTTCTTATGTTGTGTTTTAGTATTACTACATTATCCCTTTTGGGATATTACAACACGGAAGCTTCCATCAGATCCAATAGTGAGATCCAAAACATTCACTTGTATTCATTCCTAGAACATACATTCAATGTTGCACAATTGTATCTCTCTCTCCTTTTGGAATCCAAAAAAAGTTCCTTCCAATCTCTCCTAAGGGAGTACATATAGAAAAAAAAAATGACTTTAGGGCTACCCTATCTCTTCGCCTCCCCGACTGTTGGGATGGAATGCAACTTGGGAGAAACTTCGACCTTCGACCTGATTAGGGTCATGACCTGCGACCTACGACTTGACTACCTTTGCAAACTGCATGTCCAATTATTTTCATGGGAGAAACTTTGTGATAGAAAGAAATGGGGTTTCCACCTACTGCTGCTCCTTGAGATAGCTCTGCTAGGCTTGATATTCAATGGCTATTGGGGTGAGTTGAGGCATGTCCTCATTGAGCCTGTGCAAGCATTCAAGTGCATCTGGGACTAACATGTGTTTCTTTGAATTGATCTGATTGGAAAATGAAGCCAGATTGGTGTAGATACTGATCGATTCGATGACATACTATATGGTGTTTTCCATGGTATCTCAGAGGTCCTTTGAGATGGATGCCTGTCTGATGAGATCTAGGAATGACTAAATATATTACAGTACTCCTTCCCGCGGCTTTTGTTGGGTCAAGGTACCCATGGAGGGTATGTGATGCACTTCTGCCATCGAGTTGATACCACTGTTGAGATGATCATATGCGGTCATTACCTTGTCTACATCCTTCGCGATTTTATCCCTAGATTTTAGCTTCATCCACATCTGTAACTTGTCATTTTGGGTGTGGATCTAGTCCTTCTTTGGTAGAGTGGTAGGGGCCTATGGGTATCTCTCAGACCATTCCACCGTCGTCGAGTGCTATAAATGCCTCCTTTAGCTAGGCTGACTTCTTCTTTGTTTCCACTTGAACCCCTGACAAGGTAGAAAATATTTTCCTTAGCCTCATCATTTCTTCGTAGAATTGTACCATGGTCCTGCTCAGGATGTCCATATCTCCAAGGATGGCTACTTGTAGTCCACCTACTTGAGTGAGTGAAATCTGGAGCATTTGATTTTAAGTTTCCAGGGATTTCTTTTCCTCTTCTACTTGAGTGGCTCTCTTCTCATTTACATGGAGCCTGCTTTGTAGTAATAAGATCTCTCTTCTCATTCTACTGACGTTTTCCTATGTGGAAGTTGTGAAATAAGTTTCAGCGGATGTTTTCATTATGGGGTTCATCCTGGTGTCTAGGACTATGTCATTTTTAGTGGTTACTACCAAAGTTTCGGCCGAGTTCTGGGTGAGGAATTTTCTCCTCTCTTGTCTGATATTGTGAGTGTAATAATCGTAAGATAGCCTCGTTAGATCCAGTACATAATCCTCTTGTTCCCCTTAGAGACCAAGTTTAGAGAATGGGAAATGCCCTCTTATCATGGGAGTTGTTGGGGGTATGTTAATAGGTGGAAAGTCTGCTTGCCTCTTACTTGTAAGGGCTATGACCCACTTCCCTCTCCCTCATTGGATGTATCTTCCCACTGTTTCAGGTTTCCTCCTCCTCTCTTATTTTCTGTGCTTATTCTCTGCCTTGTTCCTGCTTCAACCTATTTTCTGCTTCTCTTCTATATTTTTATTCTTCTTTGGCCTTAGTTTCTTCTTCTTCTTTCTTTTTGTGAGCCTCCTCTTCTTGCTTCCTTTTCTATTCCTCGCTCTACTGATTTTTCATTTGTTCTTCCTCTCGCTGCTTCTATGTTGTTCTTCCTCTTTTTTCTTCTTTTGCTGCTCTTCTACTTATTTCCTTCGCCTCTCTTATTCTTGTTGTTGTGCTAGAGCTTCTTGGGTTTTCTTAAGTTCTTCTTCGCTTTGTTTTTTCTCGACATTTCATTGTGCCTTGGCCTCTTTGTCCCCTCCTTCTTATAGGCTTTGAGCAGGTTCATTTCCCGCAATGTTCTTGGGTTTTTTGGGCTGATAAGTAGATGCTCCTCCCGTTGGCATTTTACACTTCATGGAATGAGCTATCTCCTGCAGCGGCTAATTATCTTGATACTGATCTCCTTGGTTTCCATCTAAGTCAAACTCCTCTTCAGGGGTTGCCTACCTGAGTGAATTATACCAGTTCCTTAATTCATCCTCTACGAAAGTCTATGTATGATGATAAGTCCAGTTAAGCTTAGCCTACTTGCAGTGTGTAGGGACGATCCTTTTTGGGTCATAGGACTAGAAATCTAAGCTCACCAAATGAAAACCTCTTATGTGCTCGGCTTCCACCTCCACTTCCTTGAAGTAATTAACCGTGTAGGCACCAATGGTAAGTGGGAGGATAGGCCATGGTTTCTTCTTTCCTTTACTCAGCATTTTGGAGAAACCGCTCGTCATATGGTAGCACACTTCTTGTAGCGGTAGCTTATCGGTAACGAATTTGGGCAATGCATGGGGTTGCTTGAACGATCCATAACCCCTGATGAAGGTGCCTTCTTAGATGGGAAACTAGTGGGATACCTTAATGATCATATTCATGGCTCTTCTGGACATCCAAGGTGGATCCTTATTAAAGAGACGACGATATAGTGCAGTGATAAAATTTTCTGAGATCACTTCGATGTCTTGCTTATATTTGGAATCCAATAAAATATTTAGATCCTTATGAATTGGCCCCCTAGTCATTACATTCCTGTTATGCACCCAATTATCAAATTTGCATCATGAGCATGCTACATCTAAAAGGTAGGAGGCCATATATAACTCTGATGCTAACCCTTCTTCTATTACCTGTGCTGCTGATATATTCGCCTTAGAGCTGAAATTAATAAATGGGCCTAGTTAAAGCAGGTGTCGTAGGTGGTAACTGCATACATGAGGGGAACCCATGCTCCGTTGAAGGTAGTGGCATCCATCCTATCATACATCCGGCACATCATGGCTGCGACAAGGCTATACACTTTCCTTAGACCCTCGATCTTATATTCCTGATCTTTCTTTCCTTTGAACTTTTCGGGGTCTTCCCACCTCCTGTACTGACACGTCATGTGTTGCTAACCATCGGGCGTTGAAATATTATTCTTTACTTGGGAGTGAATAATATATTTTGGCATCCCTCTGGATCAGGTTGGCGAAGGATTTTTCGACATGGTCTCATATTACCCAGTGCTTTGAATCCAATTTTTGGAGGATCCATTCGATCACTTCTGCACACAAGAAGATCGGAGGGTGGGCAGCCACATAGTGCAGTTTGGGTTTCTTCACCTATATGTATACTTGCCGGTCTACAAGGTCCTCTGGGATTTCTTACATTGTGAACTCTTGATAGAGTTCATACCAAGACATCTTTTCACCTTTCTCAAAAACACAGGCAGTGTCTCCGACGATAGGAGTCAGTGGTGGAGGTATGTCACCCTCTAGTGGATCCACTTCTAGGCTCTTGTGCCTTCTACAAACTACCAGGGGCCCCATGTCTTTTGAGGCTGAAGATATAGAGACACACTCGATTTCAGATTCAATATTATCTGGCATATTCAAAAAAAATTCCCACGACAAGGCGGATGACATGGGGGCGATTAGGAAAAATACATGACTAAACCAACTAGTGTCCTAGCCGGTCTAGGAGGCTGAGTGATCAACAAGATAGGTTCTACCATATATTTTTAGGTTTCTACCACCTGTAATAGTCACAAAGGCTTCGTTCTAGAAGGCATGTGACCTAGAGACCTAGTAGCGGGGTTGCAGGGTCACATCTGTGTGAAAGATCAGAACTTTGTGACTTTGGGACTTGGTGAACCAATGACCAGGTCATGAGGTCACATTAGGAATTTTCTGGGTGAAAACAGGCCAACACTACCTACAAGGAATGTGGGGAAAAAATCAAAGAAAGGGAAGGAATAAGCTTGAAGGGATAATATGAGGTTTAGGAATGGATATCCAAGGTAGTAGAGGGTAGCAAAAGGGGTCAGAGTTGGTCTGGGCATGATGGGATGAGCAGGGGAGAAGAAAGAGATCCAGAGGGAAAAATGACCTAAGGAGGGGGGGGTACTGTTGATAGGGAGCTATGATGCTTAATAGCATAACTAGGGGAGCAGGGTTAGGTAGGGTTAGAAGTCAATAGGAAACAAGAAATGCAGGAATTTTCAATGACTTTCCAAGGAAAAAAGCACTCTGGTTGGTTTGTCAAATGTTTTGTGAACTCCAAAATTGGTCACATGTGCGGGCCTTAATGGTAGTGGTAAGGTTGCATGGGAGGTCATTTGTGTACATTTGTGACCTTGTGACCTTAAGACCTAGCTACTTGGGGGTCATTGGGTCGTAAGGTCGCATGATCGCAAAGGTAAGCTTCTGAAGCAGTTTGCAACCTAGCAACTTGGTGACCTTGGCTAGGTCATAGGGGCACTAAGTCGCAAAAGGACAAATATTGAGGGAAGTGCGACTTTGAAACTTTACATAGAAGAAATCACTTAAAGCCATCTTTTGATCTGAGATTACTTGTCTAGGGTGGACCCTTGAGGCCTAGTGATGATGTTGGGTAATGAGCTTGTCCTCATCAAAAGCAATAGGGGCTATGAAATTTGAGACTGATGCCAAATTTCAGAGGGTGTTGTAATGAATACAACAGTTGGTGATTCACTGGTAGAACCTTGAATCTCTGCTTGCACTTAATCTCATGGGGGTGAGGGGCTGGGGGGGGGCTTAGCAGGCTCTTATTTCTACTTATGTGGGTCCCACTAGCCTCCTCTTTCGCCTTCATGAGTTTACCTTACCTGATTGCATTACGTGAAATATTGTTCACCGTGTTTTGTTCTGAGATACTGGATGAAAGGGGTTGGAGTAACTTCATGGGATTTAATGTATTCGATATAATTTATTGGTCTCTTGTGTTGCTCCACTTCCAGCGAGCTTGAAGGGCCCCGGTGGACTCACTACCTAGGATTCATGAACATTTCTCCGCTACCAGCGATCTTGGACAGTACCACGATGGAGTTGTCGCATTACCTCTCTGCGCAGGAATCCTTTCTCAATCCTTTACCCTTATTTATTGTGCTAATAACACTTATTTGTATGTGGTCAAGGCACTTATTTTTAAGTGGAAAATATTGCCTAGGAAAATGAGGGATCCCGAGTTATGTTACTTGCAAGAGAGGTTGGTGCTGGTATTTATTAGGAGACCTTTAAGGTTTCCCTAAATACCCTTTTTTCGTTTAAGATTAGCCCTTTTCCCCTTCCATCCAATCACCTATTCCATCAATAACTTTCAACAAATATTTTCGAGTTGATGCGCAGGATCAATTACTTGAACTACAGTCCTTTGACTCGGTCAAGTTCCTTCGAAAAAGTGGTTTTTCCGAGACATAATTAGGCCACTCATGCTTCAGGGTTGACTCTTTGTAGGCTGAGATTCAGGTACAACTTGCCTATTGAGTAACTACTACGTTGATCCTTAGAACTGAGGCATTGAGAGGTGAAATTTTTGGGCCTTGCTCAAGGCAAGCCATTTATTGAAAACAACCAAAATAAGCAAATGAAACATGATGAATGTGATAAAGCAAAGAAAATAAGACTATGATACAGAGTGAGGAGATAGCCAAAGGGCTGTCAGGTGAAGTAATGTTTGAGGTCGTGGCCATTCATCGGGAGGATCTCAATCCTCCCTTCCAAGTTTTGGAGTCTATACATGTATTTGTTGACCTTTTCTTTGATCTAGAATGGTCTCGTCCATAGGGATTGGAATTTAGTATGCTTTCCCATGTCTTCGTGAGCCTTGTCCCATTTGAGGACAAGATCACCATTTTTTAACACCTTGTTATCGACGAATTTTTTGTCAAACCATCATTTGATTCAGCTTTGGTGAATGACAAATTTTTCCCTGGCTTTTAGTCTTTCCTCCTCTAGTTTCAGTAGGGTGTCTATATAGTTTTGCAAAGTAGGGCATGGGGTGCCATTTTTTTCTTGGGATAACTGAAGGGCAGGAAGGGAAAGATTGGGGGGAAGGATGTCTTCTTTCCTGTAGACCAAGAATAATGGAGATGTTCCCAGAGAGGGTTTGGGTGTGACCCGATCAGCCCAGAGGGAATTGCTAAGGGCACTGTGCTAGTTTCTATTTTGGGATAGAAAGGTTTTCTTGATGATCCAAATTAGGTTCTTGTTGGTTGACTCGGCTAACCCATTCCCCTATGGGTAGTAATTGGCGGAATGTTTCAAAACAATACCATTTTTCGAAGAGAATTCATACAACTTAAATGATGAAAAATATGTAGCATTATCAAATATGAGAGAGGTTGGAACACCAGACCTGGTCATGATGTACTGAGTAATGAAAGTTATTACCTCATGCTCGTTGATCTGGCATAATGGTATCACTTCAACCCACCTCGTGAAATAACTTGTGGCCATGAGGATTTATCAGTGTTGCTTTGAGGAGTTTGGTAATATCTATTGGATCACATCCAAACCCCACTGTTGGAATGGTTCTTCTACTGCTACATACTGTAATGTAGAAAATGGACAGGATTCTATACTAGAAATTTTTTGGCATGAGGGGCACTTTCGAACATATGCATGAGCATCCTTAAACAGAGTGGGATAATAAAAACCAGCTCGTATAACCTTGTGATCTATAGCATCTCCTACGTAATGCCCCCTGATTGGGTCATCATGTAGTTCTTTTAGGACTTGTTGGGCGTCGTCAGGTTCCAAGCAGTGCAGTAAAATTCCATTGTGATGTTTGCGGAACTTCTTACCTTGTAACATCTGATATGATGCAACTTTCAGTATTATTTCTCATTTCTACTTGGCCATCAAGGTTGGCTCAAAGGTACCATGACCAAGATACTGTAGGATATCTGTGTACCATGATGGGGAATCTTGTGGGAGCATGTCGTCGGTTTGGTACATCTCTATTTCATGTTCCCAAAACTCTTCATCATTGTGCCGTGGGTCAGTGGCTTCTATAGCCATCTGGAACAACCCTTGCCCCTTGACCATGTGTGTGGGCTTGAATTCTAAGTCATATTCCTAAAGACATACCATATAGTTTCCTCGTTGCTCACCCAACTCCTACTGCACAAACAGTGAGCAGACTGCTGGGTGAGGTACGAACACTATGACATGGTTCTTCAAAATATATGGCCTAAAATTATTGACTACCTTATATACTGCATATGCTTGCTTATTGATGTTCGGATAGTTCAACTCGGCACCTTACAACCTGCGCTCATGAAGGATATGGGTCGTTCAATGTTGCTGCAGTCCTTCTGGGTAAGGATAGCCGTAAGTGACGAGTCTGAGGAAAAATTATACAAGATAAAGTCTTTGCTAAAATTTGCGCTGTGCAGGGTTGGTGCTTCTGCGATGGCTTTCTCAATATTGTTGAACGCTTCATTATCGGGCTGATTCCATTTAAAATTTGCATTCTTATTGATCATATTCTGTAGAGGTTTCAAAATTTTTGAAAATTCCGATATGAATTTATGAAATAAATTGATTTTCCTGAGAAATGAATGCATGGAATTCTTACTACCTGGGGGAGAAATTTGGGCAATGGAATTTACATGTTCTGGGTCCACCACTATGCCATTCTTGGTTATAATGTGGCCCAAAAAATTTCCTTTTTAGACCGCAAAAATAATTTTCTTGGGGTTCAACGAGTTTTCGTACTTTTCGGCACCTATCAAAGATCTGTTTTAGGTGGTACATGTGGTCATGCCTACGTTTAGAGAACATGGTGACATCATCAAGGTAGACCACCATGCTCTGTCCCATCAGCCCTTGGAAAGTGATTTCCATGGCCCTTTGGAAGGTTTCTCCATCATTGATTAGGACAAAGGGCATGCGCTGAATGCGAATTTTCCCCAATTAGTTTTGAATGTTGTCTTCAAATGGTCTGGCTCCAACAATAGTACCTGGTTGTATCCTTAGAAACCATCCAGTAATGAGACCATTTTTGAGGCCGATAGAGTTTGAAGAATCTGCTCCATGGGGGGAATAGGGTAGTTGCCCTTATCGGAAGAGCGGTTTAAATTTTAGAAGTCTACACATAAGAGGATTTCACCGGACTTCTTGTAGACGGGTACCAAATTTGACACCCACATCGAATGTCAGAACTTGAAGATGATGTAGGCATCTAGGGGATTCTTAAGGTCTTTCTAAATCATTCGCCCCATGGTTGGATATAATTTTCTTAGCTTCTATTGAAATGGTTTGACACCTTCCTTCATTGGCATCACATGTTGGATAATTCACATGTCATACGTCCGTAGCTCATCGTATGTATAGGGAAAATATCTATGTACTTCTTTAATAAATCAATAAAATACTCCCACTCTTGGGGAGTACACTTGGTACCGAGATTAACGAACTTCGGGTCATTTTATGTTTCGAGGTTCACTTTTTCATGCGATAAGGTGGAACTTTGCACCTTCGTATTGGGAGGCCCCAGAAGCGGTTTTGCAATTTTAATAGCTTCTCGAGTGAGATAACCCCTTTGGGTATTAGGTTCCCCTTGTTTCCTTCCATTTCCTTTTGTAAACCCAATTCATGCTCCTCCTCTTCGATGATTGTATCCTTGAATATATCTGTATTTAAATTGAAATCCAACACATGCTGATCATAATTGAAAATGCATAAATTAATCAAATTATACGGTACCGCGGGCTTATACACAATCTCAATAGAAAAACCATCCCTTAATGGGGTAAACCTAGTGGAAGCATTTTCCAGAGTATCAGTTGTTGCGTTGTGCATCCTAAGTACCGAATTAATATCAAAAGTGTCGAAAGAAAAAATCAAATGCCATACCTCTTGTTGTTACTCTTTCAAATACAAAGATAGGAAATGGATAGTGTTGCGTACCTGCCGGGTGATGATTTCAGAGTCGCCAATTACCTTCAAGCAGCTGAATTTGAGGTTGATTTCTTTCTTGAGGCCCAGGATCAGTGCTTTGTACTTGGCGGTATTGTTGGCGCACTAGAATTCCAACCTGCAAGAGATCATGAACTTGTTTTTCTTGGGGTCTATTAGGATACAACCGGCACTAGACCTGTCATGATTCTTGGAACCGTCATAGTACAGGGTCCAAATTTAATTCTTAGGCATCTCTAGGTTGCATGTGTTCACAGATGGTGTTCCTGGAACATATACATTGGGTGGACCTTATAGTATGACAGGATGGGAGGTAGTGAAAGGGAGTAATTTCAATTGGGCGTCCGGAGAGACTGGGAATTGAGCGGCTTGGTAGCACTCGAATGCAGCCTCTACGAAGCACATTCCTAGATCTTCTTGCAAAAAATTGAAGGGTTGAATGGTTGCCTCAAGGTCAGTGACTGTGTGTTTCATATATGGGTCAATTTCGACTCAGATTTGGTTGTTCCTACCTTTATACGGGAGCCACAAATGGGACCAGTCTGTGGTGAAGTAATCTTGTAGTTTTCTTGACCAATCTTGGCTTACTTGAAAACTGTAGGCCTCGAGAATGTCTACGATAAATATGTCGATGCACTGATGGGATCGGGAGTTTTAGGAGAGGCGTATTAGGACGTTATTCAACTTGCCAATGGCAGGAACCTGGGACCTATCTAGCTGAATGATCCTGGAATTGGTTTTCTCGAGATGGATATTCAAATTTTTGCACACAGACAATGGGCATGAAATTTTCAGATACGCTGGAGTCAATAAGGTAGTTATGGACATTGAAATTAAAAATATCAAAATAAAGGAGGAACTGGGGCATAGATCCTCACAAATTATAATTCATGGCATTGACGATGGACTGGAGGTTCACCAAGGTCTGGGAAGGTGTGGAGCTGCTCGCTCTTGACGTCAAGGTAGGCCTACCTGGTAGGACAGGTTAGCGAAAGCATTGAGAATAAAATTACGTTGGTTGGCTGTTTGGGCAAGTTCATAGAGTGATATATTGGATCATGTTTTCTTCATGTCTTTAATAATATTGTACCCAAGCTCTGGGTGCAAGGGTGTTTCCATGGGTTTGTTGGGAAATTTTGGGGATGGTCTAGCCTTAGGAGTGCTTCGGGCAGCGGTGGAGCTATACTTCTCAGGGGTTGGAGTCGAGGCCTGGTTTTCTTTTCTTGGGGGAAAGACTTTCCTCAAAAATTTCTTTCCTCTTCTCCTCAAAATTGTGTTCTGCTAATGGACCTTTTCTCCTCAGGTTGTAGGTCCAGGGAGGCTTGGATTGGGGATTTTCAACCATTTTGATCTCTGCCACAGATTGAGGCCCTTCCCCGTGGATCAGATCGAAGGTCAAAACTATTGATCCTAAATTTTCATCTAGAGGAGAGGCTTCTTCATCATCTGGGTCAGTTTCCTCATCAAGCTCTCCTACTGTCTGATCCTCTAGTAGTTGATTCACTACTGCAGTCATACTATTGATCCATTGGGGGGAATTTCTCTCAGAGTGGGAAGCTTGATGGAATGAGCAGAAGTTATCTTTGTCAGACTCTTCTATGTTGAAGTTTGTGTTGGGATTGGGCGGAGGAAGATTGGGTGTGCTATTGTTATTCCTAAAGAATGGATGTTGGGGTTGCTCCCTAAGGGAGGATCATTTTTTTTCCTTTTTAAATCAGAGACTTCGTTTGTTAAGAGATTTTGGTATTTAGCGATGCTCTCAAAGTTGAAAGGGTCTTTATATTTATCTCTAGATTTTCTGGTCGAGGGCCACGTGTTCTTCCCAGTAGATTTTGGGTCATCCCGGTTTTCATGATCTACATCCCCTATGGAAATCATATCTTTCTCAACGGTGAGGGCCATGGTGAAATTCTCAGCCAGGATGGTTGTGGCTTCATGTTTAACAAACACAACGATGTCCCGCAGTAGGGCCATTTTGTAATAGTCTATCGTGATTGAATCATCAAGGACCATCTTCGGGGGGAAATTGTTTAGAATGGTCGCGAAGAGCTGATTGAAATATTTGATCTTCTCCTTCTTTTGGAATTTTAAGGTGCTCAACTCCATGAGGAGCATAGAGGGGGTTTTTTCCTTAGATAATTTCTCAAGGAATGTTTGACAAAATTATTCCTGGGTCTGGATGGAGGCAATGAGCGATACCAAGTAGCAGTTTTATTTTCTAAGGTGTGTGGAGAGAGCCGACACACAACATCATTGTACTACACCTTCATCATTTGTAGGGTGAGGTAGAAGTTACTAATGTGATCTTCGGCTAATGACCCCTTTTCGAGATCGAACTTGGGAAGGTGCTCTTCTAGGTGTCAGGGCATGTCGTGAAGTGGACCTTGGAAACCTAAAGGGGGTTGTGCCATCCAGGCCAGAGGTTGCACCCACCCTGCTCTACGCAAAAGTGGAATTACGATGTGTTCATTTTTGTTTTTAGACTCACTTCTGGTGCTAGATATGGAAGCTTCGCCATCATGTTAGGAGTACATATATTGATTCTAGGGAACCCTCAGATTTTCAATATTCCTATAGTTCCTTAAATTTTTGAAGCCGCCGAAGTTTCTGTTGAAAAGAAAAGGCTGTTAGTTTTAGTTTTGGTGTAGGTGGTGAACATGGTAAGTGTTTTGACCATTTCCCCGATCCCTTCCGACCCCTCCCTGAGGTTGATCATTTGCTCGGGTATTCTCATTTAGAGGATGATTGACCTGGGTTTCGTTGTTCTGTGGGGGAATAATGGTTTCAGGGCTACCCCCATAAACCCCTCGAGGGCTGTCAGGGCCTTCAACTGAGAGTCTATCTACTACATCCATGTAGCCTTCGAGAATTAGGTTTATGAGTTGAGGTACGGAGTTGAATAGGACACCTTGGTGGGTGTGATGTGTACTAGGGGTTCGTAGGTTGGATAGGGAACTGGTACCAAGGAGGCTTTGGAGATCTCAAACGAGAGTACGGGCGGGAAGACGTAAATCCCTCAGTTGGTCTTTCGTGACCTCATAGAATGGGGGGTCATCCTCATGAGGGGTATCTTCAATGGGTGGAGGAATGGTGTTACCAAACCTGATATCTCCCTATTTTGGGCTTGGTCCTAGGAATAGGTTTTCAGGCATTTATGAAGGGATATTACTAGCATGGTGGGAGCTAGCCATGTGGCCCTCCTTCTAGCACGAATTCCATTGACAGGGAATATTTTCCTGCCAACAGTAAGGGAATCTCCTTGGTATAGAATCCCAAATAGGCACTACACCGTTTGTGATAGGGATCTCATCCGGTATGTGGGCCTGATTACCATTACACTGGTGACATATGTGCCCTTTCTCAGATAGAGAGGGGATTCACACTCATGAGAATGTATGGCTGCTAGATAAAGCAAATTCAATGGTTGACGGATACCCTGCACATGAAACACCACGAATAGAAAAGTTAGATTTAATGCATGCAACCCATAATGAGTGTTGTTAGAAAAGCTTCATTTGGGCCATACTCATACGGAGGCTCACTTGAACATAAGAGAAACATTTCACTATGATCAAATATCCTTCAATTACCTAAGCATATTTTAGAAGATATTTAGGTACATATCAACAAAATAGGTCGTTAACATATCCCTACATTGAACCATCATGCATCATACACATATCAAAAGAGATCAAACATATAAACAATGTATGAACATAAATATGGACCAGTTAGCTATGAATAGTATCAGACATGTAAAAGAACTATATTCATGGTGTCAATACATAGAAGCTTCCATCAGATCCAATAGTGAGATCCAAAAAATTGATTTTTATTCATTCCCGGAACATACATTCAATGTTGTACAATTGTATCTCTCTCTCCTTTTGGAATCCAAAAAAGGTCCTTCCAATCTCTCCCAAGGGAGTACATATAGAAAAAAAAATGACTTTTGGGCTACCCTGTCTCTTCGCCTCCCTGACTGTTGGGATGGACTGCGACTTGGGAGCAACTGTGACCTGCGACCTGAGTAGGGTCACAACATGCCACCTGGTGGCTTTTTCGACCTGCGACTTGACAACCTTTGCAACCTGTATGTCTAGTTCTTTTGATGGGAGCAACTTTGTGATATAAAGGACTAGGGTTTCCACCTACTGCTGCTCCTTGAGATAGGTCTACCAGGCTTTATATTCGATGGCTATTGGGTTGAGTTGAGGCATGTCCTCACCGAGCCTATGAAAGCATTCAAGTGCATCCAGGACTAGCGTGCGCTTCTTTGAATTGAAATGATTGGAAAACGAAACCAGCTTGGTGTAGATCCTAACTGGTTCGATTACATAATGTATGATGTTTTCCTTGGTAGCTAGGAGGTGCTTTGAGATGGCTGTTTGTCTGATCGGATCTAGGAATGACTAAATATCTTGTAGTAATCCTTCCCGTGCCTTTTTTTGGGTCAAGGTACCCATGGAGGGTATGTGATGCACTTCTGCCATCGAGTCAATACTACTGATGAGATGATCGTATGCAGTCATTACCTTGTCTACACCCTTTCTGAGTTTATCCCTGGATTGTAGCTTCATCCACATATGTACCTTGCCATTCTGGGTGTGGATCCAGTCCTTCTTTGGTAGAGTGGCAGGGGCCTGCGGGTATCTCTGAGACCATTCCAATATGTTGTCAAGTGCTATAGAGGCCTCCTTTAGTTGGGTTGACTTCTTCTAATTTGTTTCCGCTTGAAACCCTACCAAGGGAGCTATTTTTTTGGCTCAGCCTCATCATTTCTTCGTAGAATTGTACCATGGTACTACTCAGGATGTCCAACTCTCCCTGGATGGCGGCTTGTAGTCTGCCAGCTTGAATGAGTGCAAGCTGAAGCGTTTGATTTACAATTTCCAAGGCTTTATTTTCCTCTTCTGCTTGAGTGGCTCTTTGCTCAGTTACACGGAGCCTATTTTGTAGTAATAAGATCTCTCTTCTCATTCAACTGAAATTTTCCTCTGTGGAAATTGTGAAAGTACTTTCGATGATTTCTATCATTATGGGGTTCATCTTGGTGTCCAAGACTATGTACTTTTTAGGGGTTATTGTGAGAAGTTCAGTTGGGTTCTGGGCGAGGCATTTTCTCCTCTCCTGTCTGATGAGTGTACTGATCGTAAGATAGCCTTGTTAGATTCAGTACATCATCCTCTTGTTCCCCTAAGAGACCATGTTCGGAGAATGGGAAGTGCCCTCCTGTCATGGGAGTTGTTGCGGGTATGTCAATAGGTGGCAGGTCTGCTCGCCTCCCGACTTGTAAGGGTTGTGATCTGCTTCCCTCTGCATCATTAGATGTCCCTTCCCGCTGTTTTCAGGCTTCCTCCTCCTCTCTTATTCTATGTTCTATTCCTACTTCAACCTGTTTTTTGCATATCTTATCTACTATTCTTCTTCTTTGGCCTTAGCTTCTTCTTCTTCTTTCTTTCTGCGAGTTTCCTCTTCTTGCTTCCTTTTCTATTCCTCCCTCTGTTTCTTTTTCTGATATTATTCCTCTCACCACTTCTTCTGATGTTCTTCCTCTTTTTGCTTCTTTTGTTTCTCTTCTACCTATTTCTTCTTTGTTTCTCTTCTATATATTACCTTCGCCTCTCTTCTTCTTCTTCTTTTCCAGAGCATCTTGGGTTTTCTTAATCTCTTCTTCTCTTTGTTTTTTCTTGGAATTTTGTTATGCCTCAACCTATTTTTCCTCTCCTTCTTGTAGGCTCTCAGGAGGTTCATTTCTCGTGGTGTTCTTTATTTTTTTGGGTTGATAAGTAGATGCTCCTCCCATTGGAATTTTTGCTTCATGGCATGAGCTCTCTCCTATAGGGTCTGATCATCCTTAGAATCATCTCCTTGGTTTCCATCTAAGTCAAAATCCTCTTCACGGGGTGCCTCCCTGAGTGGATTATACTAGTTCCTTACTTTATCCTCTTTGGTGGTCTCTATGTTCTGATAATTCCCGTTAAACTTAGCTGGATTGCAGTGCGTAGGGACGATCCTTTCTGGGTCATAGGAATAGAAATATAAGCTCACTAAATGGAAACCTCTTATGTGCTCGGCTTCTGCCTCCAATTCCTTGAAGTATTTGATTGTGTAGGCACCAATGGTGAGTGGGAGGGTAGGCCATGGTTTCTTCTTTCCTTTACTCAGCGTTTTGGAGAAAACACTCATCATCTGGTAGCATAATTCTTGTAGCAGCAGCT
Source organism: Pinus albicaulis (assembly GCA_034641835.2). NCBI lineage: Eukaryota > Viridiplantae > Streptophyta > Pinopsida > Pinales > Pinaceae > Pinus > Pinus albicaulis. Next base: position 69,594 of record JAXQQM020070956.1, read on the forward strand.
TATCAGTAACAAATTTGGTAAATTCATGGGGCTGCTTGAACGATCCAAAAAACCTAATGAAGGTGCCTTCTCGAATGGGAAACTAGTGGGCTACCTTGATGACCATCTCCATGGCTCTTCTGGGCATGCAAGGTGGATCTTAATTAAAGAGACGATAGTATAGTGCAGTGATAAAAATTTCTGAGATCACGTCGATGTCTTGATTATATTTGGAATCCCATAAAATATTTAGATCCTTATGAATTGGTCCCCCGATCATTGCATTCTAGTTATGCGCCCAATTATCAAATTTTCATCGTGAGCATACTTCATCTAAAAGGTAGGAGGCCATATAGAAATATGATGCTAACCCTTCTTCAAGTACCTGCGCTACTGATATATTCCCCCTTAGAGCTGAAATTAATAGATGGGCCCAATTAAAGTGGGTGTCGTAGGTGATAACTACATACATGAGGGTAACCCATGCTCCGTTGAAGGTAGTGGCATCCATACTGCCATACATTCGGCACATCATGGTTGCGACAAGCCTATACACTTTCCTTATACCCTCCATCTTATATTCCTGATCTTTCTTTCCCTTGAACTTTTCGGGATCTTCCCACTAGCTCCTTAGGGTGTCCTGTACCGACCCATCATGTGTTGCTATCCACCAGGTGTTGAAAGATTATTCTTTACTCGAGAGTGAATAATATACTTCAACTTTCCCTGGGATCAGGTTGGCAAAGGATTTTCTGGCATGGTCTCGAATTACCGAGTGATTTTAATCCACTTTTTGGAGGATCCATTCGATCACTTCCGCACATGGGAAGATCATAGGGTGGGAAGCCACATAGTGCAGTTTGGATCTCTTCACCTATATGTATACCTTCTGATCTACAAGGTCTTCCGAGAATTCTTTCTTTGTGAACCCTTGATAGAGTTCATACCATGACATCTTTTCAGCTTTCCTAAAAACACATGCAGTGTCTCCGTAGATAGGAGTCAGAAGTGGAGGCATGTCACCCTCTCGTGGATCCACTTCTTGGCTCTTTTGCCTTCTGCGAACTGTCGAGGGCCCCATGTCACTTGAGGCCAAAGAGATAGAGATTCACTCGAGTTCATCTTCAATATTACCTGGTATATTCAAAAAATAGTCCCACGATAAGACAGATGGCATGGGGGCGAATAGGAAAAATACGTGACTAAACGAACTAGTGCCCTGGCCGGTCCGGGAGGCTGAGTGATCATTAGGATAGGTTGCACCAGATATTTCTAGGTTGCTGCGACCTATAATGGTCGCAAAGGCTTTGTTCTGGAAGGCATGCGATCTAGCGACCTAATCATGGGGTTGTAGGGTCACATCCGTGTGAAAGATCAAACCTTTGCGACTTTGTGACCCAACGACCAGGTCGCGAGTTCGCGAGGTCACGAGGTCATGAGGTCATGAGGTCACTAGGACACGAGGTCACATTAAGGCTTTTCTGGGTGAAAACAGGCCAGCACAACCTATGAGGAACGTGGGGAAAAGATGGAAGAAAAGGAAGGGAATCAAGCTTGAAGGGACCATAGGAGGTTTAGGAATGGATATCCATGGTAGCAAAGGGTAGAAAAAGGGGTCAAAGTTGGTATGGGCATGATGGGATGAGTAGGAGAGAAGAAGGAGCTCCAAGTGGAAAAATTACTTGATGAATGGGGGTACTATCAATAGGGAGCTATGATGCTTAATAGCCTAACTAGGGGAGAAGGGTTAGGTAGGGTCAATAGTCAACATAAAATAATAAATTCAGGAGGTTTCAACGACTTACCTAGAAAAAAAACACTCTGGTTGGTCTGTCAGATGCTTTGTGAACTCAGTTGCGTAGGTTGAATGCTACCTACACAACCCTTGTATATATGAAGGGGTTGCACGTGCAAGCCTTGTATATATAAAGGGGATGCTTTTCAAGCTTGCATGGGGGGTAATTTGCGTACATTTGTGACCTTGTGAATTTGTGATCTAGCAACTTGGGGTTTGCTGGGTTGCAAGGTCACATGGTCGCAAAGGTAAGCTTCTGAAGAATTTTCTGACCTAGTGACCTATCGACCTTGGCTAGGTTGTAGGGTCACTAAGTTGCAAAAGGTCGAAGATCGAGGGAAGTGTGACTTTGCAACTTTACTTAGAATAAATCACTTAAAGCCATATTTTGATCTGAGATTACCTGTCTAAGATGGAATCTTAAGGCTTATGGCTAATGCTGGGTAATGAGCATGTCCTCATCAAAGGAAATAGGGGCTCTAAAATTTTAGACTGATGCCAAATTTCAGAGGGTGTTGTAGCAGCTGCAACACTAACCATATACCACTCTAAAATGTGTCTTTCCTATCAAATTCTTGCATGTGGTTCTATATGTCAATAGAACCACAGGTATGCACACATTCCAATCATTTCGATTATCTTTGAAAATCTTAGTGAGTGCGGTCTCCAATATCTTATTAAAAGATTCCATTGCACCATTTTCCTGTGGATGATACGAAGTACTCTTTTGATGATGAATCTTGAATCCTTCAGTCAAAGCTTGAATAGTTTCATTCACAAAGTGTGTACCCTGATCACTCATCAAAATCCTAGGGCACCCAAACCGAGTCAAGATGTTCTAAAAAATTAAGTGTGCAACTATTTTTTCACTACAATCCTTCACTGGCGTAGCCTCAACCCATCTAGTCACATATTTTTTTGCAGTGATTATGTAGTGCACACATGTCTTCTTTCCTGGAGGGTTGATAGGTCCAAAAAAATAAATGGCCGATTTTTCAAAAGCTTGCAAAGTCACTTGTGGGTGCAGTTTTCATGATGCTATTCCCGTCCTTTGACATACATCACAAACACCACAGTACTCATGTGTGTCATTGTGCATCAAGGGCCACCACAACCTAGCTTGTAAAATCTTTAGCGCAGTTGCTTTCCCTGCATAGTGATCTCCTACAACTCCTCCATGAGCCTCGACTAATATATCCCATATTTCAAATTCCAACACATACCTTCTTAGTAATTCATCTGCGGCCATCTTGTATAGCTGGCCAACAATCAAGGTAAAATCAACTGCATGTGTGACCAACTCTTTCTTCTGTTTCAATGTATATTCTATGGGGGAACTTCTAGTGTTAAAAAAATGAATAATATCTGCAAAGTGATCATCGAATAATTTAATGGAAAATAGTTGTGCGTCTAGCAAGTCGTATTCCCAGTTATTTGGCTCTTCTCCACTTTCAATGCATGACAGATGGTCTGTCCCAGCATTCAGTCTCTTGGGTTTCATAATTACTTCAGATTTATACTCTTGAAATAACAAAAACCATCTTCAGATCTTCCCCCCCAACATAGGCTTATTGAATAGGTACTTCAGAGAAGAGTGGTCAGTAAACATCTCAAAATTCCCTCCCAATAGATAGTGGTGGAACTTTTGTAGTGCGTAGACCATAGCTAATCATTTCCTCTCTGTGGTCGAGTATTTTCACTCCACACTTGACAATTTACTACACGCAAATAAAATAGGGTGGTAGATATCCCCGGCTCATGGTTGCGCTAAGACAACCCCCAAAGAAATGCATGAGGCATCGACATGTACATGGAATTCTTTTGTCTAGTATGGAAAGACCAATATGGGCACAATGACCATATTCTCCTTAAGAAATTCAAAGCTCTTCTGGCAGTCTGTGTCCCAAAAAAATGAGGCATCCTTCTTCAACAACTTCTCCATGGGCATAGTAGGCCTCTTTCCCTCCCACTTTGTCCAATATTTCATCTAAAAATGGGATCAGGAATGGGTCATGTACACAAGCATGATTGAATTTTCATATATCCTCAAAAATACTTATTTATCCCTTGGTTTTCTTGTCCTGCACCACCATAGGGCTTACCGAATTTGATTCTTCCACTAGTTCTATGATCAATGCAACAACCATTTTATCCAATTCCTCTTTGACCTTCTGCTTGTATTTTGGATTTAACCTATATGGGCGCTGCTTCACAGGTCACACATCCAGTTTCAAGGTGATCTTCATTACCCTGAGATATCCTACTATCCCCTTCACCTCAGAAAATTTCGTAAGAAATAGCTCATGAAATTCAGTCAATAGCTCGGTGACCTTACCCACCGTATCATCATCCCAGTAGTCCCCTATATTTTCTAATTTCGGTTGTTTCTCTGAGCCAATATTGACTTGCCAAATCTGTAGAGGCTTATTTACGTCTAGTGACTCAATTGTAGGCCCACCAACTACGCGCTGCCCTTCAGACTCAGGGATCATAATTTTCCTTGGGTCTTCCTCATTATGTTCAATTGATATATTTTGGTAGTCAATGGTGTCCTTCATCTGCGCATCCCATGTTGGGAAGGCACCCTCAACCGATGGTTTTGTGGTGTCAAATATGACTTCCTAAATATCATGTAGTGCCTCGTCCAGGTATTCGAACCCACTTTCAAAACTAAAGGTAAAGATAAGACTTTTTGTCAGCGCAATCCATTCAGTGGTTCCTCGTTGTCGCTCAGTTTCGAAGTTCCAGTCTGTAGGAACCTTCCCTAATGTGTGGATGAATATATGCACCCATTTTTGCTTCGGTTCTTCACCCCAAAATTTAGTCCATCTAGCTAGATGTTTACATAGATTTCATTCTCTGGAATAGGTCTCTCATATTATAGTATTCAGATTCTCAAATCAGAGGTGCATCATGTGGTACATTCTTCCCCATTAGCCAAGTTACCTTTATGTGTCTCCCACTAGCATGCTGGGGTCGAGTGCAGAGCTATATCAAGTGCATGGAACCACAGTGCTTCTAGAACAACATTTTCAAGTTATTCTAAAAATATATTAACATTACTCAGACCATCATAATAAGGAAAATATTGTACCTCTGAGGATATGCACCGAAGATATTTTGTCACCAAATTGCAGTGCAGTGCAAAGACTTCATGCAACCGGTTTTGCGAGTTCTCTAGTTCCTCATCTCAATCTAAAAAGCAGGAGCTATCCTTCTCCCAATTGAGTCTTCCATCCATTGTCAGGTTGATCCAGTGTTCATCCCGTGTAGTCAACTTATAGATATGATTTACATCATCATCTACATGCACCGACTCGATATACCTTTCTCCTTCTATAGGGTCTAGGGAGACCACAACCCTGGTTCTATTACTTTCAAACACCATAATTATGCTCTTGAGGTTGATGATGCTACCCATATTGATATCCCAATCCAAACCCAATAGGGCTAGATAGGGTCAGTATCATCAACAATATGGATAACTTCAAATTCTGTGAGTACCCTTACTCCTTTGATATCCACTACTAATTGCGAGAGCCTTCCTAATGGGATAATATTTTTTTGATTTTCCATGTACAGCTGGATAGTGGACCACTCCAACTTAGGTTCTCCCATTCGTTGCCAAGTCTACTTTGGTAGGACATTCACATCAGATCCTAGATCCAGAATGACTTGATCCATCTCATATGAACCAATCTGAGCAGTCAAGCACATTTCCTGTCCAGTTCTTATTTTATTCTTATAAATATTATTAACATCCTTGTGCTCCATCTAGGGTTGTTATTTCTCTATGTATTTTTCTATTAATTCTTGGAGGTTCTCGACTGTCTTCTTTTTGAGTAATAGTTTAATACAAGCCTGTAGGAAGGGATTTATCTCTTCAGCTCCTTCGACCACATCCATAGGCTTGCTTGACGCTCTAGACGTTGAGGCGCCCACCTCTACCCAAAAAGGTTTCCTTTTCTCTCTGTAATTTGAATTATTCCTTCTTTTTAGGTGCTTTTCAGATCTAGAGATCAGTATCAGGCTTTGTCACTTTGTCTTCACCAATGGCTGCACCATTCCTAGTAACGATATTCATACTTGGTTCTTCTTCGCGGAACTCAGATCTTACCATCTGAATATTTTGAGTGGGAGTCTGTGGTTTCTTTTCCTACATGTTTTCAATCAAGACAAGGAAATATTCAATAACATGATCAAATTTTCTACAATACCTACAATAATGTTGTGTTGGTTTTGGACATTCGCATGCATAATGACCCACATTTCCACAATTATAGCAGACAGATGAGTTGCCCCCTTCCTTGAACAAATCCTCGTCGTATTCCTTGTCCTGTACCATGGAATCCACCATGCCTAGATGGGGATGTTAAGAGGTTGGTTCTACATGCATCCTATATGATATCCTCGGTCATGTAGGTTTTAACCCAATAAAATTATCTACACACGAATCCTATAACAAAAAATAAACAATAGCGAGAGCATAAAACATAAAACAGATAAACACAGAGATTTTCCCCTGGATCCCAAATCGGGATGACCAGCTTGATTTTTCATTATATTCCTTTTAGTGTTACAACACATATATATACATGCCGAAGCATACATGAACCCTAATCCATTAACCCTGGATTAGAACATAACCGTAGTTCCTTTGACCGGATCTACAAAAATACCAGGGGCCGAAAACCATCGTACCCCAAAACCATGTGTAAAACCATGCACAAAACCATGGGTGGGTCCGGCCTATGAGTGGGACCTAATACCAAAAATAAAATTCTCGGGCGCTGCCCCAAGACTCCCCTAAAGGGGGCCGCCGCCCTTGTGATCCCCCCGCTACGCCCGCCGCAACGTACAGCCGCGCGGGGCTAGTCATGGAAAGAATATAACACATACCCAACATTCTCCACTTGTTGTTTTCTTTCCACAGGGGGCCACAGGAGAGCTTAGTCATTTGGCCAATTCTTCAACACCCATTGTTTCTCTACACCAAGAGAACTTCTGAGTGCTTACATACTTCTTCAATGCATCTGCAACATTCTTCAAAGTGTCCACCTTTACCAGCAACACCCTTTTAGCCTCAACCATATCTCTAACAAAGTGATATTGAACATCAATGTGCTTTGTCTTTGAATGATAAGCAGGGTTCTTAGCCAAGAAAATTGCACTTTGGCTATCACAGTCTATCCTTATAGCTTGTTGTACCAACCCCATACTTTAACACAATCTCTGCAACCAAACTGCTTCCTTGCTTGCATGAGTGGCTGCTATGTATTATGCCTCTGTAGTTGAAAGTGCCACTACAGACTGTCTTTTACTCATCCAACTGACTGCGCCTCCAAATAGGCTAAACACATACCCACTTGTAGATCTTCTTTGGTCCAGATCTCCAGCCCAGTCTACATCAACAAAACCATGAATGTCCAACATTATTTCCAATCCTGGTCTTCCCTGGTAGCACAAGCCATAATCACTAGTGCCACGTAAATATCTGAAAACCCGCTTCACTACTGTCCAATGCTCCTTCCCTGGGTTTGACATAAACCTGCTCAATACTCCCACTGCATGTGCAATGTCTGGTCTAGTACAGACCATTGCATACATCAGGCTACCCACTGCACTTGCATATGGAACACGGGACATATCCTCCTCTTCTTCTTGTGTCTTGGGACACTATTCAGCAGATAGCTTTACACCTACAGGAATAGGAACATTCATTGGTTTACTATCCTGCATATTGAACCTCTGCAATATAGTCTCAACATACTTCCTCTGGTTTAACCAGAGCTTCCTCTTTGCCCGATCTCTCTTAATTTCCATGCCCAAAATATAATTTGTAGCACCCAGATCCTTCATGTCGAATTTGGAGAACAGTTGGGTCTTCAAATCTTGGATAATTTCTTTGTCATTTCCAATCAAAAACATATCATCCACATACAAAACCAAATAAATAACACGATCACCAATTAATTTAAAATAAACACAGTGATCCTCCTTGCTTCTGGTGAAGCCAAGTCCCCGTATATAGGTATCAAATTTCTGATACCACATCCTTGGTGACTGCTTTAACCCATACAGAGACTTCTTCAACCTGCATACCAGTTCTTTCTTACCCTTCACCATAAAGCCTTCAGGTTGCTTCATGTAGATCTCCTATTCTAGATCCCCGTGAAGAAAAGTTGTCTTCACATCCATCTGTTCTATCTGAAAATCAAATGCAGCAACAACAGATAAAAGTAATCTAATAGAAGTAACCTTGGCAACAGGAGAAAAAATATCACCAAAATCAATTCCCGGCACCTGGGAATAACCTTTTGCTACCAATCGAGCTTTGTATTTCTCCACCTTGCCTTCTACATTCATCTTCTTCTTAAACACCCATTTGCTCCCTGAGGGCTTCTTCTTGGGCTTAACCCACCCGATCCCATGCCTCATTTTTGTGCAAGGATGCCATTTCATCAACTATGGCCTTCCGTAGTTTTCCATCCTCTCGACCCATCGCCTCCCCGACAGCCTCGGGATCATCATTGTTTCGGGGAAATATCACCCTAGAGGTTGGTGGGATACAACCTCCACAGAGCAGGGGCATGCTACTTAACAGAGACTCACACAACCATGCATATTCAGACAAACTAAATAGAGCAGAATGAGAAGGTTACCCGTAGGTCCTACGGTTGAAGAAGATCCCGCAGGGTTCAAACCCCCAGCAACTGTCCTTCCTTCTTAACCTGGAATACAAGAAGAAACAAACACAAAGGACTGGTTGTACAGCATATATCTACTCTAAATGTTAGTGATATTCATATAAAACATTAAATAAATCATAATGAATGCTTGTATAACAAATATTCTCATACATATAAGCATACACTAACACGTTTATTTCGGGAACAGCATGGTACTTCTGTATTATAAATAGCATGTACAAAAGTAACGAGTGGAGAGATCACCTGATCCTTCCAAGGCCTTCGCAGACCGTCGTCCGGATCCGTCCAGCCCTTGCCTCACTAAGACTCCTTCCAAACTGGTGCATACGAGATAACATATAAAGGGATGTGTATCTAAAGGAAACAAGGGTTTCCTACAATGAACTGGGAAAGTGCAGGAGGCACAGGGAATCAGACTTGGATAGGGAATACCAACAGAGTATAATATCAATAATTCTCTCTCTCCCTTAGGCCATACACATGAGGGATTTTTATAGTCCCTCCAAGTAGTTTCAACAGTTGGAAACAGTTGGCCACGTGCTGGGGTGGTTGAACTACCTGAGTAACCATCGACCCAGCCCGAAAATAGGGAATAATTATATATTTTTTAATCATTTTAATGGCATACGCGGAAAAGTCTAGCTGGACTGGCGTATACACGCAGAAAAACACGGGCATAGTCGCGTATGGGGATTTTTACACTGTTTTTAAGTGAATTTGTCCAAGTCTGTAGGAATGGGTGCCCAAAAGCCATGAAGCAATCATGAATCATGTCAAGGTGAGAAATGATGCTATAACAGATGCCCCCTAATATATGAGGTTAGAAGGGGTACATGATGGCCGGAATGTATTATGCACATAGAAAGAACTTCGCAAGGACAAGAGAGGACTTCACCAGATTTCAGCCTGCCAAAAACCAATGAAAGAAAACAGAGAGTCAACTCATGCTGAGGCGGGCATACCCATGCTCAGTCAAAAATACATCATATGAAAAGTACTGAATAGATCCAACATGTATACAAGTATAACTGAACTGAAAGTACACAATGAATCATCTGAGCATGGCCCGGAAATATAAGTCTAAATCAATGTCCAAGTATCACATATAGAAAGCTGATCAAGGATGGTGCAACTGGATGTCTGATCATATAAGTAACTGAATCTCCAAGTACCGAATCATAAGAGGTGGAACAACCGGTACAATCACGCAACTCGGGAGCCAACATATAGGATGTTGTTGTACTGAACTGCAACATATAAGGGTGGACGGCATCACTGGCAGAAACTGAATGGACTGTCAAAAGTGAACCGAAGAATGCTGATGCAACCCGAGGTCTTCACCGATCACTATGGCACAATTCTACACAATGGGAATAAATGAGTTGAAGTCGACCATGTGAGAAATCGTTGGATTACCGGGCAATGATGTATCCCGTTAACCAACGCGAGACAACCCACCGATAATGATAATGAGTGTCAAGGTGCCCCAGTACAATCTGACAAGTGCGAATGAATGAGTTGAAGTCGAACACTTGAAATAATCTACCAATCAGGAGGCAATGATGAATCCCCACCGTCGATAGCGAAGAGTCTGCCACTGATGACTGCAAACCCTAAGGTACTGACAAAAAGACTCTAGATCTTGTTCCCAGAGCAATGAGTCGGAGTCGATGGGAAAAGATCTGCTGGAAGGAAGGCATTAAGGCATCCCATATCAGTCCAGCGCGAGTGTAACCCGCAGGCCAAGATTTGGAAGGAATCAGACGAAGGAGAGTGATGGAACCAAAACCGAAGTACGTTTCCGATGTGCACAAGATGAAGCTAGCGCACAGAAGAAACCCTCTGAACCAACCAATAATGAAAGCTGACACAGAGGCGAGAAATCCACCGATAGGGTCAAATGGAAATCCAGGTACTGCACGAATCCCAAGTGTGATAATGTGTGGTGACGTCGAACACAGGGGAAACCACTCAGTCAAAGACCCATGATGATGATCAAATGCTGAGCACGAGGTCACCTATCAATGATGGAAATAGGCCCAAGGTGCGGCTCTAGGCTTGCTCTCAGAGCACTGTGTCGTAGTCGATAAGAGACAAACCCGCCGGCAAGAAGTCAATGGAGACCTTCTCAAACCAGCACGAGCAGAAGATCAAAACATCTGATGTGATAGAACATGATACTGACAAGACCGGGAAGGCCGACTGAATAATGAGTCAAGAGACACCGCAGAATGGCCGACTCAGGCTAGACTTCCTTTGAACAAAAGCACGACTCTGTGATGACCATGGCAGTAAAAAGTGACACTATATAAGTCTGTCTTGCAGGAGGCAAAACAAACTCTCCATATGATTGGAAGAGATAACCAACCGGGGGAGAACTGACAAGTGAAACATGGTAAAGGCTGAACCTAGGTCAAAACTAAAACCATCCCAAATGAAGG
>JAXQQM020088384.1:0-219673 GCA_034641835.2 Pinus albicaulis
GAAAATTCCAAGCAAACAGTGGAGAGAATGACGCTCTCCTCTAAACAGAAATTTCGCTTACAGACAGAGATGGCATGAAAATGCTTTCTTCTATTTGATTAACAGAACTTAAAAAAAAACTGTTACAAATTTCTTCCTCAACAGTGAGGGATTCACAAAATAAACTCGACTGCTACAAACGCAGTGCTCTAAAACAACTCTCTGTTCACTCAGAACAAAACTCTCTGTCTTACAAGAATTCAACACTGCTGTGTTTCTCCTCTTTCTTCTCACGCACTGCTGTGCAAAGCGAAACAGACATTACATTTCAATGCGCGCGGGCCTTTTTCCTTTATATGGCACGGCGGATACGAAACACATATAAAACATAAACAAATAAATAAACCAAAATATAAAGAAAAACCTTTGCAGACATAAAACTTTTAACATGGCGCGACGTACGAGTGGGGTCCACGTCGTAGTCGACCATCGCAATTTACAGTATTGCGATATGCGAAATGGCGGAACGGCGGAACAACAAAAACTCGTGACGGTGCGATATTGCGATGGTGCGACGGACGCACATCGCAACTTTCAACATTTGCGATAACATATATATATGTGTGGCGGAACAACTTTGCGATATGCGATTGTGCGATCTTGCGATGGCGCGACGATCGCACATCGCAATTTCAACAAAACTCTGGCAATGGGCGGAGGGTGATTGCGGTAAAATGCGATATTGCGATGTTGCGATGGCACAACGATCGCATATTGCAGATTTCCATATCAACAAGACACTTCACTTCTGAAAACTGAAAATTGCGCTCTGCGATTTGCGCTTTGGCGCTTAAGTGGTAGGGACCACTTGTCTGGCCTTTTCATAAAAGACTTCCGCCTGTTCGATCAATTTCATTCATTTTTAGTTGTTGAGGGCTTTTACGCCCGACTTGACTGTTTTAAATGAAACTGCTCCTCCGTAGACAAAAATTTTCATTTCTCTGCTGAAGTAACTTCTCGCCCATAAAAAAATTAATTCCTCTGCTATACTTGGCTGCGGCCCATCAAAATTTAATTCTTCTCCATTCCTCTTTATTATACAGTGTTGTGCACTCAATCTCCTCTGCGCTGCTGCTGCTGCTGCTGTACTTTGTTCTTTGTTCTTCCTGCCCAAGGCACGACAGGTGACTTTAATAATTTCAACACTCCCCCTTAAAGTCATCTACTGGATTATCCATCAGACCCAAACATTTTCTTAAAAATTCAAAGGTCTTCTATGCCAATGGCTTTGTCAAAATATCTGCATATTGCTCCTCTGTTTTACAATGCTGCAAAACAATTTCTCCATTGTTCACTAATTCTCTGATATAGTGAAACTTTGTGTCTATGTGCTTCGTTCTTTTGTGAAACACATAATTCTTTGAAAATGAAATAGCTGAGCTATTGTCACAATAAATCACAGTGCCCTTTACCTGTTCTTGGCACAAACTTCTCAACATCCTTCTCATCCAAATTGCTTGACATGCTGCTGCTGTAGCTGCCACATATTCTGTCTCTGCTGTAGACAATGCTACAATCGGCTGTTTCTTAGAAGCCCATGAAATGGCTCCTGAACCCATATGAAAAACATAACCGGAAGTGCTCTTCCGATCATCTACACTTCCAGTCCAATCACTGTCAGTGTATCCAACTAACTCTGAATTTTCTGAAGCTGTATACAAAATACCAAATCCTTTTGTTCCTTTCACATACCTCAGAATTCTCTTTGCTGCTTGCTAATGTGCTTCTTTTGGCTTCTCCATAAATCTGGAAATTAAGCTAACATCATACATAATATCCGGCCTAGTTGCAGTCAAATACATGAGGCTGCCAACTACGCTTTTATACAAACTTGGATCAAAATCCTTGCTGCTGTCATCTTTTCTCAACTTCAATCCCATTACTGTGAGAGTAATTGCAGCTTTGCACTCCTGCATATTAAATCTTTCTAAAACCTGATTCACATACTTTGCTTGAGAGATAAAAATCCCTTTCTCACCTTGCTCTACTTCTATTCCCAAGAAGTATCTTAATAAACCCATGTCAGTCATTTCAAATTCATTTTTCATGACTATTTTAAAATTCTCAATGAGGTAATCATCATTACTTGTAAAAATTAAATCATCAACATACAAAACAACAATGAGCATCTTACCATCCTTTTCTTTGATGTAGAGGGTGGGTTCTCCCTCACACTTTTCAAATCCATTTTCCAGTAGATAGGAGTCTATCCTACTGTACCATGCTCTTGGTGTTTGCTTCAGCCCATAAAGAGCTTTCTTCAATCTGCAGACCTTATGCTCTTGGCCTTTCTTCTCATATCCAAGAGGTTGTTCCACATATATCTCTTCCATTAAAACTCCATTTAGAAATGCAGATTTTACATCCATCTGATATACTTTCCATTTGTTTTGTGCTGCTATGGACAACACTGCTCTTACTGTCTCCATTCTTGCAACTGGTGCAAAAGTTTCTTCATAATCGATTCCATGTTTTTGCTTATATCCCTTGACAACAAGTCTGGCCTTGTGTCTCTCAATCTTTCCTTCAGCATTGCTTTTGGTCTTATAGACCCATTTAACTCCAATGACTTCTTTACCTTCTGGGAGATCAACCAACTCCCATGTTTTGTTCTTCTCTATGGCTTTAATTTCATCATCCATAGCTTCTATCCATTTTCTATCTTTAACAGCATCTTCAAAATGCATAGGATCATCAACTTGACAATACAAAGCAAATAGGGAATTCATACCTTCATTTGCTTCTCCTTGCTCATAAATTTCTCTAAGGCTTCTGAACCTTGTTCCTCGTTCACTTGGTGTAGACGTGCTTGATGAAGAACTCATTTCTACTCCATGTGGTGTGCTTGGAGATGCACTCCCGCTTCTTCTCAAGGGTGTTCTCGCTGCCGCTTGAGGCGTCCCTTGCTGTCCTTGCATTGCTGGAGGTAGTGAAACGGATGGGTTATTAATCTCAATCACATCTCCTTCTTCTTCATCATGAGATAAACAGTTTTTAACATTTACTGTTTTCTCAATGCTTCCATCCCACGCTTCCTCTTCAATGAATTGCACATCTCTGCTTATCACAAACTTCTTTGTGGATGGGTTATACACTCTATATCCTTTGGAATCTTCACAGTATCCAAGGAAAATGCACTTCTCCCCCTTACTATCCAATTTCTTTCTCAATTTGTCTGGAATGTGTACATATGCCACACATCCAAAAACTCTCATGTGGGTGACTCCCTATTTTCTGCCACTCCACGCTTCTTCTGGAACTTTGTTCATCACAGCTTTTGTAGGGAATCTATTCAAAATATACGCAGCACAGTTTGTTGCTTCTGCCCAATACTCATTCGGCAAGTGTTTTTCCTTTAGCATACTTCTCACCATTTCCATTATGGTTCGATTCTTCCTTTCAGCAACTCCATTCTGTTGCGGTGTGTACCTTGTGGTAAACTGCTTGTGTATGCCATTTTCTCTGCAAAAACGCAGAAACTCCTTTGATATATATTCTCCTCCTCTATCAGTTCTGAGGACTTTAATGTATTGCCCGCTCTGTTTCTCTACAAGAGCTTTAAAATGGCAAAATTTCTGAAAGACTTCACTCTTATATTTCAGAAAATAAACCCACACTTTTCTTGTGAAATCATCTATGAAGGTCAGCATGTAATTGCTGCCCGAAACTGATGCTGTTTGCATCGGCCCACACAAATCTGAATGAATTATCTCTAAGGGTGCTTTCGCCCTTATGCTTTTCCCTGAAGGAAAACTTTCTCTGTGTTGTTTTCCCAAGATGCAGCCTTCGCATAGGCTGTCAGGCTTCTCAATCAATGGCAATCCTCTTACCATTCCTTTTCTGTGCAGCAAATTTAATCCTCCGAAATTGAGATGTCCAAATCTCAAGTGCCATAACCAATTTACATCTTTCTCTTCCTTCTAGAAGGCTTCTTGTGTTACAGCTGCTACATTCTTTCCTTTTCCTTTCAAGTCAATGTTGAGCTTGAGCAGAAACATTCTATTGCTGGTCATTTGGATTTCAGCAATGATTTTCTTGCTTGGAGGTATATCTTTTATGGTGCACACATAATATTTAAAAATTACACTGTAACCTTTATTTATGAGCTGCCCAACGCTCAAAAGATTACATTTCAGACCTGGAACATAATACACATCAGGAACAAATTTCTGCTCCCCATTTCTTGCTCGAATACTAACTCTACCTTTTCCTTTGACAAAGATCTTAGTATCAGTCCCTGTGGTGACTTCAGATTTTACTTCTTCATCTAGATTGGCAAACATTGCTTTGTTGCCAGTCATATGATTACTACATCCAGAATCTGAGAACCAAACATCATCATCTTTATTCTGTGCTACATTACAAGCTAACAACACATTACTTGGGTTCTTTTCCTCTTTTGCTACGTTAGCATTTTGCTTATTTTTCATGTCATTTTTCTTCTTTCTACATTCATTGGCATAGTGCCCATATTTCTTGCAATAATGACATTGGACATTGGATTTGTCATACCTTTGTCCGTGATCATGTTGGTGTTGGTGTCCACCTTGCTGGCTGTTGCATTGGCCGTGGCTCTGACTTTGACTGTTGCTCCTTCCATGTGAATGTGAAGGGCTGTTCCTTCCACCTCTGTTCTAGCTTCTACCTCTTCCTCTTCCTTTACCTTGACCTCTTCCTCTTCCTAAAGGCATTTGGGTCTTGAAGGCGTGCTCAAGAGATGAGTGTTCATCTCTGCTCAATCTCTGTTCATGAGTTATCAGTGATGCATGAAGTTCATCCACTGTGAACTGTGAGAGATCTTTGGTCTCTTCTATGGTGGTAACAATTACATCAAACTTTGAGGGTAAGCATCTCAAAAGTTTCTCCACAATCCTTCTATCTTCAAGAGTTTCTCCATGGGATCTTATCTGATTTACAATCCCAATTACATGTGTAAAAAATGTGTCTACATTATCTGACTCTTTCATGCAAAGAGTTTCAAAATCTCTTCTCAGCAACTGAAGTTTTGCTGTCTTAACTTTCTCCATACCTTGATAGGCTACTTTCAGAGTTTCCCATGCCTCCTTGGATTTCTTAGCTGCTGCTATCCTCGAAAACACACTCTCATTTACAGCTTGATACAATAAAAAGAGAGCTTTAGAGTCTTTCTTCCTATTATTCTTCAACACATCCTTCTCTGCTTGAGTTAAGGCATTAAAAGCCTGCTCATCAGCTGGTTCTGTAAAACCATCTTCTACTAATTCCCATAAGTCTTGTGATACAAACATGGCTCTCATGGTAATGACCCAATAATCATAGTTCTTTCCATTAAACTGTGGAAGTTGAACATTTCCAAGACTCATACCAGTGCTTGGTCCAGCCATTACTTCAAAACTGAACTCTAAGCTTAAATAAACTGTCTTTCCTTCTTGAAAGAACAAACTCCTTAAACAATAAACAACTGCACTTTTATCTTTGAGAAATACCTGACTATGACTTCTGTCGAGCTTTTCACGCTGCTGGAGAAAACGCTGCAAAAAGTCTTCTTCTTCTTCAACTTCTTTGAAACCTTCAAAGAGCCTGAACTAGCTCTGATACCATGTTGGAATTATTGGAAATTCCAAGCAAAAAGAGGAGAGAATGACGCTCTCCTCTAAACAGAAATTTCGCTTACAGAGAGAGATGGCATGAAAATGCTTTCTTCTATTTGATTAACAGAACTTAAAAAAAAACTGTTACAAATTTCTTCCTCAACAGTGAGGGATTCACAAAATAAACTCAACTGCTACAGACACAGTGCTCTAGAACAACTCTCTGTTCACTCAGAACAAAACTCTATGTCTTACAAGAATTCAACACTGCTGTGTTTCTCCTCTTTCTTCTCACGCACTGCTGTGTAAAGCGAAACATACATTACATTTCAATGCGCGCGGGCCTTTTTACTTTATATGGCGCAGCGGATATGAAACACATATAAAACATAAACAAATAAATAAACCAAAATACAAAGGAAAACCTTTGCGGACGTAAAACTTTTAACATGGTGCGACGTACGAGTGGGGTCCACGTCGTAGTCGGCCATCGCAATTTACAGTATTACGATATGCGATATGGCGGAACGGCGGAACAACAAAAACTTGCGCCGGTGCGATATTGCGATGGTGCGACGGGCGCACATCGCAACTTTCAACATTTGCGATAACATATATATATGTGTGGCGGAACAACTTTGCGATATGCGATTGTGCGATCTTGCGATGGCGCGGCGATCGCACATCGCAATTTCAACAAAACTTTGGCAATGGGCGGAGGGTGATTGCGGTAAAATGCGATATTGCGATGTTGCGATGGTGCAACGATCGCATATCGCAGATTTCCATATCAACAAGACACTTCACTTCTGAAAACTGAAAACTGCGCTCTGTGATTTGCGCTTTGGCGCTTAAGTGGTAGGGACCACTTGTCCGACCTTTTCATAAAAGACTTCCGCCTGTTCGATCAATTTCATTCATTTTTAGTTGTTGAGGGATTTTACGCCCGACTTGACTGTTTTAAATGAAACTTCTCCTCCGTAGACAAAAATCTTCATTTCTCTGCTGAAGTAACTTCTCGCCCATAAAAAAATTAATTCCTCTGCTATACTTGGCTGTGGCCCATCAAAATTTAATTCTTCTCCATTCCTCTTTATTATACGGTGTTGTGCACTCAATCTCCTCTGCGCTGCTGCTGCTGCTGCTGTACTTTGTTCTTTGTTCTTCCTGCCCAAGGCACGGCAGGTGACTTTAATAATTTCAACAGAAACAACAACAATATAGCTACTCTGGAGATCAAAAAATAGGAAATCAGAATCAAATTGTTTTCCTGTGAATGCATGGTTCAATGATGAATGCAAAATGGCAAGGAGAACTTTGAAAAAGGAAGGAGAGGGGAAGATGAATGTAAAGTTATATAAGAAGATTTGAAAAAAGAAAAGATATGAGTTCATGCAAACAAGGCGGGAAGAGCTGATATATCTAGGCAAGAATAACCCAAAACTTTTTTGGTAGGCACTTCAACCAAGGAAGAAGAAAATTGAAAATCATATTACAACCAATCAGTGGTTTGATTATGCAAGGGAACTCTATGAAAGAGAAGTAGAGGTTGAGCCTCCTCCCAGGATCAACACATCTACAAAGCTTTTCACAGTACAGGAGGTGGAGGCAGGAATTAAAAAGTTGAAAGCAGGGAAGGCAAGAGACTTGGTTGAACTTCAAGCACAATATCTAAAGTGGGGAATGAACATTTTGGCACCCCGCATCATGGAAATATTCAACAATGTCATTCAGTAAGGGTTCCGAAGGGATTGGACAACTAGTTTAGCAATTCCCCTTTTTAAAAGCAGAGACATTAATAATCCTTCCAACTATAGAACCATTATGATCAATCCACTGTTTGCAAAGCTTTTCAGTGGCATGGTAGAGAATAGAATCAGTAAGTGGGCAGAAGTAAAAGAAAAGAGGGCAAAAGGGCAAGCAGGTTTTAGGCCGAAGCATTCTACAGTAGATCATGGTATCACGCTGAGACACATTATTGAAAAGGTTTGGGGGAGCAAAGAAGAAATATTTTGCTGCTTTGTTGACTTCAAAAAGGCATTTGACATGGTCCCTAGAGATAAGTTGTGGCATAGAATGGAAGAACTTGAAATTCCTTTACAATATAGAGCTGCTGTCCATAGGCTTTATGAAGAGGTGAAAGTCAAGATTAGAACTTCAGCATGCATTTCAAAAAGTTTTAGAAGTGACATCGGAGTCTTGCAGGTTTCCCTTTATCCCCTACCCTGTTTGGTTTATATATTGAAAAACTGGAAGAGTGGTTAAATTTGCAAGGTGGGGAGGGTGTTTGACTGGGGGAGTTTGTGATAAAGCTTCTTCTATATGCCGATGATCTTGTGCTGGTTGCTAAATTGGCCCATGGATTGCAGATGCACCTATATGCCTTTGAGCATTTTTGTAAAGTAGTGGGGATGCAAGTCAATACCAGTAAGACCAAGATAATGATTTTCTCTAATAAAAGGAAGCAAATCCAGCATACGTTCTTCTTTCAAGACAACATTCTTGAAGAAGTAAATGAATACAATTACCTCGGGATCGATTTCAACAACAAGCTTAATTGGGAGGATTGCAGAAAGAAAATAATTTTAGGAGGGTGGAAAGAATTATACGCACTTCAAAATAGATGTAGAGAGGTAGAGTTATGGAATTGGAACACGATCAAAGTACTTTTTGGACTCCTAGTTTTTCCAGTGATATTATATGGGTGTGAATTGTGGGCTAGCAGCATCTCTGTTTCAAAATGGAAACAAATTGAAAAAATTCAAAAACGCTTGATCATGAGCAAGTTCAAAATAAAAATTTCGGTTTCCTATGAGATAATGTTGAGTGAAACAGGGGCAGCGCCCATTGAAGCAATTGCAATGGTGCGTCTTATAAGGTACCTAAAGAGAATGGAGCGAATGGGAGAAGGTAGATGGCCAAAATTTATCTTCAATGAAGGTATGAGTGAAGAAAGAAATCATGGATGAGACAAAACAAAAAATGGATGCAAAAACGAAATATTTGCTTGAATACATGTCTCAAAAATAGCAAGGAATTAAAGAATTTTGTGTTGGAGAAGTTCCGTAAGGGTATATAGGGAAAAGAGTTGAGTAGAAAGAAGAAGTATTATGTTCAGGAATTCAACCCCACTTGTGATCTCCAACAAAAAGAATACATTGGAGCTAGCATTCCGTGGAGGGCAAAGGTTCTTATAGCTTAATTAAGAACTAACTCACATCAACTTTGGTGTGAAACGGGACAGTGGAAGATACCTAAAGAAGCTTGGGAAGAAAGGGTATGCACTTTTTGCACTTCCGGGGTAGTGGAATCAAAAAAACATTTCATTTTGGAATGTGATGCTTTCAGAGACATCAGGGACAGTTACCGTAGTATGTTAGCATAAATTTTGTGGCATTGTCTTTTCAGTGATGGAACTGTTATAAGGTTGGGTCAGCTCATCATCAATTTGAGTAAGAAAATGATTGAATTGCAGAAAGCAGAAAACAAGGAAGTTGGTGGCCCCATAGACTATTTTTAGTTTCGTGGACATTAAAATATCATTCATTCATTCAGAATGAGAGTGCACTGGTAGGTGTAGTTAGGAAAAACGACAAGCCATGTGTAAACCATGCATGAGGTTAGTGTGAGGTTAATGTCAGTAGTGCCAAATAAGATCTATAAATTCCTTAGTGGCTGGAATAGCAGTTGGAAATTTCTTATTAGATTTAAAAAATACTTTATAAAATACAACTTTAAAACTTTCGGTTTATTAACTTTATTTCTACCTTGGTTTTTATGCAAACTAATGAAAATGAAAAAAACAACATTTACAATAGTCCCTCAGCCCGGAAGGGGCAGGGACTAATAAGAATATTTATTTTCCCTGCATTGCTCTAAATCGATGAGAATCTGATGTAATTACGAATTCCTATTTTCTCATCATAATTAGTTCTTGTAAACAACCACAACGGTAACTGTGATATCTTCTCATCATAATTAGTTCTCGTAAACAACCACAACGGTAAATGTGATATCTATTTCTACGATGCCTAGTCTAAAAAAGTAATAGAATGACTCAGAATTCGGCAAAGATTTTGAAAATTTTTGGCAAATATTTATCAGAATCATGTTTACAGTTGTTAAACCTCAGTATTTTGAGTGTCCTAAAAGTTTTTGATAGTGCTGAATCCATTTCCACTATCAAAAATGCAATTCAAACACTCCAACTACTTGATTTTTAAAATTTATTTTACCTCATTCAGACAAAAAATGCCAGACTAGCAATATACAATATATGTGTGAGGTAGTTATCCAAAATGTTTGCTACATCGTGGTCCATCGTTCATGGCACTAACAACATGTACCATATTTGTGAGGTGGGTATCGAAATAGTATTTTATTTTGAAGAGTGGTAAAAAATTAGAAAATGATTGTGTAGTAATTTTTTAAAATATTTTTTATTATATTAAAAAATATATTAATAATATTTATATAGAGACTTATAGGGCCAGAAAAAATATTAGAATACATTCTTTTTATTCAGCAAATTAAACATTAAAATTAAAATTATATATATATATATATATATATATCCAATAATGTTAAAAAAAGGCTCTAATATCATTTGTATCAAGTGCAAATCTATTCATGTATCGATTAGAATTTAGTATTTACTTAATGGACTCAGAAAGCCATATATCAGTGCACATATTTGGGCACATATTTGTTTATAAATGTATTCATTGCCCTGGGAAACCAATATTTATGGTGCTATTGACCTATTAATTCATGCGATTTTATATGTCTACCGCTTGATAATGTACTTGTTTAAATTCAACCATGGACATATACAATCCTCTTGCATTAATCGGTAAATAACACAATAAATATTGGTTGCATTTGCCTTGGTCTGTCCTCCTATCATAGCACATGAAAATTGCATATTCCTATTACACTGATTTTAACACAACGCTTTTTTGGGTTTAAAATTGTTTTTTGGACTATTTATTTTAAGGAATTTGGCAATTTTTTTATATTTAAATCTCGTTTTTAAAATGGATTTTTGACTATATATGGATAGACTACCACCCACTCATGACTACTCTCACGGTCATGTTGTTTTCTTGCGTATCACCATCTATAATTCATTAGTTGTCGTTTCTTTTCATCATTATTTTTTTCCAAGGAAAATAAACGTAACTTTATTTTGGAAAGGAAACAAAATTACATTTTGCATGCTTTTAAGCATTAATAAAGGGTGGCCTAAATGGGTTTGAAGAGAAACAAAAACTAAAAGGAAAATAAAAATACAATGGATCAGATCAAGTAATGTAGAAATCACTTATCTTCCCTTTTCTTTTTTCTTTTTTTCCGTGGACCTGTTGTCATTCCCCATATTTGGGATCGACTGGTACAAAAGCCATATCGCTCACATATGTCTCTAAAGGATGTTCTTTTTCTGAATCTGAGCTTTTTGAAAAATGTACAAACTTTGTGACCACCATTCTGTCCTCCATGTATGTCACTTTTGTATGATGTTTTGATTTCTAGATTGCTACTGAATTTGCCCCATTCTGATTGAGGATATCCATTCATATCCTAAATGGCCCCATATTCTTTGGCTGGAGCCTTCATGGTTTCTTCTTATTCTTCTTTGGAGAGGTGTAGCTCTGAAACCTTCCATCCTTTTGGCTTATGTTATTTCCTCCTTTTTTTTTTAGATTTTCTTTTTTTTCCTATGGGCATGTATTCTACAAATTCCCAGTTTGGAAGCATGTTCAACATTTGAATGTCATGTTATCGTAATCTAAAATTTGGGCCCATTGAAAGTTTTGGTGTTCCAATTGAATGTGGTCAAGTAGACCTTTCCTAGGATTTATCTTGACACATATTCTAAAAAAGTAGAAAGACCTTTCTTTGTTCTCTCTAGGTCCATCTTTTTGAATTTACCCAAATTATTTCCAATGTCCTCTAAGACCTCGTGGTGCTAGAAATAAAGAGGGAGATTTGGAAGTTCCACCCAAATTGACATTATAGAGACCACCATATTTTTGGCATCAAATTCTGGGAACCATGAGGTAATGAAGAGCCCAATTCTACCCCAAAACTATGGTCCATCATTCAAAACATTCTCCAGGTATTTCAATATATCAAATTGAACAACAGAAAATCCTTTATAGCACAAATAAATGTTACAATTGGGTTGTGTCCAAGAAGAAACAAACTCACTAGTGTAATGCTACAGATTTAGGGTATATAACACTAAATATACAAATGACAACCTTTGAATTGAGAGCAGGAAAGAGATAATTTATTTTTGGAAGATTAACTTCCATGGTTGGTACTTGTTCCATTTGATTGACAATGTAAAGTCCAAGACTGTTTTGAATGTGATCTACTGGAATAGAAGTCTTCATTTTCACTGCATCCTTGAAAGAGACCGAACCAATTCCATGTGGTAACTTGGATCATGGCTCCTCCACGCAACCACACATTCAGGACTATGGTTGGATTCCTTTTGATGTATAATTTTTTATGTAATAATATTTAATGTGGGAGGAATCCTGGTACAATTTTCCTTCATATAATAGAGTTTTGTATTTTGTAGGTATACCCCATTTAATTTTTATGCTCCACTTTAGAGAGTTGACAAAGTATAAACTCTTAGTTTAAAGGATAGAGGTCTTCCCTTTACCATTCTTAATAAAAATATGGAAGGCATTATGTTCGTTCTATTCTTTAAGAAAATACAACTGAGACCAAAGATAACGATTGGGTGCGATTTTTGGAGAAGGCTACCATTTATGTAACAAAACTACTGTCGAACCCAACACCCATGAAGCAGAGCAGACGAGAGGAACCTAGGCTGCAGGCCTCATAACCGAAAAAATTGAGCAAAAATGGGAATTAGTGACAAATAAAGAGAGAAAATCGTGTAATATCCATGTTGGGCTAAACCATCACATCCATTTCAAGCGGATTGAGAATCAACCAAGGGAAATAATGTTGGATCTTGATGACAAATTTTGAACATTGGCTTTGGGCATAAAATAAAACCTGAAGTTGACTTTTATTTCAAAACTTAGCCAAATATTACCGGAGAGAGTCGTTAACAAACCGTAACATAGAGACGATTGTTCCATTGTAGACCTAACACCTTCTTCATCATTTATTACCTCTCTTATATTTATTACCTTTGCTTTCTGATTCGTTTTTATGATCCCAGGAAAGAGGTGGATATATATATATATATATATATATTCCTAATATATATCATATTATTTTATGTATATATATTTTATTGAGGTTAATATTTTTTTGTACAAGAGGCAAAGTATTTTTGGGCGTTGTCTACCAAGACCACGAATTCGCGTGGACGATAGATTTCTTGCCAAAATCCGATAATTGTTTTTCAAAAAATAAGAATGTTGGAGTGTTTGAAATATAATTTTGATGGTGGAAATGTATTCAACACCATCACGAACCCTTGGGGCACCCAAAATCCTAAATTTTGATAGTTGTAACCTAATTTTAAAAAAAAATCTACTAGATTTTGTCATAATCTTTCCATAATTTCCATTATTTTACGAGATAATTTGTGGGTTCTTTAGACTACGTTGTATTTTATATCGGGTGCATGTATTTATTAATTCCTTGCATCTATTTTACTAGAATACATTGGTTGATTCAAAATTCCTATGTTTTAAGTGTTAGTTATAAAATATATTTGAGTAGTCATCGCGTTGTCTTAGTTGTGGATATTATTAACATGCTAATTCTTTTACGTGCAAGGTAATGATCCAAGGTATCAAGAAAGTGCTCAAAATTTAAAGTTCTTGAAATCATTCGAAACCAGTACCATATCGTAGTACTCTTCTTCTTGAATCCAATGCCACTTGAATTGCCTCAAACCGACATCATATGAGAAAGTTATGATGTTCTGAAGTTTTGGACAAACAACTAAAATGTAAAACAAAAAGGGTGATTGGGATGCTGACTGGGTAAACTGTATAGTTTACGTCAGCATGCTAACTTGGCGTATGACAGGCAGGAGGACCAATCCTGTCTTGACATGTGCCAGGTGGCATGATTTTATTGGTTGCATTTGGTGCAAAGTGGACCAATGGTGAGGCACCACGTGGCCCAATCAGAGGGCGCCATGTGGCCCTTGGTGGTTGGTAAAATTTTTTATAAGAGGCCCAAGAGCCTTGGTGGGGTTTGACCCATAGATCTCTTGTAGAGTAATTCCACTGTTTATCGTCAAGCCATAACAATAGTTCTTCACTACTATGAATCTCCACTTATATTTAAATTAAAATTATTGACGTGTTGAGGGAAGGGGGAGGGGAACTTAGCCCCACTCCAAGTCATATGCAGTGAACATGACCATGAGAAGGAGCCATCGGAGGGGGCAGGTGGATAGGCCTTGATCCCTGATTCTTGGAACATGTGTGATCACCAGCGAATAGGGAGGAGTTACAACATCAGGGGTAGGTGGTTAGCCATGACTCCAGGCCATATTAATGTCCATGTGACCATACTAACTGGAGAAGAGGGTTGAATTGACAGGGGCAGGCAGTTAGACTCAATCCCCAGTTGTATGGCCTTTAATGTCACCCTGATCCAATACTAAGGGTTATTGGCGCTTTTAAATAGGTGACAAATTGCACAAATTTCAGTAGGAATCTCGCTGACGCTAGGTGAAATTGTCACTTGGTGGTTGGTGGAATGGCATAATTCATAAGATGATTAACTAGAATTACATATTTGTAGAATAGTTAGTAGAGTTTTTTTCAGGGAGGCATATATTTCCCATTTCTCAACCTTTTTGAGCTCAGGAAGAGCCTAGACAAGGGTTTTTGAACATTTTGAATCCAATGGAAACACTATTTTTTCAATTTGAGCACTGTAAAATGATGTAATTTCAGATTTGAGCACATAATTGAAGAGGTCCAACATTGGAAGTTGGACCTTGAGACGTAGCCCAAGAGGGGTGAACTCTGTTATCAAATTGTTGTTTGTGTTGTTGTTTATGGTTCATTTTTCTCTGTTTTATTTCTACAAAATGAGTTCAAAAACACTAATTTATGTGGTTTTGCAACTTGATCCATTTCCCACAAGAGATAAAATTACTTGCAATTTTTTAAGGAAACCTTCAAGTTTTAATTTCAGATTAGTTTGGAATCAGAGCATGGTTGTTTTGAAGGTTTGAATTTGTTTGCAAGTGTTTTATGATGCTTACAAGGTTAAATTTGAAATTAGGAGGAGTGTTGGAAGAACAAAATACTCAAATTGGTTCAAGGAGGTCACAAACTCCTCAAACTCAACATGTCATCGCACATGAAGAAGGACATGATATGATGTTTGAGGATGAGAGAGTGTTCATAAAGAATTTCTATGACATGTCTAAAATGTTGAATTGTTTATATGAAGAGAGGACAACAAGGTTGCATGGAGAGAGTTCAAATCAACCAAAAGGTAATGGTGTTGATGGGAGAAAGCCTCTACCTCCATATTCTCCTTCAGCTCCATCTTCACCTTCTTCCTGATCTCCTTCATCTCCTTCACATACTCCTCCAAGATCTCCAAAAGGACATGCTAAGTATCCTTTGTTAAAGCTTGATGTCAAGTTTGACTTGCCTATGTACAATGGGGAAGTAAATGTTGAAAAGTTGGATAATTGGGTTCGTCATATTGGATTCTATTGGAGGATCCAAAGGATTAAGGATGATGTGACCATGATCTAGATTGCTTCTCTTTGTTTGGAAAGTGCAGCTCTCATCTGGTGGGAGGTCATAAATCAAGAAGACTTGAAGAAAAGTGGTAAAATTATCTCTTCTTGGAATGATTTTGTAGCTTCATTACAAAGGAAATTTTATCCATTAGCTTACATGCGAAATGAAATTATAGATTGGAAAAATTTTAGACAAGCTAAAGGTCAGAGTGTTCAAAGTTACACAGAATAATTTAGAAGAAGAGCTTTAATCTTGGGTGTAGACTTGTCTTCACAAAGCACTCTCCTTAAATATATAGGTGAATTACACATTTATTTGAAACATATAATTCTTATTCTTAACCCCACCAATATAGATGAAGTATGTGTTCAGGAAACTCATTTAGAAGCAAGAGGGAAAACGTTTCCTCAAAATACTAGCAAGAAGCCATCGAAATCCGAAGACAAAGGAGAGGGGAAGTTTAAAGACAAAGGAAAAAATAATGCTACAATCAAGAAAGAGGGAGAGAAACTCACATGAAAGCATTGTTCAAAAGAAGTCCACAATGAAGACCATTGTTGGAAACTACATCTATAAATGAGACCGAATAAGTTCAACAACAAGGGGAAATAAAATATTGTTGCGACAACTCAACAAGATCTAGGATTTGATTCAGGTGATGAAACCAAAATCACAACCATGGGAATGAAATTTAAAACTTGTATTTCAAGTACTATTTCTTCTATTAAGCCTATTGAGTCTCAAAATGATAAAGAAGGAATTGAGATTTTCCATATTAGGGTCATTACAAAACATACCAAAGTTGATACGTTGTTTGATAGTGGATCCCATGTTAAACTTATTTCTAAAGCTATTGTCAAGAAAATAAACTTAGAAACTACACCTCATCCTAAACCTTACCCTTTGGGTTGGGTATGTGACAATGCTAAATTGAAAGTGACAAGAAAATGTAAACTTAAATTCACCATCACTACAAACTTGATTGATGAGGTAGAGCTTGAAGTTGTACTATTTGACATATGTGGAATTGTTTTAGGGATTCCATACTTGTATGGATGAAAATTCATATTCTTTCCTCATGAGAAAAAATATATTCTTTTTAAAGATGGAAATGAGTATATTGTTATATCACATTGCAAGAAGATGAACTTGTCTCTTGTAAGTGCTAGTCAAATGAAAAGGCTTGTAAATGCTAGTAAGAATTTTGTATTGTTGATGATCAAACCCAAAGACACTGTTGAATCTGAAGATTTATAAGGATGAGATGCAAAAAGAAAGCATGATTTGTTTGAAGTTGTCAACACATATGATAAGATGTTTCAGGAACATGAAGGGTTGCCTCCTAAAAGGGGAATACAACATGAGATTCAATTACAGTAGATGCACCTCTTCCAAAAATTGGCATGTAAAAAATGTCAGTTTTGGAGAATGCAGAGATAAAGAAGCAAATTCAAGAGCTCCTTGACAAAGGGGTAATTAAATCAAGTATATCTCCTTGTGGGTATCCTATCGTCTTGGTTCCAAAGAAGGATGGTACATGGTGCATGTGTGTGGATTTTAGAGCTTTAAACAAAATCACAGTAAAGAATCACTATCCTCCTCCTCGTATTGATGATTTGATAGACAAATTAAAGGATCTTGTTTGTTTCACTATGTTGGAATTGAGAAGTGGTTATTATCAGATCAAGATTTCAAAAGGTGATATTTGTAGGCTCCTTTCAAGAAAAAAAACAAGTTTTCTTTGAATGGTTAGTTATATCATTTGGGCTTTGTAATGCACCCGCAACATTCATGAGATTTATGAATGATGTGTTGAGACCATTCCTTGATGATTTTGTCATAGTATATTTATATGATATTCTTATTTTCAGTAAGACTCGAGAAGAGCATGTCAAGCATGTTAAACAAGTTTTAGATGTCTTAAAGAAAGAGAAATTATATTTGAATATGTGTAAGTGTGAATTTGGAAAAACCTCTTTATTTTATTTGGGTCATATTGTAGGAGGGGGTGAATTTAAGATTGATCCCTGAAAAGTTGAGGTCATTGGGAATTGGCGTAAGCCAAATAATGTAACATAGGTTAGGATCGTTTTGGGAGTAACCCAATATCGGAGAAATTTTATTTCTAACTTCTCATCTATTGCAACCCCACTACATGGTTTGACAAGTGTGAAATGAGTCTCAGTTGGGAGGCAAGCAGCAACAATCCTTTGATACATTGAAAGAGAAAATTAGTACAACAACAGTTCTTACACTTTCAGATCTTAAGCATCCATTTGAGATTCAAACCGGTGGAAGTGATTATGCCATTCGAGAAGTTTTGATGCAACATGGTAAGCCTATTTGTTTTCATTTTGAAACATTTACCAATACAATAATGAACTATCAAACTTATGATAAAGAATTGTATGCTTTGGTACAAAGCGTGAAGAAATGGAAGAATTATTTTATGGGTAAGGAAAATATTATTCATACGGACCATCAACCTTTACAATATTTACAATCACAAACCAAGCTACAACAAGCTAGACAATTTAAATGGATGGAATTGCTACAAAAATTTCATTTGGTAATGAGGTACAAGGAAGGTATATGCACCAAATTTTTGTATATGTTATCAAGGCCTATTGTTCTAAGTGAATCCATCATTCTTAAGCGTAATTCAATCATGCATGAGAGTTATTTTGAAAAATATGCTAAAGATGAATTTTTCAAAGATGCTTATGCAAGTTTGTGTCAAGGAAATCATGTTGAAGAGTTGGATTATCATGTTCATGATGAATGGTTGTATCATCTTGGAAAGTTATGTGTTCCACAGGGTGAAAGAGTCAACATCATAAGGGAAGCTCATACTTCTCTTATTGTTGGCGACGTTGGAGTAGAAAAAATAGTTTCACAATTACAGAGGTGTTTTTATTGGCCTCATATGAATGAAAGTGTTTCAATATATGTAAGATGATGTTCCATGTGTGCTACTACAAATCCTATGTAATATTCCTAAATTAGCTGCAGTTAATAGGAATATTAATTTTTCCTTGTTTATTTTTGCATTTCATGATTGATGAATAAATTGTAAAGGAGGACATGTAAAACTCTTGAAAACTAAGAATAAATCAATGCCTATGTGAACAGAGACATATCTGGGCTATGTAAATTAAATCTTGCAGGTGTGAATGGGTCTAAATCACAAGAATGGGTCACCTTTGACCAAGTCAACATCACAGTCTAGATGCATTCAACCTCCTTGAGGGACATCGCAGTTCTAAAAGGAGATTCTAAATGTGAAAAGGGCTAAACCAATGAAGTGGTTTAGGGTTTTCCCAAGACTCCAATCTTATAAAAGGAGGAGGAGATCAACAAGAGAGGGTTGTTTAAGACTATCATTTTCTGAAGGTATTGTCTGCTCAAACAACCCTTGTTGGGACTTCATGTTCAGGAATCCCACCTCCTTCCTTGAGCATCTCTTGGAGGAGACTTGTACTATCCTTTCCACATCAGGCTTTTAGGCCAAGCTCACCTTACACCTACAACGTTTCTCCTATTGAGAGTTGAGCTATACTTGTGAGTTGTAGTAGTGGAAGACACTATATCTGCTTAGATCTAGCTTATACTAGTGGCTCTTCTCAATGAGTGTGTCCTTTAACCTCCTGGAAGAGTTCATTAGTTGATTGTGCTTCAGATCTAGACATTGGCATCAGGCCAAGGCATTCTCTAAGCTTACAGCATTGTTTCTCTCCCTAGACAATGTTATTTGCAGATCTACAGCTGCAGGGTGTTTTGTCTATATTTTGGAGGAGAGATCTCCGGTGTTGGGATTCTTCCTCTCACTGTTATGATCCATGGATTAGCCATCCAATCCATGTTATTTTCAGATCTGATCTACTATACCATTGTATTATTCAGAAAATTTTGAATCATTCTGAAGATCTGCAAGCTTAGATATCAGATCTACTCTTTGTGCTTCATGTTTTGCACAAAACCCCAAGGGGAATGTATAGATCATCATTTCTTGTACACAGATCTGTATTAGGTCTAAATTTTTATGTACAGATCTGATCTAGATTTGAATATTAATAAAATGCTGCTTCAGCCACTAAAAATAATGCTGTCATGGTTATGCAGTCTTTTCCTATGGTTGTAGCACCTCATTTCTGAGGATTTTTTGCTGTATAGTCTCATTATTTCTCTTGTACAATGCATGGGCTGTAATGTAAATCTGATTTTCTGTTATAATACTGATTTATGAACCTCCATATCAGCCTCCTAATGTGCTTCAGTGGATCTACGTTATTTCTGAAGCAATCCTTTGCATATAGCTGCAACCCCTCTCTTTGGGTGATTTTCAGCTAGACTAGTTTGTGGGAGATCTGTTTAACCCACATAGTCTGATTTGTTTTTTCTCTCCTTTTGGATTTATATCTTAGATGAGCTGATATAAGGGATCCAAGAGCTGAAAACTCATTTCTATGCACATAATTCTCAGGAGAGCGTTATTTCAATAGGCTTGCTGAGCTGTCCCGATTTTGGGATATTACAGTGGTATCAAAGCAAGATATTTGGCTCAGCTTGTGGCCTCAAGCCAAAGTGTTGTACAAAAAGTTCAGAATGATTAATAAGATGAGTTTACTCTCATCACTTTTCAGATCCTGTAAGAACCTCTCCAAGGAGGTTGAACAAGAAGAAGAGAGAAGAAGCAGTGAAACTCCTAGGAAGTTTCAAGAGCAGGAAGATCTTCCGATCAGATCTACAAGATCTATACATGAGGAAAATTATAAATCCTTATCTCATGGATATGTGCACTTAGCCATATCACCAAAGCTTCAGCGTTCTGTTTAGGATTTCTTCATGAAGAGGAAGAAAGGAGGTGTACCCGAGAAGGAGACTCTTAGAGAGTATTTGCAGGAGTATGAAGATAAATCTAAGGAGTTCAAAGATAACTTGAAATTCCAAGGGTTTTTCAAGATCAAGGAGAGCCAAGGCATAAAGAAGGAGCAGCATGGTATGGGTAGATTCTATCTATCTACCTTTGATGGATCACCTAAATGTCCAGTTAGGGTTTGGGTGGAGGAGCTAGACAACTTCATGCAACAACATCAAGTTTCAGAGATTGAAGCCATCAAAGTAGCATCGCTGCATTTTGAAGGTAAAGCATATGCTTGGTGGTTGTTTGAGTCCTTTTCCTTGAAGAATGCAAATACACCTACTTTTGCAAGGTTTATTGTAAGATTGATAGAGAGGTTTGATGGAGCTTCACGTGTAACATCTTCTGTTGACACTATCAAACCACATCAGAAACACCTTTTGCATGAGTTGGAAGGGTCTATGAATCCAACTCCATTTCTGAAAACCATGGAAGAAGGTGTAAGTTTGTTTGATGCATTTCCAAGGGCAAGATCTCCATCGGATGAAGGGTCCTCTTCTCAAGAGGAAAGCATGAAGGTTTATCCTTCAATATATGACCAAGATTTAAGGTCTCTTGTTGATGATGAGACAATTTCAGTTATTGAGAAAAATACAGGAGATGATAACGTAGTCACAACAAGGGCACCTCAAGTACCTCATGAAGATGAAGTTGGAGCACTTTCTCCAAGAGAAGAAACTCTTTCACTCTTGCAAGGAGTTTCACAAGGTCTCACACATGAGCATCATGTACCATCATTGTCAAATGATGAGATCTTGGAGATAGAAGAAGGAAAAGAGGAGGAAGGGCATCACAAGATGAAGAACATGAACCCTTCTCTATTTCAAAGCTTGGAAGCACAAAGAAGGCAAGAGGACCTATGCACTAAAGGTAGGGGAAAATCTGTTTACCTACATCCACATTCTACTCTATGCCTTGACACCTCTTTGCAAGGAGGTACTTTACCAGGAGCACCTCTTGATAGGAGGAAATCTAAAGTGTTCTCTCAACTATGGGTAGCATATGCATACTTTACTAAGGAGGGAGCATTGGGAGAAGCCAGCACATCGCAGAGAATCTCTCATGAATTCAGAAGAGAGATGAGCAATTTCCTGAAAGGGGAATTTCTAACTCCCACGCAGATATCTGCGCTAAGAGAGGAGAAATCAGAGATCTATGGTGGCATGAGCATGAGGACATGTGGCAAATCCGTATTTTTGGGGCAGCCCATGATATTTTCATTCACAAAGAAGATTTCTGAACAAGGCAAGGGGATGATAACCCTCTTGTATACTTGGGCCAAAATGAGGAAGTTTTGGAAGACAAGGACTTTCCGAGGGGAAGTTAATTTCCATATGCTTCAATCTTGGCTTGAGCAAGATCAACTGCAAATGGGGCAGCAAAGAGGATATTATTATGCTCCCACATGTGATTTTGATATCAAGGATGTCAAAGATGGGAGCCATGAGAAGACAGGGGCTGCATTTCAGACCTCTACAACACTGTCATTCTTAGAGAGCTTGGATCCTTATTGGGATTCCCAACTCATGATGGAATACTCCAAGGACCTTTTCACATGGGGGGTTCTTGATGGGGAAGTAAAGGATGAAAGGTTCAGGTTGGTTGATGGAGTTATCTATTTCTATAATCTTATTCTTTTGGTTAGTGTCTCCAAGCTCAAGGAGAGACCACTAGATGCCACCTATGAGATCTTGCTTTCCAAACCCATTGGTTTCATTAGAGCATATCATACTCTCTTGGGTGGTTTCATATGGGAAGGTTTCAAGGAAGAGGTGCACTCTCATATGAAGATGTGCATGGATTACTTGGTAGAGGAGGAGGAACATAGCTCTTGGGAAGAGCGATCATTCACATCCCCTTACTCATTGAGTGTGAGAGGGAACTCATCCATGAGTTACCCCACTAATGTAAAGCAAGTATATAGAGAGGCTTATCTTTCTGAGCATTATAATGTATCTCCTATGTGCTTATATTTTTCTAACACTCATTTGCAGGACATTGTGCCAAGATGGGGCACTATTTATGATGGGTTTCCTGGGCCACTCAAGGCCATGAACTATGTTGATGCAGGCCATTCCTTGAAGGATCTTGGGAAGCTATTATATTCTTCATGGTGTGATTACTTTAGACCAACTATGATGCATTTTATCCAAGCATTCAGAAGGGATGAGGCAGCAAACAAGTGTTGGGGAAGGCACTTGTCATATCCTACTCTGTGGCAGTTAAGGATAAAACTACGCTGGTTGCACATGAGGGAACATCTTACTTCTCATTTATCATACATGGAAGCTAGCATGATTCTAATCATGATACCACAATTTGAAGATGCCCTTATATTTGTTGGGGGCATGGTTGGAGGGGAGGCACACTTGTTGGATGTGTCCTTAGGGAAAGGATTTCCCCTTTCTCTTTACATTGCATGCTTCAATGGGAGCATGAGATTTTGTATGGTCACTATGATAGATCACTTGTCTCTTTGTAGAGTGAGCCATATGATTGTTGGGAACATGCCTCTCATATGTGTTGGGAGGGAGTTTTTCTATGGATTACCAAGCTGGGAGGTGATCCACTTCATTTGGATGATAGCATGGAGATGGGAGACTTTCATGAATCATGAAAATCCCCATGATTGTCATCACTTCTATCTTGAGGAGGCCATGGATCAACAATAAGGTTTCCATACCAACCTTCCATTATTTCATGATGATAGCCATTGGGTTTACTCACCAAGGGCCAACTTGCACATGGAGGAAGGACCATTGGAGGACAGAACTATTGTAGAAGATTCAAAGCAATGGTGGAGACTATTGGGTGAAGAGGCCACAAGAGAAGAAGGGGAGATTTTGTAGCACCCTTGTAGTTGCTTGAGGACAAGCAACATTTGGGAGGGGGAGACTGTAATATTCCTAAATTAGCTACAACTAATAGGAATATTAATTTTTCCTTGTTTATTTTTGCATTTCATGATTAATGAATAAATTGTAAAGGAGGACATGTAAAACTCTTGAAAACTAAGAATAAATCAATGCCTATGTGAACAGAGACATATCTGGGCTATATAAATTAAATCTTGCAGGTGTGAATGGGTCTAAATCACAAGAATGGGTCACCTTTGACCAAGTCAACAGCGTAGTCTAGATACATTGAACCTCCTTGAGGGACAACACAATTCTAGAAGGAGATTCTAAATGTGAAAAAGGGCTAAACCAATGAAGTGGTTTAGGGTTTGCCAAGACTCCAATCTTATAAAAGGGGGAGGAGATCAACAAGAGAGGGTTGTTGAAGATTATCATTTTATGAAGGTATTGTCTGCTCAGACATCCCTTGTTGGGACTTCCTATTCAGGAATCCCACCTCCTTCCTTGAGCAGCTCTTGGAGGAGACTTGTGCTATCTTTTCCACATCAGGCTTTTAGGCCAAGCTCACCTTACACCTACAACGCTACTCCTGTTGAGAGTTGAGCTGTCCTTGTGAGTTGCAGCAGTGGAAGACACTAGATCTGCTCAGATCTAGCTTATACTTGTGGCTCTTCTCAGTGAGTGTGTCTTTTAACCTCCTGGAAGATTTCATTAGTTGATTGTGCTTCAGATTCAGACATTGGCATCAGGCCAAGGCATTCTCTAAGCTTACAACACTGTTTCTCTCCCTGGATAGAGTTATTTGCAGATCTACAGCTGCAGGGTGTTTTGTCTATCTTTTGGAGGAGAGATATCCGGTGTTGGGATTCTTCCTCTCACTGTGGTGATCCATGGATTGGCCATCCAATCCATGTTAGTTTCAGATCTGATCTGCTGTACCATTATATTATTCAGAAATTTCTGAATCATTCTGCAAATCTGCAAGCTTAGATCTTAGATCTACTCTCTGTGCTTCATGTTTTGCACAAAACCCCAAGGGGAATGTATAGATCAGCATTTCTTGTACACAGATCTGTATTAGATCTAAATTTTTATGTACAGATCTTCTCTATATCTAAAGATTAATAAACTGCTGCTCCAGCCACTAAAAATAACACTGTCATGGTTATGTAGTCTTTTCCTACGGTTGTAGCACCTCATTTCTGAGGATTTTTGCTGTATAATCTCATTATTTCTCTTGTATATTCTATGGGATATAAGGAACATCTGATTTGTTGTTATATATCTGATTAATGAACCTTCATACGCTCTCCTATTGTGCTTCGTTGATCTCATGCGTTATTTATGAAGCAACATTTGTATATAGTCAGTAGTCTTCTTCGGGTGATTTTCAGTTAGACTAGTTTGTGGGAGATTTGTTTAACCCACCTAGTCTGATTTTTTTTTGCTCTCCTTTTAGATTTAGACCTTAGATGAGCTGATATAAGGGATCCAAGAGCTGAAAACTCATTTCTATGCAATACAATTTCCTTTAATTGTGTTATTTCCAAACAGGTTGTTAAGTCGTCCCGGTATCCGGAATATTACATTCCTAGATTGGATTTTTCACTTTGTTGCATCTATGCCAGGTGGTGTATTTCCTGAAAATAGTCACCTACTAGTTTTAGATGGCCATGGAAGCCACATGGCTGTGTCGATAATTGAGGAGGCCAACCATTTGGGCATTGACCTATTAACACTGCCAACTCATACCACTCACATATTGAAACCTCTTGATGTCATTGTGTTTGGGCCTTTCAAAAACTATTTCAGGGTAGAGTGAGCTTCATGGATGGAAAATAATCCAGGGATGGAGGTAAAAGAATTTGAGCTAGCTGAGATTGCAATTAAAGCATTTAAAAGGGCTCTAACACCTTCTAATATCAAGGTTGGATTTAGAGGATTGGAATTTGGCCAATGAATGTTGATGCTCTTATTAATGATACTAAACCATGAATTTGTTGCGGAAGGTCAGGAAGTAGAGGACTTACATGTTTAGGTTGATGCCCAAGAAGATGTGGATTGGAAGGAATATGTTATTACTGTTGAAGGTATGATATCCCTTTCTCAAGGGAATTTTCTATGATGTTGAACATGTATGTGAGACACAATTCAATAATGAAAAAATTGCCAATAAAATGGATGCTGCCACACCCACTCAAGCACCTACTAATTATGCATGTGATATTCCAAATGAGGTAGTTGATCATTAAAATGACAATGCCAATGTGGCATCAAATGAGAATGTAACAAGAATCAACAATGACCAATTAAGCATGCCAAACCAAGTAACCCCACCATCATGGTTGGAATATGCCATGATGAATAACAAAAAAAATAATGTGTCATCCACCAATGGTAAAAGCATGGAAATGCCTTCCTAACCAACAAAGTTTAGCACTGAACTTTTTCATTATTTTGTGGACAATGGATCACTGGAAGAATAATCTATATAGAATTAAGTACCAAACGAGGAAAACAATGGGGTTTAGTCAGGTTTCCTTGAGGCTGAAAGGAAATATTCAAGCCATCAGGAGTATGTGACAATGAACCAAACAATATTTAGTAGGTTCATAAAGCTACCAGTAAAGAGAGAGAAGGACTCATCAACACATTCAACAACATATTCTCTTCAGTTAGAGAGGAGTCAAAGTTACTCACCTCTGAAGAATATATGAACCTAATGTTCAAGTCTGAGCGTAGAAAACTTGAAATTAAAGAATATAAATAGATAAAGGAGGAGTTGGCCAAGGAAAAGAGAGATTCAAGGATTGTAGTAGCAACAACTCAGGAAAAGGAAAGGATTGACAGAAAAAAAACAAGGGAAGATAAGGAACATCAAAAACAGTTAGCAAGGCAAGAGAGGGAGGCAAGAAAGGCTAAGCAAGTGTTGGAAAAATAAGGGGCGACATACAAGGAAGATTATGGTTCAAGTTAGTTGGAGGAAAATAGGATGATGTCCAATACTTTGGACCGCATTGCAGATCATACACCATCGTACCAGGATCTGATTAACACCCAAGTCCCCCAATATGGAAACCAGGGCTTATAACCACCCCCTATACATCTAATAGTGCAGGGGTAAATCCTATGTATTATAGGCCACCTCCAGTTAGTGTTGCGGTTAGTAGTACAAATGGAAAATTCAACTATTCAATCACTACATGGTTACAAGGAGTAAACTGGACTCAAGCATATGGAAGAAACTTGGCAGAGGCAGGTAATTCAACAAATTTGGGCAATTTAGAAAATGGAGGCCATCACGCATAGGGGTGGAATGAATTTTTGTTTGTAACCAAATTGCAATGTGGATGAAGATATCATCCCTTTTTGGTCTGCTGCAATGTAAGTTCCAATGTGTATTTGGATACAGTTCAAAAGACAAACACATAGTTTAATATACTAGTTAATATACAATATTTTTTGAGTATGATTTATACAATATGGTTTCGAGTATTGAATACCTAAATTCCAATATTACAAAAACCAACTGATTACAAAAACCTTGCATAATTTGTAATGTTCATTGTTGCAAGTTAATCCACTTGAGAATTCAATCAAATTTAACTATAGATACTTGTGCTTGGTGTGCATCATATGGACCGTATGCATCATAATTCCTTCTGTACATGACGCACAAGACATTGTTGTTGAATATTTCGCAATGATTCTTTCATATACAGAGAAGGAATTATGGAGAAATGGAACGTAGAATTCGGTGTGCATCATATGGACAACATGCATCATAATTTCATCATTGTTTGTATGTGAAAGTTATATAATTCCATTAACAAATCATGGGACCACAACCACTTCGGTGTATGCATATATTTACCCTGTCCAGGTACTATACTATGCTACTCCTTATGGTTTGTTCTTCAAATCCATAGTTTCTAATATTTATTTTTATCTTTTGATAAATTTTATGGAACCCTACTTGCACTGGCATCTTTAATTCATGGGACTCCCTGTTGTTTCAATTTTGAGTGAGGTCATAAAAATATTTCCCTTCAACTCCCGATGTTCTATAGAGTTCATGGAAAAATTCTTCAAGCTAAGTTGGAATAGGGGAGGGCCTAATTTAGACACCCGACGAGCACAATCAACGGTAAAACACATGTCCATCACATGGTGGGACGTGTTCACTTCCCCTCAAATTTTTTTCCCGCCAATTAGGGTTTCCTTCACTCCGATTAGGGTTAGGTATATTCACCTCCGTTCATTTCTATCCAGGCCCGATAGTGGCTCGTTATGGGTACTATAGTTAATAAGTAGTAAAACTTATTTCTTCTTAATTTAACCTATAATTTTCACCGTTTGAGGTGCACACAAATTAGATTAATTTTTTTATTATTTAACCCATTGTTATATGAGGAGTTGCAGCAACATAAGTCCAATTGAAAAAGGGGACAATGAGACTCCAATTGGCCATGGCCTCATTAGGATCAGAGTAAATAATTCTTTTGAATGTGAGGAGGGTCTTTTCATCATCATGAAATGAGTGCACAGAGGAGGAGGAGGGGGAAAATAAGAGAAGAAATACCACAGAAAAATTAGAACAGGGAGTTAGCATGGTGCTTCAAATGGAAATTAATTTTAGCATTAGTCACAAAATGAAGAGTAAATAAAAACTTAAAATGTTGACTACGTCTTAGGATTCTGTACACAATAGTAGTAATCATAAACAAACTGTAGCCATTATAGCAATGTGAATTGATAGCAATTAAACCACTAAGAAATAGATGGTCCATATGATGCACACAAAAAATACATGTACAAAACAACATCCATCAGAAAAAAATTGTCTCCAACTCAGTGGAATATACCAAAAAATTAATATGATTTCAGTTATTTTACCACCCACAACATGAAAGTCCAATCAATTGACTATTTTTCCACTTAACTCAGAAAAACTACCAGGAAAACATGGAGACAAATGCATAAACATATCAAGATGCTAACCAATCTACATAGCATATGAGATCAAATTAGCTCGAGTGGCACTGAAGTCTGAAAAAATATTTATCATTTACAACATTGATCAGAAAGAAACTATATATAAATTGATTGCCAATTTTAGAATACCTTGGAAAATTTAAATACAGGATCCAAGCAGAAACCAAAGAAATTTTTCGATATTTTAATATCTGTAATTAAAATACAAAACAAGAATGATCTGGGAGTTATGATTAACCTACTCTCGTTAACAAGGACAATTAAAATAAATACTAAACATTAAAGTAAAACATATACCTCATGCCTAGGCAGAAAAAAAAGGGACAAAGAAAAATTCTAATGAAACACTTGGACAAATTTAAAGCCAACTACTATCTACTTCTAACATTCAAGCATGCCTAAACTGATCCATGAAATATTTAGCGAAACCAATAATTATTTGGGTATGATGAAAATGTTAGGGTACATCATTTTAAATTTTCTTCCAATATTTGTTGCTACGATGACAATATTGTGTGACATGATGATGAAGGAATCAGTAACTAGCAGAAGTAAATAATATAGCTCCGGTGGTACAAGACGATAGTAATCAGAAAGAAATTGTATATTTGAATGGGTTGAAGCAAATACAACATGGATCTTTTCCAATGGTTTCACCTTGGATTGGAATGAGTGTTAGAAGATACAAGCACAAGTACAATTGCTATAGTATAATGCTATACAATTCAGATTCTGTAGCTGTTCATGATCAATATGTGTGATTCTGATAGCGGATTCCATGAAGGAAAGGGCCACTATAATTGTGTTGCAAATCCAATAAAGTACAAGATGAAAGCCATAGAACATCATAATATAAATTCATGCAGAACTATATCTAACCTTGAAGCCACATAACCATTTAGCTCTTGTTACAATATTGTTCGTTACAATCATTACAGAAAGAAAACAATGAATCAAGGTGTAGTCATTATAGTGAACCAAATCAATTTCAGTCATCGAACTAAGCCATAGAACCAATTAAGCCACAAAAGCCATAGAAGCCACCAAACTTCTCAGTATCTCAAACTAACCAACCAAGAGTGTAAATCTCTATCTCATTAGCTCTCGTTATAGTCATTACAGTAACCAAAAAATCAAGGCGTAGTCATTACAATGAAACAAATCGATTTCAATCACCAAATTAAGCCATAGAAGCCACAAAACCAATTAAGCCACATAATCAATTAACCATATATATGTAGTAATAGAAAATCGAGAAGCCACCGGAAGCCACGAATTCCAACCACAGTTACTCAATTATGCATAGAAGGCAAAAACACCCATAAACCCTCTTATGCAGTAATAGAGAACCCCCTATATGCAATAATAGAAAACCCAGAAGCCACCAGAATCCACTAGAAGCCACAAATTCCAACGACAGTTATTCAATTGCGCACAAAAGGAAAGAACACCCATAAACCCTCTTATGAAGTGATAGAAAACCCAGAAGCCACTAGAAGCCAAAAATTGTAGCCACCGTTACTAAATTGTGCACAAAATGAAAAAACACCCAAAAACCCTCTTTTGTAGTAATAGAAAAACAAATTAAGGCACCAAAATTAAGCCATTCCATCCACACAAGGCATCGAATAAGCCATCCCAACCACAAATTGCACTAATTAAGCCATTCCAACCACGGATACTCACAACGAGAAGGCACCAAAAGCAAAAAAGGCAAAACGAAGCCACGAAAAGCCGGAAAAGGCACCAAGTAAGAATTCCGACCAAAACAGGCACCAATTGAGCAATTCGACCACAAATACTCCACAAAAAGCACCAACATAAAAAAATGAGACGCAGAATTAAGAAAATTTATGATAGAAGTCATAGAAGGCACCAATTAAGCCATTTCGGCCACATAAAGCACACCAATTAAGCCATTCCAGCCACAAATACTCCCTTAAGGCACCAAAATAAAACCAAGCAAATCAATTAAGGAAATTTAGCCACAAAAAGCCAAAGAAGG
This sequence comes from Pinus albicaulis, assembly GCA_034641835.2. Lineage (NCBI taxonomy): Eukaryota > Viridiplantae > Streptophyta > Pinopsida > Pinales > Pinaceae > Pinus > Pinus albicaulis. Next base: position 30,105 of record JAXQQM020088384.1, read on the forward strand.
AAGCACCAACTAAGCCATTCCAATGAGAAAAAGGGATCGAAGCTAAGCCATTCCAAACACAAGGCACTACGAAGGCACGAAATGCAAACCAAGGCAAACCAATTAAGCAAATTTAGCCCGGAAGCTAGAGATTAACATAAAGAAGACGAATTGTGTGAATACCAAGAAAATAAATGTGTTGAAGAATATAATTGTAGACATGACTTAGAGGATAAATAATCCTGCCAAGGTTCCACGACGCCAAAAACTCCAAACACCTTTTTTGCGGCGAGCCAACAATGGAATCCGACCCCGGGTCGAATAGGTTCAAGTGAGCGATAGTCACGAGAAGAAACTCCACACGACCTCGACGGTGAACACACCGCAAGCGGCGAAAAACACACGAGCGATGAACGACTAACACACGCGTAACGAGCTGATAAACCCTCCCATATATGACCACAAATGAAGGAAAAACAAACAACTACCATCGAGGAGAAATGGCGATAAACCTTCCCATCTCTCACCTCAAATGAAGCCAATACATAAAACTACCGGTGGAGCGAAGGAACCAATATCGGGGCCAAACATAAATGAATGTAGGTGAAAGGACCTAAACCTAAGCGTGTGAATGAAATGAGAAATGGCTTAGAAAACATTGATTTGGGGCCCACAATGCGGAAGTGACCACGTGCCTCCACGTGATGCTCACGTGTTCGCCCACTAGGTGTGCTCACCAAGTGTCTAAATTGATCCACGTAGAAAAGCCACACAACTACTCGCCTCCTTCCACTATATAATGAGATGAGATATTTTATCGACTTCATCTTCACGATGGAAGGAGAAGACACGAAAAATTCCCGGTGGAGGAGAATGGAAATAATGTTGAGTATTTGTCCTTGACATTTGACTATGGACAAAGAGGAAGGCTTGTGTTGTATTAATATTTACCAATGAATATAGTGTTTCCATTTTATATAAGATCATCGAAGAGAAATTATAGTCCTTGTCCTTGATAGTTGACACTTAAAAAACATGAATTTGATTGTCGTATCACACATGGACATTAGGCCATAAATATAGTTTTACCATTTTTAATAACATCATTAAGCATAGAGGGTATTGTTTCCATTTTTGTTTTATTTTTTTTGCTTTTCAAAATATGAGTGTTTTACAATATCAAGGTTTATCAATCAATTTTTTATTGATATAATTTGAAAGGGTCTTATTCATAGTTATAGGTATATAATTTGATCAACTAGGGTAATTTTATATGGTTTATAAATGATATTGTAATTGCGAGCGTATGTTTATAACTTATTAGTCCTTTCTTTGCAAAACTATAGAGATCGATTGATCGTTGACTAACTATTAATTCATACTTCGACTTAATTTTTTTGATATTTTTTTTGTATTTAACCAAAGTTTGAATAAGCATTGAATTATAAATTTGTATTTCACCTCAATTTTAACCAAAATTTACCAATAGACCTCTTATTGCCAATTTCCGGCTATTACAGGCATAGCCGAGGTTTGAAAGAAGAGTAAAGTTTTTAAGCTAAATTACGAAAAGTTTTCCTAAAACAAATTCTAAAACCCGTGGAAAATGTCTACTTGTCATTTACCCACCTACCCGATATAGGACCTTTTAATCTCACCACCTTCACCTCTTCAAAGCTCACCACCTTCCACCACACTTTTGCAGCATGGCCACGGGCAACTAATGCTCCGGTCTAGACCCGGTTTTTATTTCCTTTAGGTTTTATAATTTTATCAAACCCTCATATTTATTGCATTCTTATTGTTTCTAGTACTATCCCGGTATGGTGTTTTTTATAGATGGCATGGCGGCCATAGAGGAAGGGAGGCCGGATTCATTTTATTTCCTTTAGTGCGATGCTTTCTTCTTGCGAGAGGACGGAATAAAGGCTTTTCTAGAAGAGCTTGTGCTTGAAGGTTCATTTTTCGAGGAGCTAAAATGGGGTGTTTTTTGGATGATTTCTTGTTAAAGATAAGAAGTGACATGTCAGAGAGCATCACACAACTCTTGCTTTTGGCTTTCTTTTTATTTTCTATTAGTTAAGTTTTAGAGGTCTCCATCTGTGTTTTTGTGGCCTAGAAATTCGTTTGGGAAGGCCCCGATATGGTCATGATGATTGCATTTTTAGTTGCTAGAAGCACGTTGTAGTGGCTTTTGCAAGTTTGAGCCACTCGAGATACTGCTTTTGCATTCTTACCGTACGAGATGGCCTTTTTTACGAGATTTTGAGCCCTTTTTTTAGTTCTTTGGAAACGCGTTGTTGTGGCTTTTGCAAGTTTGAGCCACTCGATATGCATGGTTTTGCGTTCTTGTCATGTAGATGGAATTTCTTGAGAATCTTGAGCCCTTTCGAACTATATATTTTGGCCCATTTCGTAGGAAAATATCTTCACAGAGGCTAGGTGCTATTTTGAACCTTGGATATCTTCATTTCTTGCACATTCTTAACTTTGAGAAGATTTAGAGGAACGGATTTTGCTTTTGTTTTCTATAGATCTATGTGCTTAACTTTGAGAAGATTTAGAGGAACGGATTTTGCTTTTGTTTTCTATAGATCTATGTGAATAAAGCTGGAGTTGTTCTAAAAGATGCACTTGAGGGGAATTAGAGGAAGAGAAAAGCGAAGAGTCATAATTATTTTATAGACTGCGATGCAATCCTAGTTTGTGGACATTGTTAAGATGTTTTAAAAGACATATTTGAGCAACATGTGCACAGGCAAACCGATTAGTGAGTAATTTGATGGAGAAATTGGAAGAAATATATATTATAGATTATATTTTAATGTCATTGGTCGTATGGTGCGGGAAAATTCATACTATATTTGGATGAATATTCCAAATCACTTTAGGGATGATTATGAACATCATCGTGACAAACTCATATCCTCCTACAATCCTTGGCCTCTCTTTCATAGGGAAATTTTGGAACCTTGATCCCTTTGAATGATATAACTGTATCTTACATTCATGTTTTACCATCTTTTGCATTCACTTTTTGTCAGCTTCAAACTACCCTTGCTTGTAGTCCTTGTTTTAATTACAATAATATACCTAAGAATATTAGGTAGTTAAAAGTAATAAAGGATATTAGGGTTTGGGAGTATGTTTCTAAATTATTTTAATTACAATAATATAGCTAAAAATGTTATGTAATTAAAAGTAGTTTTATGTCATATTCTATGGTAAAAAAGTAATTTTAATAAATATAGTATTTGTAATAAAGTCACATTTTCTATTGCAATTTATGAAAGTGATATATATTTATGAGTATAGTTTAATATTAATATCATACATAATTATAAGTTTTATTTTAAATTGTAATTTAACATATTTTAAAAGATATAAGAATATACATTTTAATATTATACATCACTATTTATTTATTCTAAGTTTTACATTATGATGCTAGTAAAATTTTGAAAATAAGAATATACATTTTAATATTATACATCACTATTTATTTATTCTAAGTTTTAGATTATGATGCTAGTAAAATTTTGAAAATTATCGATTCTACTTTAGTATCATAAGCTAACAATGGGAGAGGAGAGGATTCATATTGTTTGTTGAATAAGAAAGGATTGATTTTTTTACCTAGTTGATTTATGTTGAATAGAAGATAATGTAGTTGAATGTCGATTCATTTCCAAATTTGAGATAATTTATATATTGTTTTTTAATTCAATTTTATATTGAAAGTTGATTTTTTTTTGTTGAATAGAAGATAATGTACAAGACTTTTTCTAGTTGAATATCGATTCATTTCTAAATTTGAGATAATTTATGTATTGTTTTTATTCAATTTTATATTGAAATGTGCGGTATAATTGGAAGAGTGTTCAATACTTGGAGATCTAAAAAGATGACACCACACACTATTCCAATGATTTATGGTTACATATTAAATTAAAAAAAATATCCATGATTGTATTAAAAATGTGAGATCTGGAGAGTTTTAACTTCGATATCTTGTTTCGGAGCTTTGTCACTAGGTGAAAATGATTTTATATTGTAAGTTAAATGTGTAAGGGAATTGTTGGAAAATTATTATGATTAACTGTAGTTTTATTTCTATCATTTTTAAATGGGTTGAGATTATGATTGGAGACGCTTTAAATCTATCGATGAGAGTTTTTTTCAAAATCTATCGATGAGAGTTTTGAAAAATGGTTGGCATATTATGTATTTGTTGATGATTTCTATATATATTTTTAGTGTGAGTATATTATTTTAGAATAATGATGAGAGTGTAATTGTTATTTTTTTTATTTTATTGATTTAGAAATTACAAGTAATATTAATATTTTGACTTTTGAAGTTAAAAGAAAAATCTATAATATATTTAAAATATTATATATAAGTTTAGATGTATAACATTCTTATTATTTTTTTTGAAATATTTTTTTTTAGACATTTATTTATTATTTTATTTAAAAAAGGAGATAGAAGTTATGATGGATTTAAGTGATGATGTAAGTAATTTTATGTTATTAAGTTTGTACATGAATTGTTTGAAATATTTCATGAAAAATAATTAGAGTTTAGGAGCTTCGGTCCGGCGTAGAAAAATTGTTGGTGGTCAAGTCCACGTGATGGACCCTCTAAACATGCTCTTAAAAATCTCTAATATAAAATAATTAAAAAGAAATTAAATTAACATAAGGGAAGAGAAAGATTTTATTAATTACTTAGTTGGAAATAAATATAGCGGTGGAATAGAGCATTACAAAGAGAGAAAGCACACTTTAAAGAAAAATAAAAGAATCTTTTTGTAGAGGAAACCAAAACAAAAGGCCCGGAGCAAAAAGCAAGCTGATAAATGTTAAAGTAGGGCGAGTTGGGAAACATCTTCTATACATAAGGTTATAAAAGAACCACCTAGGAATCAATCGGAAGTTTGACCCCGGAAGGAATGAAAGGTCTTGGCTTGGGGATAACTGCAAAAGACAATTCATGATTGGGTGGAACATGTTTCGTTTCTGAATATTCCCTGATAATTAATTACGGTTAGCCTTTGAAATATTGTTTATACCGTATTGCTGATTTTTAAATGGTATACTAACATGCGGTGATAGGTATTGATAGTGTCTGAAACAAATAATATCTAAATGATTTGTTGACCTAGTGAATGTACAATACTATATCATGAAGGTAGTTAACATTGGAAATAAGATACACGATTCCGGTACTTTAATCTAATTAGGGAAATAATTAAGTTTAGGCTAGCAATTTTCTAGAAATTGACAAGTAAGAAAATTTAAATGTACACTACTAGAAGTAGTAGTTGAAGAAATTAAAAATCGAGGTTTTAATGAATAGTGGTATCTATAATCGCATGTGTGCCATATATAATCGCATATTATTGCCATATAGAGGAAGGAAGTTAAAATACAATTTGGAAAGAAAATGGACTAGGATATTCAAAGATATATTATCTTAAAGAGTAGATAAGAATGAAATCCTCGTATACTTTGAGAAAAAGAAATATGTACTTTAAAATGTGATTCTTCTGTGAATTCAGTTTAAAGGAAAAGTAAGAGTAAAGAAAATAAGTAAATAACAATAATAAAAACTGGAATAATGTTAATGAGAGAAATAAATAATGGATTGGAGAAGATCTTCATTCTTGTAAATAAATTCCACAAGGTGCTATCACTGAAAGATACTAAGTCTAATATCATAAACGACGGGGCCAAGCTTAGGGAAGAAATGTAGGATAGATTAAACTACTCATTTATATAAAATAATGAAATCTTATACTCACGATGGAGAAATAAATTATGAATACACCTCAAAAGAAAGGATGGTAAGTACTACAGTGCTCTAAGTTTATGGTAAAGATAACATAACTATTACTTGTCATATAGCACATATTCAAACATTTTGTCTCCTCATAGTAACATAAAATGCAAATTACTTGTGAAAGTAAATGAAAAATTCTAGCAGATAATATATGTGATAGGATTAAACAAAAGTTGTAAACCCGGTGGTGAGCGATGGCCAACATGAACCCACATGAACCAAAAAAATATAGGATTATTCAAATGTAGTAAAAATTGATATTTTTATAAAAAAGACAACTTGCAGAGGAAGTGTACCCTATTGGAAAGAATACTAGCGGTTAATGCCCAAGGTGATTTAATACAAACAACATTATAAGTTTTCATAAAATATACACAAAACCAATTCCATGACGAGAATCAAATCTTCAACGAATGTAGCATAATTAATGGGTGGATTCCAAAACCTGAATATGATGCTCTTAAAAAGGATCAGCGTAGCGAGGACAGAAAAAGTTTTACACCCAGACAAGGAAATGGTCTCAAATATGAATAGTGGTTGATAAAGAAGCATAGTTCTAATAATATGTAGCACAGTCAATTAGAGTACCCACTTGCAAAAGAAAGAGATATCTTTCTAAATACGAAAAAATTAACAATATAATTTTAGGCAAGAAAATGTACAAATGAGATATAAGAAAACTAAATCTGCTGCAAGACATGAGGAAGTAAACTTGATTACACAAAGAAAGCATAATATTCAGAACTGGTAGTGATAAAAAGGTTACTTATCCTCGAAAAAATTCTTACAATAAAAATCTCCAGACCCTAAGGTTCTCGAAAAAATAATTTGGTGGATAAATATACGAAAAACACTCCAAGGTAGTCTTTACTTCAGATGTACCCTTTATTACAAGATGTTAACAACATGCCATAAGACGAACATAGTGTCACGCCCGAAATAGAGTTAACTTCACATTTCAGTATGATAGAACCACTGCATTTCCTGGTAATCCCAGCTAACATGCAACCAGAGAAATGAAATGGCAACTTACCTGTAGCATAATTGCTGGAAATGAGGGCGGTGAAATTTTCTCAATTGAGACTCTCTAGTGGAACCGGAAAAGGTCGTCGTACCTGACATAAAAATTCATATGGGAGACATTAGCGCTGATAAAATAGTCCATAAAAGAAAAAAACAAGGGAAAACACAACACTGATAATTATACACAGAACAAGGAAATTACCTATTCAAGGGATGATGGGAATGCTCCTCTCGACACCAATCATATATCAATCCGTCAATGACAAAACAGTTAGAATAAACAGTAAATAATTCGTTTGAGAGGAAATGATAAATAAAAAGGGAGCTTACCCAAATTTGCACGACCAAGAGAAATATAAGATCAAGGAAACAAGAGTTTGACAGGAAAAATGGGTACCTGGTTTTAAAAATAAAATAATGTACTTATGCAGAATAACTCATTGAATAACAGAACAATAGAACCTTTGATGATAATACTGAGGAACCGCATACCTATACAAGGAAGAAAAACTTGTTATTTTTTTTCTTTCTAAATTTAAATGGCGTTTTTATTTTCTATTTTTTAAAGAGCTAATTGCTATACATATTCTATTGCATGAGGTAGACTCAACCTGCCTAAAGAAAACCAGGTCGGTTGGCCACCTCAAAGAGTTAAAAGCCAATCAAAACTGAGATTGTTTTTTCCTTATACATATTCTATTGCATGAGGTAGACTCAACCTGCCTAAAGAAAACCAGGTCGGTTGGCCACCTCAAAGAGTTAAAAGCCAATCAAAACTGAGATTGTTTTTTCCTTCTACTTACCGCTTTAACGACTTTACTATGTCCATAAAAGTTGCAATTGAAACAAAAACTATTCTCTTATCCACCAAAAACATAAAAAAATATGAACTAAGTAAGATTATCCATCGGAATAAAACTACGGGGAAATTTGAGTCCTTTGTAATAGACCCGAAGTACAAGATCCTTTGTAATAGACCCCAGCATCTCCACTCTACGCATGCTTTGGAGTTGATGCTCAATCCTTCAATTCGAGCAATTGCTTGAACCTGTACCTTGACTATCTCACGAATATCCTGTTTTATGTGTAATTCCAAAAAGCACGGTTGGGTTGCCTTCCCTTTCTTGCATGCTCGACATTGCCTTTGCTAAGACACATTTTAATTTTCAATAAGTTTTCACTGATTGCAAGAATAGAGATAGATACTCTTGTATTTCTGGGTTGGAAATAAAATCCATTTTCTTCCTCTTGTTGTTTCGGTCCTCATCTTTGTCATCACTTTGTCTCTCCCAACCATGAATAGTATTACTGAATATGAGCTTGGATTTCTTTGAATCGTAAAGATCAGCTATGTTTTACAGAATTTTCTTATTCCTCTTCCTACCTCGCTTGTGGTCTTGCACTGTATTGTTTTGCTGTCTTTTTCCTCTGCTGCCTTCTTTTCTTTTACCTGCTTGACCTTTCGCCATTATGGCTGGCAGAAAAGATTCCTGTAAAACCGTGTGTATGAGCCAGGAGAATGAACGGTAACGAGCCGATAGATGCTGGTGGTTGTCTCGGGATTCACGGATGTTTTTGAGCAAACATAGTTTGCACAGAATCCAAATAGTTTACTTGATTTCTTGGCTTTTGATACAAACATTAACCCATAGATGAGTTAAAAAACGGAGATTCAAGTAAAACACAACTATGCCAACGAAATTTCTTTCTCAACCAATTACAAACATTGACCCATTTACAAACGGTGACCCATTGACCATTTGACAAAACGAGAGATTGAAGTAAAACACAACTATACAGAAAACTTGCCTCACGGACCATTACAAAAACCCACGAGGTAATGTAATGAAAACAGAGATTGAGAGCAAACACGACTGCGGACAGCTAGACCTACCTTGACCCTTACAAGCAGTCAAGAAATATGCCAGCCGATTGCATAGAGGCTTGATATTGAAACAAAGAGTTATCTCCCTTGTAATTTGGAAAAACTTGAAACGTTGTTCCCTGACCTTTCATTACATTAAAACACAAATACCAAAACGTTCGAGACATACAGAATTTTTCCCTAATTCAGAGTGCAGAGTAAATCAAGGTGATTTAGATTTACGAGAGAATATGACAAACCAGGATAGAAGGGCTTCGAAAACAGGGTTCTATGTCTTTACCTACAACCTCTACCATTGTCTGAAAACCAAACGAACAGAAGAAGGACAATTCCTTCCATTGAAAACACAGAGCCAGAATGAGAGCAAGAAATTTGAATGGGAAGATGGAAGTCAAGAAAACCATTACATACCAATAAACCCTTCAACAGTGTTGCAGCGATCTTTCCGCCTGCAATCCTTCCGCCTTGACGTCAAGCTGATCTCACTGAGCTCCTATGCAGGTTAGAATTTCAGTAATGAAACTTGCCAAATTCTTTTCCCTCTCCGCTGCGACGTGACTTCCCATTATTGCCTGACAGTATTTGATGGCTTCGGACTGCAATATTCACCATTAGCATTAACTCTGATCGTGGCAAGGAGTTCCGCTTCACGGTTAACATTAAACATGATGGACCGTCAGATGTCCACCTCCACGTGGCTGACCGATTCCCACCACTCCCTCGTGGCACCCCGATCGGGGTTGAAGAAAAACCTGTTGTAAAGTCATGGAAAAACAAAAATATTGTGAGGAAGTATCGGTACGCTCATAACTTGAATGGAAAGGAAAAAAAAATTGATGTTTAACTGAGGTTACCTAGAAATGGGTTAGCTTAGGAAACTAACAATAAGAGCATTATGGCGGCTCTGAATTTGAGTCCGACCCGCTAAGACTTCAAACCCCTGCACACATAATCGAAGAAAAAAAATGTGAAACGTGTACTCATTATATAAATTTCCAGGAGTCGCTCTGAAAAAAAAAAAAATCAAAGGAAAATTTGAGGGTCACAAATTACCAGAGACCTCGGTGGTTCCATCAAAGAGCAGAAAAAGTGGATGACAAAATCCCACGGGCTCATGCAACATGCCACCACTGCCAAGGGGATCTTCATTTCTTTCCAAGTGGTTCTTTGTTAGCAAGACATCATTCTACAATCTGGAACAAAATTGAATGTGTGCTTACTTAGGTTTGAGGCTTAGGGTTGTGAGAACAAATCTCCACCTTTAAATCGCATTAAAAAGCCATTTCATCCACTTGGTTAAGCATAGGAAAAGCACATGACCATCACATGGGATGAGAAGCGTGGAGACTTCCAATTCCTCACATGTCTTACCATCACCCTAAATCTAAATCTAGAGGCTTCTTCATTTATTATGGCGGGAAGATTCAATTAAATTCGGAGAAGGGTAATTTGCGTTAGGACCAAATTTTGCCAGGTAGGATAATAAAGACTATAATATAAATTAATTCCACCATACGATATGCCTAGACCCACGTATCAATTAGGAATAATATTATAATGAGAACTATAATGGTAACAAAGTTTAATGCACCCCATAATATAACATATGACCTCTTATAATTTATTGAAGCTCTGTATAGGAAGCCTTAGGAGAAGGTATAGTAGGTGAGTGCGAGACCACTATTTCGATTACCAATATCAAAGATCACCTAGTTCCTTAGGATACAAACTATATATATTTTCAATGTATATAAGTGAAATGTACCATTTTAATTATCATAGTCTAGCTAAATTAGTCATTAGGACTTTAGAAGACATATGAGTCAAAGTGATATGATATGGGTCGAGTGCATGAATTAAATGAATTCATAATTGCACCTAAAATTTCAAAAAAGCGATGTGTTGGAGTCTATACCATAATACGGGGTAAGTGGTAGGATAACCTTTAGAAATTTATTGTTGAAAAGGGGACACCGTCATATGTATGGAAAATAATAAAAAATTAAAGAAAAAATAACATAAAATGATGTGGAAACTTAAACATGTGGAAATTTAGGTATGTGAGAGGTGGAATCTTAGACATGTTACAAATAAAATGATAGGTGGCATCGAGTACGTAGGTTAAATGTTGAGGCCTATGGTCCAACTCACAACTATAAGACGAGTATATGCATCAAATAGATCAAACCAAGGGTGAATATAGAAGATGAAGTATCAATTCCTACAATATTATTGTAGGAAGTAGTAAATGGATTGAATAACTCGAACCTACCTAGTAATATAACCAAAGAGGATGGTTCTAGATGTAGCTATAAAACAAATATAAATCATTAAATATTGTCCATTAAGTTCAAGGAAGGAAATATAAAGTAGTGATAACATATTAATGAATGAATAACACTTGAAATCCAAACAAAGGCTATGAGGAGGTAGAAGAAACTATTATAAGGGAAACATCATAAATGCATAAAATCAATTGTTACAAACATGAAGTATCCATTAGAGTATAAGTTGGGAATGTTTTAAGGCACAGTGAGTATATGCAAAATAATTATGGCCTTTAATAAGTGTTAACATATATAAGGAACTTAAGGGAGAAAAATGATCCCTTCTACTTCAAAATCCAAGACAAAGAAATGATGTTAACAATAGGTGGGTAGGGTAGAGTGACATGGGGGAAGAAACGGAGGAGTGATGAGGAGTAAAATTACGGTGGAAATAATGTGAGGTATACATTGCAAAAAAAATGATGAATTCTAATGGTCCCAAAACAGTAAAAATTTAGAAGAACGAGATGGTCCTAGAACATATACGGTTGAAGAAATAGTAACTAAGAGATTGGTCAACCAAATTGTATTTTAGGAAAACGAGAAAAATCACATAGGGGAAGGACTTGCTAAGTAGGTAATAGAATCATGGGACGAATAAAATATCATTGTAAATTCGATTAGAGGAAAAAATAATGATGGAAATAAGAACGTAGATAGAATAGTTGAAGACTATCAAGGTGAGAGCAATACTAATTGTGGCATTTCAATTTCCCAAGAAACAAAAAGAACATGAAGGAACCTAGATATAATGCAAAAAGGATGTGAAACCCATTACATGTATACATAAATGGATAAAGAATAAAATGGATCAAAGTAAAAATTAAGAGTGAAAGCATGTAATTCCTTGGGAAGATTTGAAGTAGTCCCTAAAAGAAAAAGAAAAAAAAAGAAGGCCAAGAAATCCTAGATTGGAATCAATATTAAGAATCAAATGGTCTCATAAATTTTATGGTATTAGGGATCAATAATTGTCATCTCGTGAGAAATTGTATAAATTAGGGTTTTATTGAACCAATAATGACCATAAAATTGGTTGGTTACAATTGTGTCATCGGATAAACTAAGAATGTTGATAGAAGTTTACGGGAATGGAATAATAGAGTTTTGACATGGATTGGATAATTATATTTTTTTAATCCATATCGATGCATTTGGGTGGAAAAAATGTGAGAATCAACTCACAAGACTTTTTTACCGACGGGACCTAGCTTGGTAAAACGGGGTCTGAAACCTTCCCGGGAGGTTTTGAGGCATCACACAAAATTTTTTGGGGGTAAAAATTTTTATGCTTTCATTTGGAACCATTTCATGCTATTATACACACAAATGTATCTTTCCCACAAGACACGAGAATATTGTCAATCAGTTACGTATGAAAAAGTTATGCTACTTAGAAGTTGACCTTCATGTTTTCATGTCTAGAGTTCGTGACGATGTTACGTCGGCTCCCTTTATTAATGGAAAATGGTTTAGCCACATGATTATGATGTAAAATGATCTAGAGAAGATTCTATATTGTAACTCTAGTTAAGAGTTGATGTAGTCAAAATTGACCACTAGTAGGTTATGAGGTTGTGTTATAATCGGGAGACTAGGAGGAAGAAGAATTCCATTCTTTCGAAGAATTTTGTTCCATAGTTGGGTAAATATAGACAACATAGATAGGAGGTAGAGCACATATATATGATGTGTATAGCACAGCAGCATCCTATGGGCCACAGTCATTACTTCATTGTAAACTGCAATCATATTTCTAGACGGAAAAAAGAGAGTGAAGCAACCTCATCTTCCAACTCTTGTTTTCTCCAGAAAGGGAGTTTCCCAAAGAGCATATTTTGGGTATTATGTGTGTGTGTGAGGTGTTTTGTCCTTCTCTAATTTTCTGCATAATTTTTTCATTCACATGCATGCAATAATTAAAATTAAATCTACAAATCCATAATTTTAATAAGATTGTAATAATGTAAAAATTCAGCATTTTAATATATTATTATTAGATATATTGTGATATGCTATTGAGTGGAATATCTACGGCGGTTTACGAATCAATAAAGCGGGATATTTTCATAAATTTTTATGTAGTAAAACCCTTAAACATAACTTTTTCTAATTGATTTATTGTTTTCAACATATATACATGTGGATGTGTCGAAAATGTTTAGAAATGATGAAAAAAAATTGCTGAGCGGTGGAAGTATTAAGATATATATACATATAAAAAAATGCAATGGAAAAAAACTGTGGTTATATATATAGAGGTAAGATGTTCATAGTATTCATAAATAAACCAAATGGTAAAATATTAAACAAACAAGGAAAAAAAGACAAGGATGTTACACTAGTAAGTCCTACATAATACGGGTAGTAAATTAACTCGTGACATGAGCCTAGTAACAAATAATGTTATAAAGGATGTAGAACACATGTGTATAATTGGTAATTATTAAGTATAACACCACGAAGTGTAAAGATCAACTTTTATCCCTTACTTGGTGGTGAACCCTTAAAAATATGATTTACACGAAAGAAAATGTGAGTATATGGAAGCTAAGAAAGAGAATAAACACTGACTAAAATTTAGAGTTTTTACGAGATGATATGAAGTAATCAAGATTTAGCACATCTAGGGAGGAAAGTAGTACGCTGATAATAAAACCAAGAAAGTAAAAAAAAATGTGATTAATTGTAAGGATAGAATAACACACATCACGACAAGTGAATGTTGAAAATAATCTAAATAAATAAGTACATATTTATAATTTTATAAAAAATGAGATGCATTCTTACACGTAATCATGATATGTACCATTGTTATATTTGAGAAAGAGATACGGTGGAGAGAAACAGAAACAATCTCATTATAAAAGGCTTGTGTAAGCCTTAGATGCTAGCAAGTTGATGTAATGTGGTACAATAACTTATTTTATGAATGAATATGAATGAAGAAATTAAATTATGGATCAAGAAATGCAAAGTGTTCTTACGAACATATTATTTGAAACTAGGTGCAAATATTCATGTGAGAATCAAATGAAAAAGAATATATATATATATATATATATATGAAATAATATTTTACCCGAAGAACTAGGAGTAGGTCATGCATACATAAAACACAAGAGGCTACGAATATATAAAAAAACCAATAGAACGACAATGAGGTGGAACACAATACAATAGATACTAAAAAGTGAGTATTTTTTAACATAATTAATATTAATATTGGCACAATTGAAACATTTTTATCGAGAAAGTAAATTCTAATGTCATAATGTTCATGAATTGATTCCCTTGCACACTATAAATTTTAAGTTTATATGTATGACTTCCCTATTAAAGTAGGAGTGAAGAGTGCGACTTACCAAAAAAAAACAAAAGCTCTAGGGATTGAGTGAAAGGAAAAGAAGGGTTGCACATATGTGAAGTGCATTTTGTTGTTTCTACCATGAAATAGGTGTATTCCATATATCTCTCTAATTATCTATGTTTGTTTTCTTTGAAATCCACTTATTTATGTTTCCTCATGCTTTTGTGGGACTATGGAAAGGATTGGAAACAAGTGGAAAAAAATTAGGATAGACGCGACTTAGTTGACTCTGGAATGCAATTGAAAATAATATAAAATTGAGGGAGGTGGCAAAGATAGTAGGTTTTTCTATATGTAAATATGCATGATAGATACATTTTTGATACCATGGTATCAAAATAACCATAAGGTAGAATGTCACACGTTAATCCTTTGATTATTCTAGCCTCTACGTAAACGTATGAAAGGAAATGGAATTTTCATGGTTAATTTCACATTAAATAGAAGCCCATGTCATTACCGCGTAACCATAAATAAATGTTTGAATGGACCTAAAGGACATGTGGCATTGTGTAATTTTATACTAATGATCTTGGTGACTTGGTTGGGTGGCATGTGGATAACTTTAATGATTACGGGTTGGTGGCATTTAGTGGTATGCATGATGGAAAATAGGAAGGACATTTTTAGTATATAAAATAAAAATGCTATTGAATATGAAGATAAGAGTATTTATTACTCTGAAATTGAGCCATCACATAAGATAAATTGAAGTGGAAGCATCACAATATTGAAGAGACATGGATAAAACAAAAGGAAATGCGGAGACATTTTCCTCCCATATTAAGAAAATATGGAAATGAGGAAACACCGAGGATAATGTTTATATAGAAAGAGGGGAAGATGTAACACCCCTCTCACTTTTAAACATTTGCTATTTTTAGAAATTCAATTATTGTTGGATTTAATGAAAGCGATGGAAGCCATGATGAGACTTAAGTGATGTGTAAGTAATTTTATTGTTATTGAGTTAGTAAATGAATTTCTTGGAAATATTCAAGAAATAGCACTAGATTTTAAAAGACTTTTTGCCATCTTAGAAAATTTGTTGGTGAATTGACCCACGTGATGGACCTTCCCTAAAAATCTCCTTAAAACCCCTAGGATAAAATAATTAAAAAGGAAATTTAATTAACACAATGGGAGAAATGTTGTGTTAATTACTTAGCCGATAAATACTAAGTGGGGTGGAATAAATATTTTCAATAGTAGAAAATCATACTTTAAAGAAAAGGACAATAAAATTTTGGAAAAACTAAAATAAAAGGCCTAGGAAAAGAAAGTTTGGAAGACTTTTAAGAAGGATGTTGTTGGGAAAAATATTTGGGAAAGAAGATTATAAAAGAACCACCGAGGAATAAATCAAAGAGATTGATCTTTTGGAAAGCATGAAGGTCCTAACGCTGCTTGGAGAATCTCACAGAAGACAATTTATGGTCATGTTTTGTTCCTAAATATTCCCAAGCATTATTACGATTCTTGAAAAATCTTGTCTATGTCTTATTGCAAATTGTTAAATGATATACTAACATGCAATGATATGTATTGATAGTGTAGGTGAAACAATTCATGTATGTGCACAATTTCATATAATAGCAATACAACACACATGGTTTAATTGCTCCTTTATTCGTGAATGATCATTGAATATGAATTTAACATATTCATTTATAAAGAAAAATTACGACACAGTGATATGTATGTAAAATCTTGCATGCATGCGGGGAAATCACACCATTTATTATTATCCATGTGATAATTTCTCTCAAAAGGCATATACATATTTATTTATATTCGAAAATCTCTTAGTAGTAGATTGAAAGAAAAATATGAATATCATGATATGTATATAAGAAAATATATGAGAAATATGCTTGTATCGAACGAATAATATTGAAATGATTTGATGGCTAAGTGAATGTATAATACTATATCATGAAGGTAGTAAGCATTGGAAATGTGATACATGATACCGAAATCTTTAATGTAACTAGGATATAATTAAGTTTAAGCTAGCAATTTTCTAGAAATTGTTAAGTAAGAAAATTTAAATGTACACTACTAGCAGTGGTAGTTTAAAAGCTTAAATATGAAGGGATTAATGAATAGTTCTATCTACAATATCATGTGTGCGATATAGAGGAAAAGAAGTTAAAATATAGTTTGGAAAAAAAAAATAGATTAGGCTATTCAAAGTTATACTATTTTAGAGAGTTATAACAATGAAATCCTCATACCGTCTACATTTCATTTTACTATGACAAAAAGGGAATACGGAATTTAAAATAATTTTCATGTGTGAATTCGGCCTAAAGAGAAGAGTGGAGAAAAGAAAAATATTTTAATAGAAATAAAAAAGACCCAGAATATCCTTAATCAGGCAAATAGTTAATAGATGGAAAAATATCTTCATTCTTGTAGACAAATTATAGAGTTACAATACGAATAAGATTCTAAGCCTAATATCATCAAACTTAATAATTCAAAGGTTAGGAGAAATGTGGGGAAAATTAAACTAGTAATTTATGTAAAATAAAATTCTTATACTCATGGTGGAGAACTAAATTATGATTACACCTCAAAATAAAGGACGTATTAATTACTACGAGTTTTATAAGTTTAAGTTAAAGATAATGAATCTACTATTTTTCATATAACACTAGGGCCCTCACGTTATATTTAGATGTTTTTCTCCCTGAGAGGGGTTTTAGAAAGGTTCTTCAAAGCACTAGAAAAGAAACACGAGAGGGAAATAGAGGATAGTGGAGAGAGTATCACGTAGGACGGGAAAATGGGCGGAAAGCAAGGGAAGAGCAACAAGTTTTAGGTGGTCGGACTAATGAAGTAATGAGTTAAGCATAAAACAAGAGATTATTTTGGCATAGACTTTTTATTTCTCTTGATATCATCATGATAATGGGACAAGAAACTTTAGAACCCATGAAACAAATGGATTATAAGGAAAGTGAAAATCACCTCATCGACGAAAGCCAGGAAGTGGGTTTTGGGATAATGCCAAAACGATGTCGGGGAATTTTAAAGAAACGGATACTAGCTCATCTAAAATGGGAGCAAACAAGGAAAAAAGGTCTTAGGGGGAAATACTCAGGTCCTTCGCAAGAAACAACATTCAAACAAGTCCTCTTTGTAAGCATGTGGCAAGAAGTCCAAAGGAAAAGGAAAATTCATTGATGATTATGCCTTATATAGTTCCATATCCACACCTCTCCTCCAATTAGAGAAGCTAATCTTTATGTGAAAGAACTGTTAAATTTAAAAGAGAGGTTGGAAGTAGTAGAAAGCAAAGAGATGAAATAAATTTTACAATCCATATAATAACAATAGAAAACCGGGCTTTAGCGAGAAAGAAACAAAGTTTTGAAGGAGCAAGTGTCATTGTATAGGAATCTCTTTGAATAAGGAAAACAGAATGACTCATGAGAAAGCGGTAGAAAAACATGAAGAAATTTGTAGTGGAGGCTACAAAGGTGATGAAAAACTATCCTAGGATAAGGGAAAGTAGTTGTCCAAATAAACAACAATGAAGAGACATCAAGAAGAGGAAGGAGATCTTGTAAAACTCTCCAAAACCGGGGCTCAATTTATTAGCAATTACGCTAAGAGGGAAGGAGAAACAAACATTCGAAGTTTCAGAAGAATTCAAGATAGAGAAATCAGGAAAGAGTGGAGAGAGAGAAATAAACATAATTATTAAAGGGGTCAAAGATTATGGGAAAAATGAATGCTATACTTGACCTTGCAAAGCTTCTTGAAAAGCTCCAATAGCGAGGAAAAATATGTCGAGCATGGAGAGTAGTTAAACTTGATGGCGAGAGATATAGGCCCATAAAAGTAATCATGCCCAACTTGCATGATAAAGATATCATTCTAAACGAGAAAGCAACTCTTGAGGAGTTCTCGGTTTTCTAGAAGAAGATTTAACTATAAGACAACAAGAAAGAAAGGAAGACGAAAATGATAAAAGTTAGGGCAGCAAGAGATGAGGGAAAAGAGCATGGATTTATATAGGTAAAGTTGTGATAACGCAATTTGGACCTCCTCCCAAAACAAAGCAAGAAAACGATAGAAAATGGGAAAACTCTTCGGCGAAAATGAGAAGCAAGGTCGATTGCTTATGGGTAAGAAAGGAAAAAGACTCAACTACGAGTCTTGCATGTAAAAAAATAAGCAGTCAAGTTGTACCCAATTTTCCTTAAGATTATTTTTTGGGAATGCGGGGTTTACACCAATGGAGATGAAGACTTGGGTTAGGGCCTATTGCGGATCGTAGAGACATAATTTGCCTCATAGAAACACATGAGCATGAAGGGTGAAGAAGACACCTATTTTTTGAAGAGTATTGGAAGATAGTAGTGTGGAACAAGGCGGTAGGGAATGGGAAAGGCCGCGGGGGTATAATATTATTAGTAAGAGAAAAAGAGGGTTGTTTCATTCAACTAGAAAAAGAAGACCCAAATAAGAAATTTGTACGGCAAAATATCGAAAGGTGAAATCAAATTAGAATTATGACATGCTATTTTGTTATACAAAGTTTCAAAAATCTACAAAGTTTAGGGCTTGACAAAAAAGATCCCTTTGCATCCTTTTAAAAACGAGATATTGCAATATATTCTCGGCTAGGTGAAGTCCTTATAGTGGTGGATTTCAATGCCGAGGTACGGTGAACAAGCTAGCATTCTTTGTTGTAAAAAGAATATTATGACCCTACTTGTATTACGGAGAGAGGCAATCATCGGTGGAATGTATTTCGAGGAGGATAAAGGCTCCAATCTTCATTTGGAGAACAATTGTTAATGCTATGTCAAGCTTTTGATTTAGTCATTTGTAATAGTTTGACTAGATGGGAAAAAATACGGTAATTTCACTTGCAATGCTTACAATGGAGCAAGTGTAGTAAATTATGTGAATTTGCTTGCATAGTTTGTGTGAAAAAATGGAGGAAGTGCTAGTTTGAGATCAAATTAGGGACTTAAAATGAGATCACGAAGCCAATTTATTTAAAGTTTCATTGGAATAGAAAGAAGCAATTAGGGTCAAAAAACTCAATGTGTTCAAGAAAATCCCCTAAAAGGAAAAAATTCTTTTGACTCCAAAGAATTGTAATACCTTCAAAATAACGCTAGAGAGGAGAGCTCTTCGAGAAGGAGGAAATCTCATTTCAATGCCTTCATAGTCTTTGATTAACACATTTAATTCAAAGCACTCGATGAGTGCAAAAGAGAAAAAAATTAAGAAGTTTGAAACAAATTGCTTTACGGTTAATGCTTTGTTTGACGAGATGAAAAAAGGCAAGAGGATAAGGTGGAAGTAATCGGACAATGATAACATAAAGCTCAAATCATACAAGAAGATAGTAAGAAAGAAAAAAGGTTGATTTCATGGTTCGAGGGAGAGAAGAACTAATATTCATTGCGAAAAGTAACCCCAAATTATTACGGAAGTAACTCCAATGAGAAGGTGCTAACGAAAACAACATTACATCTTCTAAATGGTTCAACTATGCAAGAAAACTTTATGAGTACGATCCCAAGGTTGACCCTCCTCCCTTGGTAAACACGGACACAAAAATCCTCATGGTGCAAGAGGTAGAGATGGGTATCAAGAAGTTGGGCGCTATAAAGAAAAAGACTTAGATGAACTCCAAACGAGTATCTAAAGTGGGGCTTAAAAATGATTTCACCTCACATTACAAAAAATTTCAACAACATCATATGGCGAGGTTTCTGATTGGACAACTAGTATGGAAATACCTCTTTTCAAGAGTGGTGACGTCAATAATCCCTCAAATTATAGAACCATAACGATAAAACCCTTGTTTGCATAGTTATTTGGAAGCATGTTAGAAAATAAAATCAAGACGTGGGTAGAAGAAAGAGATAAACATTCTAAATGGAAAGCATGTTTTAGACCTAAACATTCCACGAGTTGATCATTGTATAACTTTAAGTCACATCATTGAAAAAGTTTGGGAAAAAAGGAAAGAAGTTTTTTTTGTTGCTTTGTTGATTTAGGAAAATCCTTTGACACGGCTCCTAGGGATAAGCTTTGGGCTAGAATGGAGGAACTCGGGGTTACGATGCATTTGAGAGCAACTATTCATTGGCTATTGAAGAGGTGAAAGTCAAAAATAGAACTCTAGTAGGCATTTTTGAAAGTTTTAAAAGTGATATCGGGGTCAAACAGGTTGCCCATTGTCTCCTACCATTTTGGGTTATATATTGACAAGCCTAAAGAGTGGCTAAATTCTCAAGGGGGTGGCAGAGTATCCATTTGGGAAAGTTTGTTATAAGGCTTATTTTGTACGCATATGACCTTGTACGATTTCTAAATTGGCTATTATTTTACAAAACCTTCGTTCCCTTGAACATTTTTGTATAAGGAGGTGGGGATGCGAAATTGATATTAGAAAAATGAAAGTAGTTTTTCATCTAACAACGAAAGCATAACCAACATAAGTTCTACTTTGGAGGAAACGTGCAGAAAAAAATTTATAGCCTACAAATACCTCGAAATTGACTTCAACAAAAAATTAAGTTGGGATGGTTGTAGAAATAATATAACTTTAGGGGGGTTGGAACACATTTTATGCTCTTCAAAATAGGTGTAGAGAGACGAAGTTGTGGGAATAGAAAACCACTCTAACTCTCTTTTGAAGCCTGATTAGGAAGGCCCGATTCTCTACGGTTGTGAGCTTGTGGGCCGACAACCCAACCAAGATGCGGTGGAAACAAATTGAGAAAATTCGAAGTGTTTTATTACAAACAAATTGAAAATTAAAAGTGCGGTTGCTTATGCTATCTTGTTAAGTGAAATAGGGGTTGCTCCTATTGAAGCGATTTCTATCTTTGCGAGTCATAAGGTATTTGAAAAAATTGAGCAAATGGAAGAGGGTATATGAACTAAGGTTATGTTTAGTGATAGATTGTGTAAAGAAAAGAAGACTTGGATGTGGAAAAATAACAAATGGTTAATTAAATGGGGTATTTTCTTGAGCATACATCCTAAAAACGATAAAGAGATAAAAAATTTGTTATGGATAAGTTCCACATATGTACTTGGGAGAAAGAGCTAGGGATAAAGAAGAAGTACAACATTGAAGAGTTAACCTCATAACCATGAGCAAAAAGGCGTACATAGGGGCCAATATTTACGAAAGATATAAAATTTGTATTGCTCGGTTAAGGACTAATTCTCATCGACTTCGTTGTGAAAAAAGATCTTCCAGAAAAGACGAAAGAAATGTGGGAGGAAATATTTTTCTCTTCCGAAAAAGTGGAAATAGAAAAACATTTCATTTTAGAATGCGAGGCCTTAAAAAGACGATGGGGAAAATTATGCGAGGTATTATAGCAGCTAGTTCTTGGGATAATCTGTTCAACGAAGATTTTGTCGAGATTTGGGAGCGGTTATTGTAAAACTTCACGGGGAAAAGGGATGAATACAAAGAGCTAAATGGAAAATAAATTTGTCCCATAGGATATTTTAAGCCTCGTGGACGTTAAAAATGTTAGGCAACTAATCCTTGGGTTAGTTTGGGTTAGGTAATCGATTATTATAGTCGAAAACTGGGGAAAATATTCGATAGTTTCTTGATGTATTTATATGTGTATACATTGTACATCATTCATGAAATTCATTAATAAATTGTTGAAGTTTGTTTCTAGTTTATGTGTTGTGTGTCTTACGGTGGTATCGAGCCCTGGTTCGAGAATATGAGCCATAGTTTTGTAGCCATGAATGTTTATACTCTTGAAGGTGGATCTTTGGTGAGGGCGGATGTAGTTGAGAACCCCTATTTAGGACCGACGATTGTGCATTGAGTCTACGAGGTATTGTTAGAATAGGTTGAATGTTGTTTAAAGTCGATATTGTCTGTGTTTTCCTTCGACCAAAAAGAGCGTCAAGAAGAACGGCGGAGAGACGAGCTTCACTTCGATGTTGTCCATTGTTTTCCTTAATAGAGTTAAGTTTCTTAGTTTTCGTTTTTTATAAAAAAAAAATAAGCTGCGATGATGTAAACCAAATACAATTGAAAAAATAGAAATACGATTGGAAAAACGATTGAATTTATCTTGGCTATTGATTGACTAGTGTGGATAATATACGGGATAAATATTTCGGTTATACGTTGTGATACAAACCTTTAAAGAAACATACGGACAAATTTTTATGATATATTGCGAGAGTGTTACCGTTCCCATGAAATTATTTTGACGAGTCTTGACGGTGAGTCTTGATAATGTTTGGACAATCTTCCGAGGTAAAATATCGAAAGCGAGTTGAAAAGTTCAAGGAGTTTTGGGCTTTGCAATGCGTTTGCCATGTTCAGGTAATACGGAGCGGTGATGAATGTTGAATCTTTAATTTTGGAGAAATCAAAGTTCGCCTTGTCTTAACATAAATCCAACGCATATTTCAAGAGTGGTAAGTTTTATTGATTTCATACCTTGCCTTTTGATATATAAATTTGAAAATTCGGCGAGTGGGTTTGTGAGATATCAATTTTCATTCTTATTGAGCCAAGAACGGAATATTCTACTTTCTGCTCTGTTGATGCACTTTCCGGGATACGAAAGAAATTGTGCAAAATCCCGTGATAGATTCATCCACTAATTTTGCGGGGATTCCTTCACGTTGTGCACGGACGTTGCGAAGATGATATTGGTGAACCATAGTGGTGTTTCAAACAATTTTTGTGTAGTGTAAGTTTTGGGTGCGTATTATATAAATTTTTTTTTATTAAAAAAAATAATGCGAATTATAAAGTGATGTCTACATCATAGTCCTTTTTTATGAATTCTTTGAGAGTTAGGGAAATGTAATAGAAAGGAAGGATCTGTTTATCGATCTTGGAAACCGTTTATGGCACGGGGTGATAGTTTTACCTTGCGGATGCATTTTTCAACGAAGAAAACGAGTCCATGAAAAGTATTTTTTGTGCCTTTTTTATTAGTCTATCTATAAAGCGGAATGTGAAATTGATTGCGAGGAGGGAGGAATTCTCCTTTGCATTTTGGTGAAAATTTTGTCGTAAGCGAAGTGGATTTTGTAGATGTTCAAGACTTTGGTTGTTTTCTATGTGTGATGGTGGATTTTGCAAAGGTTCGAGACTTAGGTTGTTTTCTATGCATGATGGTAATTATAGTGGGTAAAGGACGTATCCAAATTGAAGAGTTGTACTCTTCTGCGATTGTTGTCTTCACTTAGATTTTTCCCCCTTGAATTTCAAAAGATAAAT
Organism: Pinus albicaulis; assembly: GCA_034641835.2. NCBI lineage: Eukaryota > Viridiplantae > Streptophyta > Pinopsida > Pinales > Pinaceae > Pinus > Pinus albicaulis. The sequence goes on from JAXQQM020088384.1 coordinate 53,792, forward strand.
TTGGCAATTTCCACAATCAAAGGTCCACGGGGGTACACAAAGTTGAAATCAATTTTTTATTAATTTATGAACACAACATTTAACGATATTGTGTGGATAGATGATTTCATGTAGTTATATTGTGTATTAGAGGTCACAAGTTCAAATAATCTTTTACTTGAATTTTTTTTGTTGATGGGTGCATGATCGGTTGAACCGGAAACACCCAATTAAATCATTGTAAATTTGTTTCTATTGGGTGCATTTTAGGTGGCGACCGACACCCTTTTTTTTATGAGTTGATTGCAAATTTAATTTGAAATTTCCACTTTGGAGAAAATGGTGAAACTAAATGATTTAGTATAGTTACTAAACTTAATTTAACTCTATCTTTTGTCCATAACGATGTCCAAGTCGGTAAGCACATGCTCTCTAACATCCAATCATGTTTGCCAAATGCTAAAAGAAAAAATGAATTCTTGGAGTTAGAATCGCGAGTTTCGGTGAGACGAAATTCAAAAGAAAACTTGTGATTCGAATTGGTGTTTTGTTCGGAACAAAGTTTGTTTGAACGATCATCGATCAAAGAATGATCGGAGAAATGAAGTGATTTCGAGTAATAATTTGGACGCATTTAGAAGTGTTGATGTGAAACACTGTTATAAGACCATGGGAAGAGATGACACCTGATAAAAATAGAATTGGTCTTGGTTATAATAGTGATGTATCTTTTCACATTCCAAACTTTTCTAAACCTATAAAATTTTGAAGTGCGGAGTTTTTTCTAGATGGTGTAGTTTTAGAAAAAGTTGATAGATACCAACGGTGTAACTTAGTTGGACATATGAAAGATCGGTGTTTTTATCTTCACCCATGCGAGCATTGTGGAAAGCGAAATCATGAGTTAAACGAGATGTTGCAAAAGGAAGAGCAGCAGAGAGAAGCTAAGTTTTGGATGGATTGCTTCTTGGGAATGGACAAAAGACGACCAAGAATATCTATAGATCATACGCCCAGAAGAATTTGTTCGAGAGTGACGATTCTTGCGGTGATGCGGGATATTTCTCACCTTGTATCCCAAACCGAGGGGATTTTTTTTGGTGGGTGCTATAGGTTCGAGTTGGGTGGTGGAGTGCTACGGAGTTCAAGTTTGAGATGTCACGTGAGCCTAAGTTGATCATCACGAGAGCCATAACCTCTGTTGGTTGAGTTATTTTTGAGCGGCGAGTTCCCGATTTGGAATTGTTCGAGAGCTAGCATCACGGTTTAGAGTTTGTGGTGATCTTAAAACCACATTTTTTTTTTTTTAAATTGTTATGTAGCTTCCAAAATTAGTGTTTGTGGAGACATTGAGTTCTTCCATTTTCGGTTTTATGGTCATCACTTGAAAACAATTTTCCAAGAGACATTGAGCTCTTGGGCACGGGATGCATTTCTGCATTACGAGCTCTCATTCTTGGACTTTGGTATATCCATTCGGTCGAGGGAGAATGTTAGGCAAGTAATCCTTTGGTTAGTTTGTGTTAGGTAATCGGTTATTATAGTCCAAGAAACCTGGGGAACTAATTCAACACTTTCTTGATGTATTTATATGTGTATACATTATACATCATTCCTTGAGTCATTCATTAATATATTGTTGAAGTTTGTTTCTAGTTTATGTGTTGTGTGTGTTACAAAAAAATACTTTCTTTCTTTCTTTATTTCTTTCATAAAACACAAATTACTTGTGAAAGCTAAATGAAAAATTATAGTAGATAATATATCCAATAGGATTAAACAAAATTTGTAAACCCCATGGTAAACTATGGCCAATATTATTCAAAATTAGTAACAACTAGTCTTTTTATAAATAATACAACTTGCATAGGAAATGTACCCTATTGGTAAAAAAAACCGGGGTTAATTCTCGAGGTGATTTAATATAAAGTAACGTTATAATTTTTCATAAAATATACAAAAAAAAACCAATTCCATGAGAAGAAAATCTTCGATAAATGTAGCATAATTTTTGGGTGGATTTGAAACCTAAATATGAATCTCTTAAAAAGGACGAGCATAGCCGGGGCAAAACAAAGTTTTTACGGCCCAAAAGGAGAAAGTCTAAAATTTTAATAGTGGTTGATAAAGCATAGTTCCAACATGCAAAGCAGTTAATTAGAGTAGCGACTCTCAACAAAAAGAGAGTTATTTCCAAATACCACAAAATTTAACAATGCGATTTTTAGGAAAGAAAGGGTACATATGAGATATAAGAAAAAAGACTATTTTAAAAATGAAGAAGTAAACTTAGTTACATAAAGAAGGCATGGTATTTAGAACTAGTAGTGATAAAGGTTACTCATCCTTGAAAAAAAAAATCTTACAATAAAAATCCACAAACCTAAGGATCTCGAAAAAAACGTTTAGTAGATAAATACATGGAAAATTCGGTAGATCACTTGAGCCGCAGTTCAACACTCAGTGTAGTATTTTCTTCAAATATAATATTTATTACAAAATGTTAACAACATGCCATAAAAAAATATAGTGTCGGGCCTAAAATAGTGTTCAATTCACATTTAAGGAAGATAGACCCACCACATTTCTAGGTAATCCCAACTCGCATTTTAGCGAAGAGAGAAATGCAATGACAACGGAAACTTGTAGCATAATAGTAGGAAATCGAGAGGCGATGATTTTTTTCTCAAACGATCGAAAGGAATAAAAAAGGGTAGTCGTACATGACAAGAAAATTCATATGGAACATTAGCTTTGAGTAAAATAGTCCACAAAAAGAAAAAAATGGGCGAATGCAACACTCGGAATTCAACGGGGAATAAGAAAGAATTACCTTTTAGTGGATGATAGAATTCTCTACCCTACACAAATCATATATCGAACCCTCAATGCCAAAACAGTTAAGAAAACAACAAATAATTACCTCAATTCGCATGGCTAGGAGAAATATAAGAATATGGAAACAAAAGTTGGACAAGTAAAACAAATACCTTGGTTTCTTAAAATAAAATAACGTACCTTTGCAAAATAACTCGTTGAATGTCCCCGATGAAAACCTTGATAACTAAAAAAATGTTATGGGAATCATAGATAAATAAAACCACCATGAGGAAGTAATAATACCATCATAGCAGATAGAAGAAGAAAAAACTAAGATTACATGGAAATGGGTTAACTTAGGAAATAACAAAGAGAGTTATTGCACTTCTAAAAATGAGTGCGACCCGCAAAGGAATTGAAAATGCCTACATTTATATACCATTAGTGAAAAAATACTAAGAGATTGTGTACTCATTAAATAAAATGCGGTCACTCTAGAAAAAAAAAGGAAAAATCATTAGAAGGAAAATTTAGTTTCACGATACGCGAGATACCTCGGTGGTTCTACCAAGGACTATGAAAATGGGATGATAAAACCCCACGAGTGGTGTAGCAGTCCCCTTTATGCTGAGATGTCCACATTTGTTGAAGTGACTCTCTATGAGCGAGACAAAATCTATAATTTGGAACACAATTGAACATGTGCTTACTCGGGGTTAATGTTTAGGGTTTTGAGAACAAATCTCCACCCTTATATAGCATTAACAAATCCCACGTCATCTACTTGGTTAGGAAAAAGAAAAGCACATGACTATCACATGGGTTGAGGTGTGTTGCGGCTAATTCCTTACTTTTCTTACCATCTAAATCCAAATACTTCTTCATTTATTATGGTGGAAAGATTCAATTAAGCCCCAGTATAAGGGTAATTTATGTTAGCACGAAAAGTTGACTAGGTAGGATTTAATAAATATTGTAACATTAAATGAATTTCACCACATGATATGGCTAGACCCACATATGAATTAAGAATGAAAACTATAATGGTAATACAATTTACTACACCCCTATTGAAGTTTTTATAGGAAGACTAAGGAGAAGGTATAGTAAGTGAGTGGGTGGCTATTGTTTCGATCACCGGTATCGAAGATCACCTAGTTCCTCGGGTTTATGAAATTATATATATGTTCAATGTATATAAATGAAATGTACCATTTTAATTACCATGGTCGAGCTAATTTAGTAATTAGTACTTGAAAACACATATGAGTCAAAGTATTTTCATATGGGTCGAGAGTGTATGAATTAAATGAATTAATAATTTCGCTTTAAACTTTCAAAACAACCATGTGTTGGAGTCGATTACGTATTACATGGTAAGTGGCGGAACAACCTTTAGAGCAATGTTATTTTTGGAAAAGGAGACACCTTCATATGTTTTGACAAATAATAAAAAATAAAGAAAATAATAATAATAATATGGAATCTTAGACATGTGATAGGTCGAAATATAGGTATGTGACGGAGTGGAACCTTAGGCATTTGATAGATGGAAACCTAGGTATGTGGCAAGGAGTGAATGCACTGAATATTGGTTACACTTTTGGGCCAAATGTGGTGATGAAATTTTAAATTTTTCATGTTTTATAGAATTGAAGCTATCAAAATTCATATAGGCATTGCGAATTTTTTTGATTTTAGAGTAAAAATACAATATGTGGAGAAATACGTTTTTGTCTTAATAATATTTTTTAAAAAAAAATAGTGTTGTGTAATCTCTCAATTTTCCATTAAATGCGGTACTCGTCCTTGCAAATTTAGGTACATATTAAGAGGTATGCATCTGTAACATAACTTAGTCTAAAATGTGTGTGTGTGTATATATATATATGAGCATGATCTACACAAAGAGAACTAAGTTTTGCATGATAAAATTTTTTTTTTTTTTTTTTTAGTTTTTCAAGTTGGAAAAGTAATATTTCCATGCATTTTGCGGACACATGTTATTGGATGTTTTTTTCAATTATCTAAATAAATTTAAAAACCAAGAGTACCCTTAATGAAATATAGTGGTATTTTTTTATCTTTTTTATTTAGCCTCTTTAAAAATTGTCCAAAAAAATTTTCAAGTATTATGTTTAAAGTAAATTATATGAAAAATATCATATGAATTCGAAAATTCAAACTCATATTTCATTGGATAGATGATTCCTTCATGAATCCAACATGATCAACTACTGCCACCTAAGGACAAATTTTTCCATAAATATTCTTGGGTACAAAATGGTGAGTACGAGAAAAATTTGTAGGAGTACTAAAATTGTGGATTTTAGGACTTGAGAGATTCGATGTCCGAATGGTTGAATTTTAAATTCAAAACAATTTATCGAGGTTACCTAAACCCTTAATTGAGCTACTTACGTTGTTAACCGGGGGCTTGATCGAGCTCATGTGATCATTTTCAAATCCTTATGTCAATCCCATAATCTAATAATTTAGATTTTAGAATTAAAAAAAATCTGAATTTTAATCCATTAATAATTTAACCAAATCGATATGATATTATTTTACTAAAAATGAAAATTCAGGCGGGATGTAAGTTATGAACAACATTAGAATTGTTTTATTTTATTACCTTGAGAGGCGCATTGTACAACCTAGTATTGGGGCAAGGTGTAAATACGTTTGTCCATGCTCAAAATATACCTTATCATATCCTTGAATTTTTAAGGGATCATAAATTTACATTCTACGAACGTTTTTACCACATTAAAATTCCAAATTAAAATTAAAGTTTGCTTACAATTTTAAAATTCAAAAATTTGATTATAGTTTTTATCGTCATGTCGTGTAGAAATATTATTAAATATAATATTAGTATTAAAAAATAATTATTACTATTAATATTAATATTAAATTATGAAGCCTTATATGAACATTAATGTTTATTAAATTTATTAATTTTGTGTTAATATGAAATTTAAGTTCTATATAATATAAAATTTGCTATATTATAATATATATTAATATATTAGGATGTATATTATCTTAAAATATATATGGGAGGGAAGAACAATGACCTAGAGTGATAGAGGTGGAGACATAGAGGGGGTGATAAGGGAGACATGGAGAAAAAGAAACAAGAAGGAGAGAGAACAAGAGTGAAGAAAGAGAGAAGGAGAGGAGAGATATAGGGAGAAGGGTAAGAGAGAGATGGGGGACACAAATATGGATAGAGGGAGAGAAGGAGAGATTGAAGGAGAAAGAGAGGGGAAGAGAGATATAATTGGAGGAAAATATAGGGAGGGAAGAAGGAATCATATACGAGAGAGAAAGGTGGAGAGAGGGGGGTAGGGAGAGATGGAGAGAGAGTGTGTATGTTTGGGGTGAGATAGAAAGACAAAGAAAGAAGGATATATGGAGAGAAGGGAAGAGAGAATGATAGAGGGGTGGGAGATAGTGACAAAGTTGTAGGATGAAAGGTGAGAGAGAGAGAGAGAGAGAGAGAGAGAGAGAGAGTTATGAGGGGGGAGAGACATAGAGGTGGGAAATAAAGGGATAGAGATGAAGGAAGAGACATAGGACTTGAGAAGGAGCGGGGAGAGACGAGTTGGAGCATGAGAGAGAGGGAGGTAAGAATAAATAAATAGATAGCTGGAAATAAAGGGATAGAGATCCGGGAAGAGACGAGGACTTGAGAGGGAGGGAGAGATACATGGAGTTGGAGTGGGAGAGAGAGGGAGGTAAGAATAAATATATATAGAGAGAAACATTGCGAGAGAGAGATATCGGGGTAGTGACAAAGGATATGGAGAGTGAGGGAGAGAGAGAGAAGAGTATGGGAGAAGAAATATAGAGAAGGGAAGAGAGAGAGAGAGAGAGAGAGAGAGAGAGAGAGAGAGAGAGAGAGAGAGAGAGAGAGAGAGAGAGAGAGAGAGAGAAGGGAGAGAGAGAGGGAGAGGCAAGGGGGAGGGAGATATAAATATATATGGATTAAATAATGTGTATGTGTATGGGGTGATATAAATATATCAAGAAGGGGAGATATGGGGAGATAGAAGCAAAGATGGAAGGGGAAGAGAGAGAATAAGAGAGAGATAGAGAGAGGGAGGGGGAGGGAAGAGATAGATAGATATGAAAGAGAGAGAGAGTGTGTGTGTTTGGGGAGGTTGAGATAGAGAGATAAAGGAGATATGAATTTGGATATAGATATAGATATAGGGGAGAGAGAAAGGCGAGAAAATTTCTTGCACTAGATACATCATTTTAGTGTAGATGCTAATTTCTCATCCTATTTGATTTGTTGCATTAGATGCATTGGTTTCTATTTAGAAATTTATTTCTATTACTATTGTTCTTGCATTACTTAGCATGCATTTATTTCATTAACTTAGATGTTAATTTATAATCATGTTTGATTGCTTTCATTAGATGCATTGATCTCATTGTAGATGTTGATTCCTAATCCTATTTCATTGCTAACACTAGACATTGATTTCATTGCGGATGTGGATTTCTAATCCTATTTTATTTCTTCAATTAGATGCATTGATTTTAGTGTAGATGTTTATTTCTAATCCTATTTTATTGTTTGCATTAGATGCATTGATTTCAGTGTATATGTTGATTTCTCATCCTATTTGAAATTAGATGCATTGATTTCAATGAAGATGTTGATTTTTGTTTTTTTGATGTTACTAGATGTATGGTGTACATTAATTTTAAGATGATTATATTAACATTTTTTCATTGACAACGTGCATTTTTCTTTCTATGTTATATTAATCAACCATAAATAAAATACTTGAATTTTCATGTCAAATAAAATGTTTACTTAATTGAAATGTTTGCTTCTTAGAAATTGTGAACTATTTGTGAATAATTACGATCTTATTATTCTCATTTTCCATGCTTCATATTGGATTGTAAAAAGTGTAACAAATAAAATACGCACACACACACACACAAACATATATATCATGTTACGAATTAAGCTCTTGTAGATAACCTCAAACAAAATAAAATTGAATAAAACTTATTTTTAACTTTTAGCTCTCCACATCTTTTAAAATTGAATAACACTTATTTGAATCATAGAGAATTTATTAAATTACTTGGATAACTATGTAAATCTGGAAATTTGATAACAATATACAAAATTGTAGAAATATTATCATATATTGAAGGAGAATGATCTAGTTTATTCACAATGTTACGAAGTTTGTCGACGTTTTGAATCCCAACAAGGATCCATCTTCGGGACTATTGAATGGATGATTGAAAGCTGAGCCAAGTGAGGAATAAATAATAAAAGGAGAAAAAAAATCTAAAGAATGTTGACCAAAATCATAAACCTAAAGATGCGAGAGAAAAAAAAAAAAAAAAGAAGAAGAAGAAGAAAGAAAAAGAAAAGAAAAGAAAAGAAAAGAAAGAAAAAGAAAAGAAAAGAAAAAGAAAAAAGAAAAAGAAAAAGAGAAAGAAGAAACCAAAATTTTATTACAAGTTTTTTAGTAGATTATTAAATAATAATGATTAATAAAATATTAATACTTAGGTTTTATAATAAACAATATATTAGTTATAAAAATAAGTAGATGATAGAAATAAATAAATTATTAATAGTAATTAATAATAATAATAATAATAATAATAATAATAATAATAAATTACTAATAATTATTAATACAAATTATAATAATAACAATTATTAATAATAATTAGTTTAATAATTAATAATTAATAATTAATAGTTAATTGATAAATTAATTAGTAATTCATAATAATTATTTCTAAACTATTTTAATTGTTAACTAATAGATAGCTAGTGTTAATCGCTAAATTAATAATAATCATTTATTTATAAATTTGTTAATACTTTTTATTGCGAAGAATACTAAATAATTTTTTTTGTAAATAAGGCTAATTATGTTAAGAGCGTATAGTACATAATGAAGTTACGATCGAAAGCTAAATAGCGGGGAAGGTTGAAAATGATAAACTATCAACCTCGATCCCGATGAGTAACTAAGAAATAAGAAGAAAGGATCGAAGGGGAGTAACAAGGAAGAAAAAGGAAATAAACATAGGAATCTACCCGAGAATGGGTCGAATCCTCCATACGACAATTGTTTCCTTTCTTTTTTGTTAACGACCCGTCGACATGGTGCGATGGGATAGAACCACTTACAAAATGTTGTTGATTGTGGGGAGAGTCTCATTATCGAATCGGAGGAGGAGGACTCATAGTGCGTTTCTGTGTATTTGGAGTAATAGTCTATTCATTGGGCCGGTAGGGGGCATGTCCTTCATACGCTTTGCAGCCTCCACTTCTACTTTAGTCTCCTCCTCTGTCAAGTGGAAGGAATCGATGTCATCCATGGTGGGTGGATCACATGGTTTCCATCTTTTAGATTTTGTTTTTCGGTTTCTTTTCTTCTTTTGGGCGAGGAACGGGGTACGAAAGTTGCGAAGGCACCCTATTTGATGGCGGTAAGCGACATCGAGAAGGCAATGTTCTCATAGTCCGGGGTACGTGTCCACAAGTAGTCCCTAACTTTGAGGTTTATTTGATTGATAATACCTTCAACGTGTCTATTTCGGCGAATATTCTTCCATAGGTATATATTCCTTTCTCCCCCCTAGAGGGATACGGTAGGAATGCGGCGAGGTTGTTTCCAATTCCTTAGAAGATAGAAAAGTGCCATAAATGCGTAGGTAAGTTTCGAAGCTTGGCCCAAATAGGAAGCTTGGTGATGATTGTCGTAGAGGATCAAAGTCTAGGAACTAGGGGTGAGGGAATAGACTTGTTGTTCCCAGAAAACCATGGACCTCCACTTAAGGCTTCTTGATAATCTTCGTGAAAGAAAACACAACTATGAAGACACCATTCAAGGAGAAGATAACCTTGATGTTTCGAGTCCAATTGGAGTGAACCCATTGGTCGAGATGTTTGTTGTGCGAGGCCATAGTCCATTAAATAGAAAAATATCCAGTAGATTCTACATACATTTGAAGTTTATCTTCCAAGATCTAGATGGGAGATTTATATGAAGGCAAATCCCTCTAGTTTTTCAACTAAAAAAGGCTTCGGAGACTACGTAGGTAGAGAAGTTTTCTTTGGAGGTTGTGCATGGACAACATCCTTATAAGAAGAAAGGCGGAGTAGAGGATGGTTTCCCGAATGGTCCCCTCGAGATAAATGGTTAAAACTATAGAAGCATATTTTCCAATGCTATAAAAGAGAGGGGAAGAGATTCCTCTAGTTGTTTACCTCACGTACGAAATCTCGTAAAAGATGAGGGAATCCCTGCTTTGTGTTCAAGGGCATGCGAAGGGATATGCACTAGATCCATTGAGTGCACCAATGAAGCATGGATTTTCAGGGAGAAGTGAGATGCGAGATACGAAGAAGGAAGGAGATCTAGGAAACCTGTGTTGTCACTTCCATGTCTACGTGAGAGTTTCTAGAGCATTTTTTGAGCCCAACGGTCACTTTCTTCATTTTTTTGTTAGCGTAGCTTCTCTCATTGTTGGGCACGAGATAAGATCGGGGAGCATGATTTATCTCACAGATTCCATGATCTTTAAGGTTGATGCGGGGCTTGACGGCGGTGAAAGTAGAGAGTGGCATACATGAACTACTTTTAGTGTTATAAATGCCTCTCTTGTTGATGACTTTGTCTGTGAAATACCAGGATATTTCCACCAAGTAGTGGCTTCCCTAGTCTCCAAACTCTCATATGAAAAGTTGAGGCTGGCATGTTGGTGGAAGTGGGAGAAGCTTCGCACATTCGCTTGTGCAAGCTCAATAACCATGTGAACCACTCTCTTGCATTTGAATACAACATCGCGGAGGAGGATCTATCCCCCATGAGTGTGGTCGAGACGTCTTTGTTGTACATATTTACTCACATATAAATTCTCGGTTTGCCACCTTTTCAAATTTCTTTCGGATCTCTGCGTGGCTTAAGATCACGATGCTCCCGCTTGATTTTACCATCTTCGCCCAAAAATTCATTATCCGAAGGTTAAAAACCCACTATTAAAATTATATTGAGGCGAAGCCCCAGGGCCTTAGCCCCTTTTCCTATCGTCACCATGTGACCTGAGCCCGAAAACCACAAGCCAAAGGGAAGAGAGCTTATTGTTTTATGTTATCGGGGGCGATAGCAACCGTCCGATCGAATTAAATCAACGGAGCGGAGATCTTTTTATAGGGTGGCCCCCGCGTCCGTATCCCACTACAGAAACCGGCGGTATTGTCCCGCACCACTTCCACCGAGCCGGCGGTATTTACCATGGGGGCAGCGATTCCATTTAAAACATGCCGCGTGTCTTCAGTATGGGCCCTAAAACCGTTTTCCCTGCGCGTTAAAGTCTGTACAATCGCCGGGCAGCGGAATCCACCCGCACCGTTGGATCTGATGGCCTCAATCCGATGGCAGATATTCTCTGAAGCCGCCCACCCGATAACTCATGTCCGGCGTGCCCTGTGGCCCACCATTGTGCCGCGCTCGTCGGCTCCTAGCCATTGATCTGTGTTTAGAATCTAACCACCCAGGAATCAGTTTCCCTATTTGTTGACTCCACTGCCACATCACCTTCTCACCTGTCCATCGTACATCCACGTATCCCCGTCTCATGCACCCGTAATATTCCCTCGCCATATATATATATGTGTGTGTTCATATGTGTTTTTATTTGCATTCGTCGTTCTTCAGTCACCACTTCCAAACTGTGTTACGTAGAAAATCTGCATTTCTTCTATTTGCCAAAGCCCTCATTGTGTTCCCTCCGCCACCCTTCGTGTTCCTGTCATCTGTTCACGTCCACGATGTCATTCTCATCTTCGCCTCCACGCTCCATGCCTTTGAGTCTATTTTCTCTAATGTTTTGTGGGTTTTGCAGGTTTTTAAGATGATAAAGAGGCCTCATAATTTATCGCCCCCATTGCAGAGGACAAGAGCATACCAAAGGACGTATTTTGCTGGTGAAATTTAAGAAAGAAGCCGAGGGTAGGTGCTTGAAATGACCATCATTAAAGAAAACAAAGATATAGATCTGCAGAACCCTCCAGAGAAAATCAAGAGACGTTTCGCTCTGGATTAAAGGTCCGGGATCTAAATTCAAAGATAAAGGTCGAGAGTACAGTACAAAATCACAAGATATCTCAGAGTTTTATGGCAGCAGATTTTCCCTCTTTCAGTAGAAGGCAGAACAATGTATATTTTATTAATTGTGTCTTATTTATAAGGAGATTTTCATCCTCCAGCATTTATTTCTAGAGACAGATTGTAAAGTACAGTCATTTATAGTTAGTCATTCATAGAGTGGGCGTGAATGTTTTCCGCCATTTTATTCAAATTGAGTCATTGAATGCGCTCCATCTACCTCCTTCTCTAGAATTCTCTATCTTTTCTATAAAGGCCCGAAAAGAAGACATTGTAAGGGTTCCAGATTTCTATCAGCAAACTTTGCAGTGAAAAGGCTTTTGTATACATTTTGTAATATTTCTGTATGAAGGTTCAGAGCCCGTAGGGCCTCAGTGAGGAGGAGTTATAACTGTAATGAGGATTCTGGTCTTTGGTATCTCACAGTATGTAATTTCTCTTATGTGTTAATACAATATCTCATTTCATGTTGTTTATCTTCTTGTATCATGTTCTAGAATGCGAGTGGCTCACTAGTTTGCAGTAAGGATTCATCCTTGTTGATGCCCTTTCTGGAATTAGTCAAGCGCTTTAAATAGGCGTAATCATGATATATTGTTCCATGTTCACCTCTTCCATATTTTCTGCTATATTAGTTACTTGAGGAGGGTGCTTTTAAAACGCCATTTTCATATAAGGATTCATAAATTAGTATGCCCTTATGTGGTTCTGTTGTGTATCTGGGTATCATTCTCATGTTAACTAATATCTTCTTTAGGTTTCCTCACTGCACTCACTTCCTGATATTTGATTTCTATGATATATTATTTGAACTGGCCCTCTTTACAGTAAGTTGTCTCTTAACTGTCTGATGCCTTTGTATTGGAGTTTTTGCATAATGTCCCTACACTATTCTTATCTTTGTATCAGCTTCTGAGAGATATTGGTCCCATTCAAAACTAATTTCCTTGTTCAAACAAGAGATAGTAAGTGAGCTCTTGGACTGACAATCCAAACCATATGAAGAGCTCCTTTCTATATTAAGATGTCCTAGGCACTAGTCTATGGCAAATCTAGACTGTCTCTAGTGGGTGACAAAATTGTCCACAACATTTTTCTGGCGCCGTTGCCGGGGACGAATTCAAGAATATCAGTTTCCCTGGGCCTCGACAAATTGTTTTCACTCTCTAATCAGGTGAGCACAGAGAGTTGAAGAGTTGCATATCTCTCACCTTGGCGACTCCACTGGTCTTTATTTGATAAATTTTATTGGTAGTCCTGGCTTCTCGAAAGCCACATTTGAGGTCAGATACATCTCAGTCGAAAACACCTTACGTGTCTGACCCAGAGAAGATCATTCATAAAAGAGTTTGGAAGGAGAGGAAGTCAGTTCATGATGAAAACCCTGAATATTCCATTGAAGATTATCCGCCCTCTTCTTCTCAAGAGATCAGAACAGAAAATCCCGAGTTTTACTCAGAAACTCCACGTAGAGGAAGTGCCTGGATTGAAGAAGATTCTCATCCTACTCCCGAGGCTGAGGAAATTAAAGAAGTCACTGCAGTAGCTGCTGTTAACCGTGAATTATTCCCAGCTACGCCTCAGTCCTCCATATCATATATTCCCATTGTTATTCACACTCTGCTTCCTCCTACTCCTCTCCCTTCATTTGTATCTCAGACTGTTGTACAACCCCCACCTCCTCTAATGGCTAATGTTCCAGCTTTTCTATTGAACAAATACGCTCCAGTGGCCTTGCCCCAAGTGATAAATGATATGCCACCGGATTATCTAAAGATTCTGCCAAGATTTAATGGTGAAAATGAAGTTGATGCTCAGAAACATCTTGAGACCTTCTTCTCTTTTGCAGAGAACTTAAATGTTGAACACCTTGATGTAGTCTTGAGATTGTTTGTGCAGTCTTTGGAAGGAGAAGCCAGAAAATGGTTCAAGACGTTGGGGAATTGTTTTGTGACCACCTGGGACCAGATGGAAAATACTTTTCTCAGGAAGTGGGGAGAAAAGAAAGATCATGGTCAATGTCTTACTAAGTTTAATACTATGAAGAAGAAACAGAATGAAGGGGTATCAAAATTTATCAAAAGATTCAACAAGTTATATCTGAGCCTGCCTCCTGAAATGAAGCCCCATGAAGCTGCTGCCAAGATAATTTTTATAGCAGCCTTTGATTTTGACTTTGGATTCTCGTCGAGAGAAAGAAAACCTGCCACTTTAGATGATGCACAGTCAGATGCTCTGGAATTGGAAACGAACTTTTCCTCCACTGGGAAACTGAAGGGAAAAATTGAACAAGATACTAGGAGTAAAGGCAAAGAAGAGGTTTCCACCTCTAATCAGGAAAAATATTCAGATAAAATGGATGAAATAAGAAAAATGATAAAGAAGATGGTCAAGCTTGAACTGGAAGCTAAAAATCCAGCTCCCAAGAACTATTACAATGCTCCAAACAGAGGATACAATCCCCAGTATAGAAGACCACCGTTGCAGATATTGTCGAGAGAAGCAAAGGAACAACAAGACCAGGTACCCCATCCCTTGTACCTGGAAGGACCAACAGATGACTCCACTGGAGATGCAGCTTATGCATTAGAAGATTCAAATTTGGCTTTTTCAAATAATGATGATATGGATTTCCCATTGCAAGACGAAGACGAAGAAGCAGAGATTGAGCATTATTGTAAGCAATTTGCTGATTTCATGCAAGCACAATTCAATGTCAAATATGATCTTAGATCTTCAAGGAACAGAACCAGAACTCAAGATCAAGAAGAGGAGCCACCTCAGAAAGAAGCATCTGCTCAGAAGGAATCAAAAACAAAGAGAAACATAGAAAAAGGTAAGAATCCTCTAAATATTCCCTTGCAGCATAATGATTAGATTCCTTCTTCTTCAAAAACAGTCAGTCCTCCTAATGCTGAGCCAGTGTCAAAAGAAATTAAGTCTTCAGCCGAAAATAAGGAGTCAAAAGAAGTTGTGATAGAAAAACCCCCATCTTCTTTCAATTTGCAAAAAGAACTTGAGAAGATTAAGATTCCTGTCCCCCTGACTAAGCTACTAAAACAGCCTCTATATCAGTCTCAAGTTACTTCCTTCATACTCCCTCCTGAAACATCAATTGCACCTGATAGTCTAAATCTTCAAGAAGAAAGACCCATGGTAGTCTTTGGCCCACATGTCGAGGAGATAGACCCTTCTACTCCTCCTTTTTACGTGTCTCTAGTTATACATGACCTGCTGTTGCACAATTGCATGTTAGATTCTGGGGCTTCCCATAATCTTATGCCTCTGTCTGTCATGGAACAACTAGGACTGCAAATTACAAGACCATACAAAGACTTATATTCATTTGATTCTAAAAGGGTTAAATGCTTGGGAATGATTAAAGACCTAGTGGTCAATTTGGCTCAAATCCCAGCAAAGAGTGTGGTCATGGACATTGTGGTTGCTGATATCCCAGCCCGCTTTGGCATGCTACTGTCAAGGTCCTGGGGTACAAAGATTTGGGGATCAATTAAATTGGATTTAACATATGCTATTGTCCCAGTCTTTGGAGGTCAGGAGAGAAGGTTATACAGGGAGACTAGATTTGTTAAAATGGTAACTAAGGCTGACTGCTCAGAGAATTCCCCAGTTTATAACAAAGAGGGAGACTTCTCATGTTTGATGTTGGAGGAAAATCAAAATTATGCTCATCAACCCCTTTTTGGTCATTTTCAAGCTGAGCAGCCTAAAGGAGATCAGGAATCAGAAATTTGGACTTTGCATTTTGATGGAGCAAACTCAAGAGAAGGCAATGGAGCTGGGGTGTTATTAATTTCTCCTACAGGAAAATGGGTGCCACTGTCTTTTAAATTAGAGTATGAGGCTACAAACAATGTAGCTGAATATGAAGCACTATTATTAGGACTACAGATAGTAAGAAACATGGGCATCCAATGTTTAAAGGTCTTGGGAGACTCTGAGCTAGTGGTAAGACAGATCAAAAATCAATGCCAAACCAAGCACCCTCGGCTGAGAGCATATAGAAATGAAGTGTGGGACATGATAGAAAATTTCTTCTCAGCATTTAACATATAGTTCATGCCCAGGGAGCAAAATAGAATAGCAGATTCTCTCGCTGTAGCTGCCAGTACATTCCGTCCTCCTCAAAATCCACTCTTAAGATATGAAGTGGAGGTACGGTACAGACCATCTATTCCAGATAATATAAAGCATTGGCAGGTATTTGAAGATGATGAACAGATGAAGAGATTCATGGAGACAGTGGGAGAATTCTCCAATATGGAGATTGATGATAATAAGGAGGAAGAAGTTAGAAATACCGCAGAAAAAAAATGGGAAGAAACAATAGCAGGTAACAGAGTGTTGCAGCTAAAAGGAAATGTTATACCTAGAGGTCTGGTGCCTCTAGAAAGATTATTTAACAAAGATGACGTTCCATTGCAGCCAAACAAGGTGACAGAAGAAGATCAAGTGGGAGATTTAAATCTGGGTACTTATGCTGATCCCAAAATTGTAAAATTATCTAAAAGAGTCCCAGAAGAATACAAAGAAAAATATTTGAAGTTGTTTCAATCTTACAAAGATGTATTTGCTTGGTCCTATCAGAACCTAAAAACATTTGATGTTAACATAATGCAACATAAGATTCCATTGAGGGAAGATGCAAAGCCATATAAGTAGAAACTAAGACAAATAAATCCTCTGCTGCTTCCCTCTATTGAAAAGAAAATCAAGAAGCTATTGGAGGCCAAAATAATTGTGCCATTGAGGTACTCAGAATGGGTAGCAAACCTTGTTCCTGTTCGAAAGAAGAATGGAGAGATAAGGCTGTGTGTGGATTTCAGGAATTTGAATAGAGCATCTCTCAAAGATAATTTACCCACTACCTAAAATGGACCACATCCTGCAGAACGTAGTGGGAGCATCCAGAATGTCCATGATGGATGGTTTTTCTGGCTATAATCAGGTGGCTGTATTTCCAGAAGACCAGAAGAAAACAACATTTACTACACCATGGGGAACATTTATGTATGCTAGGATGCCATTTGGATTAATTAATGCAGGAGCTATTTTTCAGAGGGCAATGGACGTAGCCTTTGTTGGAGAGCAGGACAATTTTTTGGTGGTATATCTTGATGATATCACAGTGTTTTCAAAGAATGATGATGAGCATATTGAACATTTAAGAAGAACTTTTGAAAAATGCAGAAGGTATGGGCTTTCCCTCAATCCTCAAAAATCTTTATTTGCATTAGATGAGGGCAAACTCCTAGGGCACATTGTAACTAAAGATGGTGTGAAAATAGACCCTAAGAGAGTAGAAGTAATAAATAGTATTCCTTTACCCAGGAATAGGAAGGAAGTACAGGTGTTTTTAGGCCGAATCAATTTTTTTAAAAAGGTTCATTCCTAACTATGCTGAAATAGTTAGGCATATAACTGATATGTTGAAAAAGGAGAATGAAGTAAAATGGTCTCAGGAGTCTAGAGATGCGTTCACAAGGATAAAACAGGCATTTGCCGAAGCTCCTGTGCTAACTGGACCAGATTACAACAAGCCATTTATGATCTTTTCATTTGCTTCACCTCATACAATTGCTGGAGTATTATTACAGAAAAATGAAGAGGGATATGAACAGCCTATAGCTTTCTTCAGTCAAGTGCTTTATGATGCTGAATTGAAATACAATATATTGGAGAAGCAGGCATATGCCCTGGTAAAGTCCCTTAAAGCTTTTAGAGTATATGTTTTGCAATCTCACATTACTGCCTATGTCCCCACAGTAGCTGTCAAAGACATTCTTGTTCAGGGAGATAGTGAAGGTAAAAGAGGAAGATGGATTGCAAAAATACAGGAATATGATTTGGACATAAGGCCTACTAAGCTGATTAAAGGACAGGGACTTGCTAAGATGTTATCTGAATCAAATCATCGAGCCTTGGGCATTAATTTATCCATGATAGCAAATGAAGAATCTGAAAAAGGAGAATAATAGCAAGGACTAGAGATGGCCACTCAAAAGATACATATGAAATATCTAACTAGTCCTTGGTATAAAGAAATATTTGAATATCTTTTAACACTTAGCTGTCCTCCGAGTTGTGATAAGATAAAATACAGAGCTGTAAGAATGAAATCCCAGAAATATGTAATTGCCAATGGACAGCTATATTGGAGAGACCCTTCAGGTATATTACTATTATGCCTCACAGAAAATGAAGTGGAGAATATATTGACAGAATTCCATGAAGGAATATGTGGGGGGCATTATAGCTGGAGGGCTATAGCTCATAAAATCCTGAAGGCTGGTTTCTACTGGCCAAAATTGTATACAGACACTTTTTCTTGGGTAAGAGCATGTGACAAGTGCCAAAGATTTGCAGAAAGACAGAAATTAGCAGCTTTTCCCTTGATTCCTATTCATGTAAATGAACCATTTCAGAAATGGGGATTAGATTTTATAGGAGAAATACATCCCCCATCAAGTGGCCAATATAAATGGATACTAACAGCCACAGATTACTTCACGAAATGGGTGGAATCCATACCTACAAGAAATGATACAGATGCTGTGATAATGAAGTTTATGGAGGAAAATATCATATCTAGGTTTGGTTGCCCTGCTAGAATTGTAACTGATAAAGCACAAGCTTTTAAATCTGCCAGATTTGTGAATTTCTGCCAAATGTATAACATCATCCTGACTCACTCCACAGCATACTATCCGCAGGGAAATGGTCTAGCAGAATCTTCTAATAAAACCCTGGTGAGGACCCTGAAGAAAACAATCAGTGAAAATCAGAAAAATTGGGACTCCCAATTAAAGTTTGCTCTATGGGCAAATAGGATAATCAGTAAGAGAGCAACAGGGAAATCCCCCTATGAATTAGTTTATGGCCGAGCTGCTGTGTTTCCTGTGCAATTGGCGTTGCCAGTAGCACGTTTTATGCAGGAAATCCAGGAAGAACCCCATGACATGATCAGAAGGATTAATCAATTGGTCGAATTAGAGGAAACACGGAACCAGGTGGATCAGAGATTGATAGAATATCAGGAGAAAATGAAGAATGTATTTGATCGGCATGCAAAGGATAGAAAATTTCAAATTAGAGACCTGGTTCTCAGATGGGATGTTCGCAGAGCAAAGAAGGGAAAGCATGCTAAATTTGATCCGATGTGGTTTGGCCCATTCAAAATCGTGAGTCAAGGGTGAAATAATACTTTCATGTTAGAAAACCTACAGGGTGATCTGCTGGACGCCCCGGTGAATGGTCAATTCCTCAAACCATACTTCCAATTCTGATCCAGGCAGGGGTGTCCGATTGTATTATATTGTATATAAGTTGTTTTAGTTTTTATTGTCATAAAAAGAGAGCGCTGGCGATTACCTGAGGCATAAGCGCAGTGGAATGGGAAAAACAGAATGAAATATTCAGTGGTCTGCGTGTTCTCGACATGCCCGAGGACGAACATGCCGTCCCCAGATGGAGCCGATGTTGTACATATTTACTCCTACATGTAAATTCTCGGTCTGCCACCTTTTTCAAATTTCTTTCAGATCTCTGCTATGGATTAAGATCCTGATGCTCCTGCTTGATTTTACCATCTTCGCCCAAAAATGCATTATCCGAAGGTTAAAAACCCGCTATTAAAATTATATTGAGCTGAAGCCCCAGGGCCTTAGCCCCTTTTCCTATCGTCACCATGTGACCCGAGCCCGAAAACCACAAGCCAAAGGGAAGAGAGCTTATTGTTTTATGTTATCGGGGGCGATAGCAACCGTCCGATCGAATTAAATCAATGGAGCGGAGATCTTTTTATAGGGTGGCCCCCGCGTCTGTATCCCACTATAGAAACCGGCGGTATTGTCCTGCACCGCTTCCACCAAGCTGGCGGTATTTACCATGGGGGCAGCAATTCCATTTAAAACATGTCGCGTGTCTTCGGTACGGGCCCTAAAACCGTTTTCCCCGCACGTTAAAGTCTGTACAATCGCCGGGCAGCGGAATCCACTCGCATCGTTGGATCTGCTGGCCTCAATCCGACGACAGATATTCTCTGAAGCTGCCCACCTGATAACTCATGTCCGGCGTGCCCTGTGGCCCACCATTGTGCCGTGCTCGTCGCCTCCTAGCCGTTGATCTGTGTTTAGAATCTGACCGCCCAGGAATCAGTCTCCCTATTTGTTGACTCCACTGCCACATCACCTTCTCACCTGTCCATCGTACATCCACGTATCCTCGTCTCGTGCACCCGTAATATTCCCTCGCCATATATATATATATATATATATATGTGTGTGTGTGTGTGTGTGTGTGTGTTCATATGTGTTTTTATTTGCATTCGTCGTTCTTCAGTCACCACTTCCAAACTGTGTTACGTAGAAAATCCGCATTTCTTCTATTTTCCAAAGCCCTCATTGTGTTCCCTCCGCCACCCTTCATGTCCCTGTCATCTGTTCACGTCCACGACGTCATTCTCATCTCCGCCTCCATGCTCCTTGCCTCCAAGTCTATTTTCTCTAATGTTTTGTGGGTTTTGCAGGTTTTTAAGATGATAAAGAGGCCTCATAATTTATCGCCCCCATTGCAGAGGACAAGAGCATACCAAAGGACGTATTTTGCTGGTGAAATTTAAAAAATAAGCTGAGGGTAGGTGCGTGAAATGACCATCATTAAAGAAAACAAAGATATAGATCTGCAGAACCCTCCAGAGAAAATCAAGAGACGTTTCGCCTTGCATTAAAGGTCCGGGATGTAAATTCAAGGATAAAGGCCGAGAGTACAGTAAAAAATCACAAGATATCTCAAAGTTTTATGGCAGAAGATTTTCCCTCTTTCAGTAGAAGGCAGAACGATGTATATTTTATTATTTGTGTCTTATTTATAAGGAGATTTTCATCCTCCAGCATTTATTTCTAGAGACAGATTGTAAAGTACAGTCATTTATAGTTAGTCATTCATAGAGTGGGCGCGAATGTTTTCCGCCATTTTATTCAAATTGAGTCATTGAATGCGCTCCATCTACCTCCTTCTCTAGAATTCTCTATCTTTTCTATAAAGGCCCGAAAAGAAGACATTGTAAGGGTTCCAGATTTCTATCAGCAAACTGTGCAGTGAAAAGGATTTTGTATACATTTTGTAATATTTCTGTATGAAGGTTCAGAGCCCGTAGGGTCTCAGCGAGGAGGAGTTATAACTGTAATGAGGATTCTGGTCTTTGGTATCTCACAGTATGTAATTTCTCTTATGTGTTAATACAATATCTCATTTCATGATGTTTATCTTCTTGTATCATGTTCTAGAATGCGAGTGGCTCACTAGTTTGCAGTAAGGATTCATCCTTGTTGATTCCCTTTCTGGAATTAGTCAAGCGCTTTAAATAGGCCTAGTCATGATATACTGTTCCATGTTCACCTCTTCCATATTTTCTGCTATATTAGTTACTTGAGGAGGGTGCTTTTAAAACGCCATTGTCATATAAGGATTCATAAATTAGTATGCCCTTATGTGGTTCTGTTGTGTATCTGGGTATCATTCTCATGTTAACTAATATCTTCTTTAGGTTTCCTCATTGCACTCACTTCCTGATATTTGATTTCTGTGATATATTATTTGAACTGGCCCTCTTTACAGTAAGCTGTCTCTTAACTGTCTGATGCATTTGTATTGGAGTTTTTGCATAATGTCCCTACACTATTCATATCTTTGTATCAGCTTCTGAGAGAGATTGGTCCCATTCAAAACTAATTTCCTTGTTCAAACAAGAGACAGTAAGTGAGCTCTTGGACTGACAATCCAAACCATATGAAGAGCTCCTTGCTATATTAAGATGTCCTAGGAACTGGTCTATGGCAACTCTAGACTGTCTCTAGGGGGTGACAAAATTGTCCACAACAGGTGCCATGACTGATTCATTTTTTGTAACAGCGAATGCAATGCCTACGGCTGAGCCCTATGGAACCCTAGAGCTCTCCATATCTTGACTCGATAAATCCCCATCCTTAATCAAGAAAAAAAATCTAAAATTCCTAATCTTGTGAAGAATAAATAATTATTACTATAAATAATTAATTAATATTGAAAATTAATTAATTCAATAATAGTAATTATTATTGTTATTATTATTATTAACCCTAAAGCCCAAAGATAAAAATTAAAATGGTGTGAGGGAAAGAAAATTGTACCTGAGATACTCTACCTGAGAAGAAGAACCGAAAGAACTAATTTGTTTGATTAGAGGAAGCAAACTACCACTAATTTCATTCCCTTCATCCATATTGAGATTATGTGTATGCTTAATAATCTTTATGGCTTCTATAATTTTTCTTTCTCGATAGTGTTCTTCTCCTGCGATAATTTTGGCCTTTTCTAAACAAACGTGATGCTTAGTCTTCAAGGAGTGTTCTGCAAGCGATGAGATGTGAGATCTCCCATTCTTAATGTCAACTTCGTTCTCTTTCAATCTTCTTTGCAAAGAGCACAGATTTTCCCCATTATAATTTTTTCTACACGAACAGTCAACCTTATAAACTCCTTTAAGATTTTTGTGATCGATATTTTCCTTTACTGGCCACATTCCTTGTCTTATTGCTTCTGATGTTGTAAATGAAGCGAATACGTCATTCTTCCCAAAAAATATTGTGATCTTATATGTAACTCCTTGGATATATGGTAGGAAAACCATAACAAACCAAGGTTGAGGTTCTTGGTGCTCTTGGGAAAGGACCCTACCCTGAGCTCTTTTTATAGCTTTCTTAATATCCCTATCTTTATATCCTATACCCTTAAATGCAAAGGTTGAGTTATTTTTTTCCTCACTAAGGTTCTCAACGTCAGATATTCTAAGCACCCTAAAGACAAGAATTAGGGGAATTTTGAGGTCTAAAATGACCCCCCTAAGAAAATTATAAAATAATAGTGAAAATAATCAAATAATATTTGATTATATCATCAAATTTTTTAGGGAAAAAAGAAAAGACTACTTTTTCAACTTGTATTTTGAACTTATCTTCCTAATTTTTTACTCAAATTTCGAGTAGGAATACTTGTTGGATGCAAAATTTAATTTCTCATCCAAGGAGTACTCATGTCTCATACTTTTTATGGACTCTTCTATATGAAAAATGATAATTACATGAAAAATGTGATTGCAATCATGTATTTTCATGTATTTCTCATTTTTCATGTAGAAGAGTCCATCAAAAGTATGCAACATGGGTACTCCTTGGATGAGGAGTTAAATATTTCATGCAACGAGTACTCCTGCTCGAAATTTGAGGATACACTTAGGAAGATAAGTTGAAAATACGAGTAGAAAAAGTAGTTTTATTATTTTATTACATTTTAATCTTTTTCTTTTTTACTCCAAAAATGGTGAATCAACCCCCATGGTTGACATCATCATCTTGAATCATATTGGTTCTCATAAAGTTTATTTTTTTTGTATAGTTTTCTTAGGAGGACAATTTTAGACCTCAAAATTCCCCTAATGAGTGTTCATGACACCATATTTTTTAGCCGGATAATGGTAAGATTCAACATGAAGATAATTGTTAGTGTGAGTTTTCTTCCTAAATACCTAATTTCCAAATGCTCCATCCTACTTCCTCGTAAAAATGAAATCTAAATATGAAATTCTCTTTGTTTCTTCAACCTCCATAGTAAACTTAATATCTCGCGAAATAAAGCTAAGGTGATTAAAAAATATTTCAATATTTTCCTTCCCATGAGTCCACTTTTCATTGGTGTCATAAAAAAATCTCTTCCACTAAGTTTGTTTTAAAGGAAAGGAATAATGAGCCTTATTTTTGAAGTAATCCATCTACAAGTTAGCAACAATGGGTGAGAGTGGGGATCCCATTGCGACACTAGATACCTGCTCATAATAACCTTCATGGAAGATTAAAAAAAGTGGAATGTAAACAAATCTTGACAAGTAGTAACTTCTTTAATAACATGAACAACATCATCCAAAGGAATTTTGGTAAATAATTACGCTAGATCAAAAATTACTAAAATTTCATTCTCATACACGCTCTCATTTTTAATGAGCTTTAAAAAATCACTAGAGTCTTTTATAAATGAGTTGATGTTTCCAACTAGGGTTTAAGAATCTTGGTAACATATTTTGTCAATTCATAGGTGAGGAATATGATGGTATTAACTATATGTCTGAGAGGAAGACCTTCCTTGTGAATTTTCGGCAGCCCATAAATTCTAGGGATAACTTCACATGACAGTAGTAACTTCTTCTTCATCTTAGCAACAAGACATGATTCCATGATTGTCTTCTTGACTTCTTTTATAACCCTAGGCATTGGGTTGGAGTTAAGTTTTTAAAGTCTTGATTATCATATATTGTTTTTTGACTATATTAAATTCCAATATGATTGAATTATATCATGTTATCATAATCTCAAAAAGAAAATTATTGAATAAATCTTATTTTAATCATATTTGTGTTTTTTTAATTGTCCCTTGATATTTAAGAAATTGATTGAAATACTTAAAAAAATTGACCATTCACTCGTATATGGGTGGGTCACAAAAAAATTCATAGATTTTTTATTATACTATGGATAACTTTAGAATTCAAATAATTTATTTTTAAAATTGAATTATAATAACATACATGTTGATTTCACTAAAGGAAACTTTTTACAGACAATATGAAGCATGATTGTGATTCCGTGCATGCTCAATTGTAAATTGATACATGATATATTTACTTCATTTTATGTATCGAAGTGACTTGCTTCATTGTAAGATTTTAGTTATATAACAGTATGACTAAGCTCTTGTAGATGACATCAAAAGAAATAAAATTGAATAAAACATTTTTTTATTAAGAAGACATCATTTAAAATTGAATAAGACTTATTTCAATTTCATTTGTGTTTCTTAATTAAACCTTGAGATAGCCAAGTAAATATAGGATAGTTCATATTTAAATATATATAAAATTATAGAAACATATGTCATTAATTATTTTTTGGTATATTAACTTCCAATACATAGGACTCAAATAACATGTTATGACTAAGCTCTTGTAGATTACCTCAAAATAAATAAAATTGAATAAAACTTATTTTTTATTTAAGAGACATATTTTAAAATTGAATTTAAAACTTATTTCAATCCTATTTGTGTTTTTTACATTAAACCATCACATATTTTAGTTCATTTTAAGTATCAAAGAGACTTGCATCATAACTTAAGATTGCACTTATTTTCTTAGTCTATGAGACCAGAAATCAAGATAGTTATATTTTTTAATAAAAAATTTAGTAGATATATATTTTTTGTTAAACTACGAAAATAATTTTAACAGATCCATAAACTTCAAAAATTAATGAACATCCATAAAAAATATTAATGCAAGTCCATAAATTGAAATAATGGATGTACCAATAAACTATCCATATGAAAACATATACAAATTACAAATATCACATGAAAATCCATAAACTGAAATAATAAGCACCCAAAAACTAAAATAATGTTCATATACATCCATAAAATATTAATGTATGAAAATATAAAAAGTGAGTAGAACATATGAATTTTCCCTATGAAATGGGTCTAAAAATATAGAAATTTTCCACTCTAAGTACTACCATAACTTCTATTTGAGTTTCAATATGTAAAGTAAGTGTGTGAATCTAGTACTGCAATATAACACATTCAAATTCAAGCTAATTAGATCATTATTTATACAAACTAAATAATATGGAAATAAATTATTTTGAACCACATTTTTAATTACATATATGAATCTTCTAACCTCACTTGATTCGAAATGTAAGTCTAAAAGAATGGGGGTTTGATGAATCTAGACTTGTTGCTCCCCTGCCTATGGCCCAAGATTGGGGCTTGCATAAATGAACCCACATAATCAATGGCTATATACCCAACCTCCGACTGATGCATCCACATAACTACAATGTAAAAATTTCTGTACATATGGTCCCGTGTACACAATTGAAAGGACAAATTATAATTAGTTTACGAATTGATTCACATGCATGTAACTTTAAAAAAAAAATTTGTTGAAATCTTAGGAATAAAAAATCTTAACGCAACTATTGGTCCATGTGGTTGTACATAATGACTCTGCTCCATGTGAGTGGTATGATGTGGAGGCATAGGTGGAGGGAAATCCATCGAAATATGCACTCATGGAGGATGGTATCTCTGATCAATTTCCCCCTCGCGTGACCTCATAAGCTCATCTATATAGCTGGAGACTTGTGTCAACATGTTACCATGAACTTATTAATATAAATGTAATCTAATAAAAACTAAATTAATATAAATAATTATGCATAATTTTATGATAAAAACCAAAAATTATATATATATATATATATATATATATATATATATACCTATTTTGTGTCACGTGGGTCATCCACCCTCCAATTGTCATGGATGACATTACGACACATAAATACATATGAAAAAAGTTGGCCAAAAGGTAAAATTGTGAGAAATGAATCATCATATAAATTATTTGGTGGATCACAAGGCAATGGTGGGGGTCTGTTAATATCTCCATGCAATGCAACATGTGCACTAACCAATGATGTCTACATGATATCTGCAATGGTATCCATGGTATCATCACCGAGTTGTAATGAATCCTCTAGCTCTGTCGAAATACCACACTCCAAGGAGACAATGAAAACAATCTCATAGGTGGAGATACAGGCCTAGGGTCCCTATGAGTCCCCTCATGATCATATGTTCATCCAAAGATGACTCCATAATAACGAGATCCATTACTAGTGTAATCCAACCTCATATGTAAGACAAACTCTACATATATATGCTTGGAAAAATAAATGGCGACTTCGTCTTGGTGGGGGAATTGGACTTGATCTCCAATGCGTTGATCATACACAAAAGGGGATTCATCAAAATTCTTAAAATATTTGAGTGGAATCAGACCTTTATGTCTAGTAGGGTGATCCATATGGATGTCAAAAGAAATCCCCATGAACATCAGTGTTCTTGGTGGCCTCCTTCAACATCTCCCAGGTATGTGTACCTCTAACCTAGTGTGCCCTAATCCTCTGTATGGAATGTAGGAGGTGGCTCTGTGGACCCGAACTCTAGTATATCTCAATCAACCTATAGGTGCTTTCCAACATCCAAGAAAAACTACTCCTAGTAGGTGAACTAGTAGCGATTTTACAAAGCTCTCATGTGATCCACCTATGTTGGATAGTAACATCCTCTAATGTGATACTAGTTGTAGCATCGTCCCACAAAGAGAACGAAGTGGCACTGTGATCCTTAGCTTCACCCTGCTGAGGGTATGCAAATCATAAACATAATTTAACATATATTTTAACAAAATAGAAGTATACTAACATATACATTAAATTCGAACACATCAGTTGAAGACAATTTAAAAATTAAAGACAATTTCAAGACACAAACATATAAATTTCAAAAATGTTTTAAAATTGAAAGAGGTGCACCTGAAACAAGTGAAGAAGGTCCATTATTAGTAGACTGATCATTAACATAGGCAGAAACACTACCTCTGACACTCTCATTGGCATCAGAGGTAGGATCTATGAGTGGAACATGCACTCTAGGTGGGCTATGTGATATACCATGACCTTGACCATGTATAGAAAATCCCCCACACATCAACAACCTGCAGTTGGAGGGTGTATAGGAGATGGATATGTATAATAAATATAAATTAATCCAATATTTTATTTTTGACTAAACAATTACATATAATACATATAAGCTAATCCAAGGAAAAAAGTTGACTTAGAAAGAATGTTGACAAGAAAACCATTTCTAAACTCAGGTAGAGTAATCAAGACTAAATTCCTAAAATTTAGAGTCCATTTTTTTATCATTTATCAACCAAATTATTGAGTTCCATGCAAACACAATCGAAAAGAAGTGTTCAATTCTAAATTCACACTTTTCCCCATTTCTAAATAATTTATGTTATTCATAAGGCATAAATATGTAAATATATTTGTAAAAAGTTGAAATAAATCTATTTGAAATACTAATAAAACTTCATGTCAACCATATACTCCAATAGGCTTTAAGTTATTATAATTTTACTTTGACACATGATATGTACTAGATGCAAACACATGAAGACAATGTTTTTTGTACAACACATTACATAATGAAACAATATGGTAAAAAATAGAAAATAGTCAAAATGATTTTATTCACCTTAAATGTACTTTTCATAATATATTTAATGTATCTATCAATGATTCATTGTTAAAACTTGAACATATATATGATTTTACAATTATTGAACCGAGAGGCTCATTCTACAATGCCTCAGTATGAGGGAGATGTGTAATGTGTAACTTTGTCCGTCCCTTTGTTCTCCTTTTAAATGAAAATAATAAAAAATTAATGTCTGCTATAATTAAAAAAAATCAATATGTTGTAAAGTAATTATAAGCAAAAAAATGTGTGTGTATGATGTTTAAATCTTATAATTTGGTTATTGAAAAAATATTTTAATACAAATTAATATTGAAATATACTTAAAAAGGTCTAGATGTGCATGTTATGTAAAATATTTCAATATCAATTGTGTATACATTATATATATATTAAATTTTGTGTGTATATATCATGAAAAAAATAAGTTTTTATGGTTAACACTTTTAATTTGTCCTATATATACTCTATTTTGCATTCAAAAATACAATTTAAACAATAAAAAATAATACATTGTATTTTACACTCTAAAGAAATTTGCTAGGATCATGTTAGATCCATACTTAAGATTGATCTATGCTGGTTTAGTTATATATATATGTGTGTGTGTGTGTTAAATTGTTATAATATATATATATATATATATATATATATATATATATATATATAACTGTAACTAATATATAAATATATATATTTATTGAATGTTAAATAAATTTATGTTATGTTAAATAGTTATAAAACTACATTATGTTATATTTAATGTGTATAGATCTATAATATATAGACATGCGATGTTAGAACTTCATAATATCAAAATATATATAGTTATCTTTAAAATTATATAGTTAATTTAGTTAGAGTTATATTACATTCCATGTTATAGTTATATATAATTATATATTGATGATGATGATAATGGTTAACATCCACTGAGACCAATATTTGGTCTATCAGACCTAAAGAAAAGAGTTATTTATTTTGATTTAAGATTTTATTCCTATGTTCAAAAAACGTGGAGAGAAGCCTCTCGAGCTCACTAAAATGTTGACATCTTAAAAGACTAGGAAGGTCACTATTGCAAAAAAGATTATGAAGTTGAGCTCTAATGTGGTTGCACATGGGGCACTCTAACAGGAAGTGATTTTCATTCTCAATGTTCATATTCTCACAGAGATGGAATATCCTTTCAATCCATGGAGTTTTAGGAACTTTCCAACGACCTGTTTCACTATGGAGCTCATGAGAGCTTGTTCTAATCTTGGCTATATTAATTTTCTTCTTTGAGCTAGTTAAAATAGAGAGATAATTTTGATCTTCTAGGGTGGGCTTGATGATTTCCTTATAATATATTAATTTTCTTTTAGCTGCTAAATCTTTCTCACACCACAATTTTTCTTTGAACTTAGAAGTAACATATTTTTTAATGTTATTAATGTTTTGCAATGCAACATTCTCATCGATCTCCCAATGGTTTAATTAGGCCCTGGTGTCTTTATTCCAACCTTGTTTAAGCCTTAGGTGGTTTTGACTTAAATTTAAAGCTAGCTTAGGATGTCTATGGTCTCCTATGCTATTGAGCTTGTGCTTGTACAACAGAAGCCTAGTAATATCTAGGCTCTCGATAGGGGAATGACCCACTTCTATAAGGAGAATAGGATAGGATGTATTTATTTTAATTTTAAGGTTATACATTATAAAATGCTTCTGGATTTCCTCAATATTTCTCTAGGATCCTCTAGAGATGATACAACCCCAAACCTCACATCCATATAAGATAACATGAGTGACTAAAGTTTCAAAGAGGAACTTCTTTCTATCCCACATTACGAGGTTTGTCGCTTTATAATTATTTTCAAGACCAAAATAAGCTTTCCACCCCCCATTAATCCTTTTCTGAATGCTATAGTTCGAGTTGAGATTGTGATGAATATCAATTCCTAGGTAATTGTAAGAATACACTTCCTCCAAGTTACTATTTTCATACATAAAATTAGCATAAGTGTCCTTCTTGGATTTGATAATCATAACTTTTTTTTTGTCAGTGTTAACAGACATACCCACGGTATAGTAGAAATCCTTAAGAAGTCTAAGTTGCTTATGAAGATCAAATGGGAACCTTGTGAGAGGAACAATATCGTGAGCATAGAGAATAAGGATGATGACTATCCCAGCTAAGATCGTGCCAGCACATCCTGCTTCCTCTAAAAAACCTTCTAGCTTGTCAATGTAAATTCCAAATAGGGTAGAGGAGATGGGGGAACCTTGTTTAACTCTAATATTACACTTAATATCTTTCGACCACCCCTCATTGCTCTTTAACTTGGCAATTAAATTCTCGTATAAAATTATAACAATCGTTCTTAGCTCGAAAGGAACGTTTAGCTCTTCTAATCTATTCCACATGTTGTTTCTATGAACCGTATCGAAAGCCTTTCTAAGGTCCCCAAAGCAACAGAAGTGATTGTATTTATCATTTCGGAATTCATCCACAATGATCCTAAGAATAACAAGGTGGTTCGTTGTTGAGTTACGCCTTCTAAAACTCGCTTGGCCTTTAGCCCGCTTACCTTCACTTTCAAGCCAAATGCTCAACTTATTTTCCAAAATAATACCATATAACTTGGCTAAGAGAGGGCTGAACATAATTGTCCGATAATTAGAGGGGTCATTTGTATCCCCACTTTTAAAAATAGGGATAATGAGGCTCTGAGTCCAAGGTTTAGGGAACCCTTTCTTGACCGCTTGGTTGAAAAGCTTGTGGATGTGGGGGATGAGGACATGACCTCCAATTTTTAAGATTTTCTCTTGGTAACCTTCAATGTGTTTAGCTTTCCCATTTTCCAAGCGTTTAACCCAAAAATCAATGTTTTCTAATGAGAAAACTTCTTTCGTTGTGAGTAGGGTTTCAAAGTTATCCCTGGCATTTGGAGATTCATAAAGCTTTTTAAGATAGGAATTCCAATCGTGTAAAGAAATTTTATTATTATCTTTAGTTTTCCTAGTTAGAATCTCCCTCCAGAATTTCTTAGGAGCCACCTTAGAGAGGTGTAAGAGATTCTCTTGTCTCTTACAAATATATTGCCTTTTTTTCCTTTTAGTTAGGGCTTTGTAGATTTTTATCTTGTCAATTTTGAGAGATTCATCAACAGCTTCCTTAATTGCTCTCCTCGCACTTCTACAATCTTTGTCATACCATGGGTTGGTTTTTCTATTTATTTTATTACTTGAGACTTCAATTCAAAACTTGTTAATAGAATATGAGAGGGTTGTAGTAAAATTATGATAGAGGTCATCTATGCTGTCTATACTAGATAAAGGAAGAAAATGTATTTTTAATTCATTTAGAAAGAGATCATTTTTATTTTTATCAAAGATGAAGTTCTTTTGACTATAAGGATTATCTTCTATGGGATCTCTATGCATGAAAAAATTGAGAGTTATGAGTAAAGGCCTATGATCAGAGTCAAGCTCATGGTCACTTAAGGTGTCCAAATTTATTATTTTGTTGTATAAAGGGAGATCGGAAATTACATAGTCTACCACATTGCTGCCAAGCCCATGGATGCAGGTCATCTGGCTAGAATTGGGCCACTTCTTTAGACTGTTGCAAATTATGAGATTCTGAGCACTACAGAGCTTGACTATCTGTGACCCAAACAAATTATCCCCGAGGTCTTCAAAGCTCCTTTTGTACCGGCTAGCCAGAGTAAGGTCTTCGTCTAACCAAAGGGGATTGGGGTTGGAATGATTGCTTAGAAGAATAGCTTGGTTATTTGAGGTTCGAGCATTAAAGTCACCCATTAGAAGGATATTACCTTCATTCCTTAGGCTAGAAATATAATTCTCTAAACCGTTGTAAGGACTATTATATCTAACTAAGTTGTGTTTTGTCATATATATATATATGAATTGATAAAATATAATTAAATAATAATTTTTTTTTGGATTTTTAACTTTAAAGATTAATATTTTCTTTCAGTGATTATTTTTTAAAACTAATTTTACTATATTTATTATTAAAAAATAGTTAAAATATACTAATCTAAAGCTCCCAATTTATTTATTTATTGGTTATAGTTTTATTGTTTTTGTTTTGGAGTTCTTTGGGGTATATTTTTGGTCAAATTTGTTCCAAATTTAAAATGCATTTTAAATAACATTTTTTTTTTTGAAAAAATATTTCACCAAATTCCTAACTAAAAACTTTAAAACCTAAAATAATGAGAAAATAACTTCTTTACCATTCAAAATTAGAAAATATTCATAAAGAACACGCTACCAAATTGTATGTAAAAAGA
The DNA here is from genome assembly GCA_034641835.2 of Pinus albicaulis. Lineage (NCBI taxonomy): Eukaryota > Viridiplantae > Streptophyta > Pinopsida > Pinales > Pinaceae > Pinus > Pinus albicaulis. Next base: position 86,286 of record JAXQQM020088384.1, read on the forward strand.
GCATTAAAACCTAAATTATATTTCTTTTGGTGGTTCTAAAGTTTTTTCTTGGTGGTTTTCTACGGTTTTTTTTTGTGGTTTTCTAAGTTGGTTTTAGTTGTTTTAAATATTTTTTTTTTTGGTTTTTAGAGTTTTTGTATGGTAATTTTTTTGTTCCCAAATTAATTTATTTAATTTTAGAAGAAAAAATAGATAAAAAAGACAAAAAGGGTAGGAAACCTACCTTGGCTTGAGCCTTAGGGAAGTTGGTGAAGTTGGGTGGATTGCTCCATGGTCCAATTGCTCAATTGAGCTTCAATACCTCACTCAAGCTCTTGTTTATTGAGAAGTTTGTGCGAAAATGAAGTCCACTCATCATGGTCATAGGTTTTAATAGTAAGTAAGGGCTCTATAGAGCATTAAAGCTTGACCAAGCGATAATGTTGGATCAAGAGTTTGTTTTAAACCCTCGATCGATTTATAATTTTAGCCCTCCAAGAGGTTGATGGAGCACTTAAAAATGGCTCGATCATGACTTAAAATGCTTTATCTAGCTCTCCTTTTTCCACCTAAATGAACTTTCCCTTACCAAAAAGTATAACTCAAATCCATGTTTTTACCCTCTACTTCATTATATTCTTGGATTAGGAATTAGTTACAGAGAATTATGTTTTTACCCTCTACTTCATGTCACAAACTAATTATGGAAGAGAATTGTTGCATAGATTTAATAATGTAGATTACAATCTTTCTCCATTCTAAAATGAGCTTGAAATTATGAATTAAGCACTATTTAGAAATGCTAGGAAGTCTCTTTTTGGACAATTTTTTTTCAAAATTATTTATCTGTGCATGCTTGAAAATTTTCTTTATAGACATTCACTTTGAACTCATTAGAGGAAAACACTTGAATCAATTTCTACAGTTTTAAGATGATTTCTCTAATTTGTATTGGCCTATCTGTTTTCACCTTTGTTTTTTCTTATTTTTATGTGTTTTAATAATAGAATTTAAGAACCAGTTTATGAAGGATGGTACAAATGGACAAGAAGACAAATTTGGTTAAATGAAGTCAAATGCTAGATGTGTATATAAATAATAAGAGTTTGTCAACCAAGGGTTAACACGATAACATGACAAAAATGGTTAAAAATAGCGTATTTCTATACTGTAGTGTATTGTGTGTTACAAAAATATAAGAAATTGTAAATATCCATTCATAAACAAATAATCACACAAAAACAATGAAGTAACCCAACAAATGATAAATCTATTACATGCCCTCAATCGAAGATTGAAATTTGGATGACAATATATTCCTCCCAAGTTCCATTTTCCCACGTCCTCGGTTATAAAAGAGAATTCTCTATTCACACAGTATTTTTGGCTAGTGGCCTCAAGTTGCTCAACCTTTCATCTATCCAACAGGTATATTACTTCTAAGAGCTCTCAAATTATCAATCTCATATTTTAAGAATGTCTAAATAATAAATTCTTATTAATAATTAATACTGCAAATTACATTACAAGATAATGCCACTTAATCAATCTATGCAATATTTTTCTGGTGGTAAGACTTCTCTATCGTTCCCTTCTGTTTACGGACTGTACAATGAAATCAAAGGGTAGATTGAGTTGGTAGGTTTGATTCCCAGTCCCGTTGCCAGTTCCAATCTTTGGTTGAAGCAATAAATGGATTAACAAACGATGTCGCCTTCTGCAACTGTAACTGTAGAATCCGTGGTTCCAATCTATCTGTGACTTTCCTAATCCAAATATATTGATCCAATTTGTTTGGACGTCATCAAAGAAATATAACCGAAACCAGAAGAAATGCCAGTAGCCCTCTTATGTACACGCCCTGTTGTTAGGTACACGCTTCTGTCTTTAATTTAGTCCTTGAAGTGGGCATTTCTACCTTCATACATTGCTATTCAGTGTAGCTATTCAGTGTAATACACTTTAGTGAAAGTGATAGAAACGTGTTTTGGACGTATTGTTAGAGTCCGCATTCACTATCACTTTCCCCGCACTTTTTTTGGGGCCAATATTCTTGAAATCTGGTGATTCTATTTTGACTCGATGATCATGTTTAATTTATATTACTGTTCTGATTTGTTTCCTTGTTTCCTGTTCATCTTGATGAACATGAGCGAAAACTGACTGCTATTGCTATAGACGTTAAACATTCCCTAATAATTCATCATAACACAATAAACTACATAATATTGCGGCTGAACTCGAATTTTCATTGTTTAAATTACTTGATGATATAACAATAAATACACTTAAAAATGGAGAATTCTCTGGAATGATTGTGATAATTAGAGTTAATGGAATGATGGTTATAATTCGTGTTAATGCATGACTAATTAATTTTAGATTTAGGATTTAATATAAATTACTAGATAAGTGGAGTGATTAGGAGTAATTACTTTTACATTAATTAAGTAAGTCTCAGGTTTACAATAATTTACATCAATGAATCCCAAAAAATGATATCTAATTTACATCAAGTCAAAAAAAATTATTTTGCTAGATTTATGTTGGATAAGTAAATTTTATGTTCACTTATGTAAGATAAAAAATAATACCTTCATTTCTTTCATCTCCTCCTCTAATGTTGCAATGGTTTCAACAACTCTAATGATTTTCCTTCATATTTTCTATTCCTTATTTTGTTGTAGTTGTGAAGGATTTGCAATACAACTTTCCTCATTATCATTCTCTGGCTTTCAATTCCATCGTTCAAGAAATGTTAATTTAGCATCATAATCAAATTTCACTTTCACTAATAGGATTTAATTTCACTTTCACTAATAGGATTTTCTCAGATTTGCTGCTGCTACAAAGGTGACTTCAATTTCACCATATTCAAATTCAATTCTTCAATTTCATCATCTTCAAATCCAATTTCTTCTTTCACGCATGTATATTAACTTTCTGCATCATGTTGATACTATGTCTTGTTCATTTCTCTTCTGTAAATTTTTAAGAGATTTCTCCATAGTGTTTAGGTCAATGTCTCCATGTGTTCTATACTTTCTTTTTCTTCTACATGCTAGTCAACAACATCTCCAATTATTTTTGCAATATCAACAAAATTTCCCTCTCTTGTTTCAATGGGCACTTCTTTAACAAATGCAATTTTTTGTGGATGCTAATCAATGTTGGCCCCCCTATCACTTTATGTCATCCTTGAAATATCCACAGCTTCCTCGCCCTGAATTATAGATGCAATCTTGGGAAGCATGTAGTCATCAAAAATATGTTGAATGAGAAATAATGTTGTTGCAAGATCCTTTATATTGGCTCTAAGTTGATCCCTTTTATCTTTTGTCATGGGATCATAAGCCACTTCATTTGAAGTTTCTCCAAATCCCTTCATGTTATAAATCATATATAGGTAATATGGTTTGCATTTTAATAACCCCAAGCTAGTAATTTATGTCAATCTGTTCTCATAAAACCTTAAGAGAACTCAGAAAAAATAGCTATAAAATGAAAACATCTTCTTAAAACAAATTGTACCTCTTGTTTTCTTTATCTCTTGTTGGAATCACAATTGTCGTTATAGAAAAACCCTCAGGTGTTAGTAAATGAATGCATTGATATATATAACTGATCCTCGAGGGGTGGTTAAGCACATGTCGCTAAACATACCCGGATAGTTGGATTGTCCAATTCCCAACAATCTCCCACAAGTGGGACCTTGGTTGTTTCAAACTCAAGACCTTTGGCTCTCATACGACTTGTTGGAATCACAATTTACATTACACCAAAATCTGCAGGTGTTAGTAAACAAACACATTTCTAGAGTTAACAACATCAAGAGGTTGTTAAGAACATGTAGCGAAACACAAATGAAGCATTGGATTATCCAATGACCAACATCTCTCTTTCTTATTTTCTCCTTCTTAACTATTTGCCTTATTTTTAATAAGTCTTAACACACTTAAATAATTACTTGAAATAATTACTTGAAGGAAATCCAACACCTTACCTACACCAAAATGATTCAATTTATTTTTTTATAATATTTCCACTGTATTTTTCCCGTATGCTTTCCTTCTGTTTGTTATATCTCAAATATCGTCTTATCTTCATGTATTCTCTTTAAAAATTATGTTTACCTATTCTCTTTTAAAATCAAATTCTTTAACATACCAATTAACAAAAAAATGAAAACACAACCTTCAAAACATTATTCCGCAAAGAAATTTAAGCCAAAGGTATGAATTTAATAACTCAAATAATTTCTCAGTATAAAACTTTAAATCTTGACATAATATTTACAAAACAAACCCTGTGCTCTTTGAATCATACATATTCCACTCCATTATACTCATGGGAGATATCGTTGTTAGGGATAACAACCCTTTTCATCTCAATATTATAGCGACTCTATAGGGAAGTTGCCAATCACAAGTTTCCAATCAACATGGTGGTTAGTTTTCGAGAGACAAATATAGTTCTCCTAAAATTGGGAGTGGTTTATTCAAATAGCTACTCGTGACTCCATAAATTAATAGTGGTTATGCAAATGGCATAGTTAAGGATTTTTAATGGGATGGGTTTACAATCCTTTTTTTTTGTGTTTAATTGTAATATATATTTTTGGCTCTGATACCACTATAATTGAGAGAGATAAATAAATACAACATAATCACTTAAACGGTTACAACATAGACACAAAATTTTTGTCTTGGAAACCGTTATGGGAAAATTTGTAAATGATCATTCATGGCCCAAAGGAAATTTTACAATGGATTCTTTACGTCATGGGTTATCAAAACCTAGAGCTCAAAAACTGCCAATAGTAAATTAGCTCTATTAATGAGAAAAGTTTACATGAACTATTCTAAAAATCCCCCCTTTAAACATGACTTCGACACATTAGCCTAATTTCAATAACTCTATCGAATTCCATATGAAATATTTACCATCCACTAGAATATATGGGTAACTCTGTCATTGTATCTACCAAATTTCTAGGATAATTTTTCTTATACATGGTTCATCACCATCTCACCTCTTGAGATTTCACATTCACCCCTTCAAGATAGCATACAAGTACACCTACCACTTCCATACCTATAAAAGTGGTTTATTCCATAGCTTGATACATCAGTAAATCCATTTGTGATTCCACTCGAACATGAATGCTTGAATAACAAGTTTATAAAAAACTATCGTCAATCGAGTATACAAGTAAACCTGCCACCCTCATACCTATTCAAGTGTCCCTTTACATAACTTGAGACATCATGTGCTACCACACTACATGTATTCATGAATTGCAGGTCTTAGAACAACATCAGGGAATACAACTTTCCTACAACTAGGATTTACCACTTTGACCAAAAACCTTTAGGGTGTTCATACACAACTTGAGCTCTTAATAACACACTAGCTTCTTCACCAAACCTCGGCACCATTGAATATGCTCATGTTCTCTCCTCGGCTCATATATTTATCCCCTCTCTTGTTACATCTCCAACCCATGTTGATACATATCTTGACTTGGCCTTCCAAGACCTTTTTCACATGCTAGATCCACATGATTTCTCGCAAATTCATGCTTAGAACCCTATGAATTCCTTGTATTCTCCACAAAACACTTGAAGTTTCTCCTCAATATATTTCTCTTACACCTTTAGCCGTTGATAACCTATACTTATGATTCCTTTTTTTTAGTACTTATATTGCACTTTGCTTTAGGAATATCAACAAAATTTGTGTCTTTAACCTATGTCTTTCCCTACCCCATTAGATAAAACATGGTTATCTAACCATGATTTCTTCATGCCAATTTTGATAAGATCTAGAATAGGGAAATTATAATCAACTCGTCTCATCCTCAGCCAAAAGCATGAGCCTCTATGTTAACATGCTCTCTACAATCTCAAGTGCCTTGAACAATATTACCCTATTTGTGATCCTCTTTACATGTACATTATAAAATTTTCTTCCATTTGTTTCGTGTCCATATCTACTTATCTAATTTAAAATAATTTCACTTTAAGACCACTTCTCATGTTTCCTTCATGATTTAAAATGAAAATAGCTTTCTCACATAGTCCAAAAGTGCATGTAGCTTGAAACAAACCATCATATCAAACTTCACTTGAATGGTATTTTTGAGGTTGAAAAAACACACAAGTTTCACAATTTCCAATAGTACAATTTTTTTTTTTCCCTATATTTGGATATTGTAATCATTTGGTGGAATAGTGTAAGATTCAACCTTCTTAACGTTAGTATTTTCCAAAGGGTCTAGTCACCTTGCTTTATTCACTTGTAACCAATTTCAAATATGTCGTCAATGTTACTGTGACAAATGAATGATTTATAACAAGGATTTTTTACTTTCATTAAAGGTGCCAAAACACTTTTGGATCAAAAATATCATAAAATATTTTTTAGTGGGAAAATTTGCATCACCAGAATAGAACACAAATTCCTTCACAACTATATGACAAGAATTGAAAAACTGAAGATAAGTGGAGCAGAGGATTGCTCATCTCAATATTATGAAATATTTAAATAGATTACATTGGAAACATCATAAATAAATGAATGTAGGATAACTGGACTAAATTGGAGTAACTAGAAACTGAATTGGACACTTGGACTGACTGTTTCGACACCTAGCAGGTGGTTGGGATTATATTCTTTAACACTCCCCTTTAATTTCAACCACATAAAAATTTAATTCAGATACCTATTGGTCTATGTCTCAACAAGACTTACAATTGAAAAAAAAATTGACTTTCAACTACATTTAGTTTTCTTCTTTCTTTTTCCAGATTCTATAGCCTCTAAATTGTTTCAGATTTTTCGATTTGTTGTATCCTTGAGAACTTTGTTTCTTCATTTTCTAGTGGAGGTCTTCTATTTTTCCAGACTGTATAAGCATGCTCTGGACATATTTAAGAAATATGGGCTGCTGCCACATATTTTCTTATGTAGTGCATTTTTCATCATCATTCTACTGCAACATAAGATTAGAATAATATATTATCTCTTCAAAACTCCAATACATGAAAATTTCATGGACATGTTCATCATGCATGTAATCTTCATCATCCATATCTATATCTTTTGTGTAGATCTCATTCAGACATTGTGTTGCAAGCCATGTTTCAATAAACTTTAGCTCTTCTTCATAATCAATCTGTGTACCTGCACACTAAAAATCAATGTTAGAATTAAAAATATTTTTAGAACGACATTTGTTCTGGTCTTTCTGCTCTGCAGTGAAAGCTTTTTTTTTTTTTTCCCTTTTCTGCTTCTGTCTCTATCTCTGTTTTTGCATTCCATTTGCACACTTCTTTCATTTCTTATGTCCCTTCTTATTTCTATGTTTCTTCCTTATGCTCTGTTTCTGTCTCTGTCTTTGTCTCTATCTTTGCTTCTTCTTCACTAACCAGTGTTGCTACAATCAGTATGTCTTCCACGAAATGCAGTGGGGCTATCTCACCAAATAGCATCTTGTCAATATCTTGTTTTCGTTGCATCATCTGCAACCAGTCATCATTAGCCAAAAATTCTCTGTCAAAATCAACAATATTAGTCTCTGGATTTACCATATCATCAGCAAGCTCTGTTGCTGGAATCGCCATATCATCATCATCAAGCTGTGTTGCTGGAATCATCACATATTCGTCAGCAAGCTCTGTTGTTGGATTCATCATATCTTCGTCAGCATGCTATGTTGCTGGATTCATCATATCTTCGTCAGCAAGCCATGTTGCTGGTATCATCAAATCTTCATCAGCAATCTCTGTTGCTGGAATCTTTAGATATTCATGCTGCTTCTCTGCTTCATCTGCACTTTCTTCGCGGACATCAGCCACCTTTGACTGTACATAGTGGGATTCAACAAACTCTTCATTTTGCTATGGATCTACTACTACAGATCCACCTTCATCTTCATATTCAAAGATCCCCTTTACACCAAAACATCTCTCAAGGGTATCCCATGCCTCCTTATCTGTCTTGGCATCTGAAATCAAGGGAAGTATTTTTTCATCGACTCATTCTTTTATGCATCTTAATTCATAGGAATATTTTTGCTTTCTTATTTCCATATCTAAAAATATCTCGAACATCTTCTGTTTCTGCTTTAGCTTCTTGGCTTTTCCCATGACCTCGTTGTTTGGCTTCCACAAAGAAATGAGTTTACCTATGCATCAAATATCTTGCTTCTAAAAAAAAACTCCTTTTAAACATTCACATTCACAAGACTCGGGTTTTTTTTTTTTAAATCCTATAAAAAAATTCTTCTCTCCTTTCACATATGGTCCCTTTTTAAAGAAAAAAATTCATGCGAAAAATAAATTAAAATTCCTTTCTTTTTACGAACCCTTTTTTCCTTTTCTCAAACCTTTCTAAATTTTGAAGTGTTTTTTTTGAAACTTTAATTTTTTTTTTTTCATATCAAAGGTCTTTCTCCTCTTTTAAATCGATACTTTTAAATGGGCTTTCTTATATTTATAAAACACACAACTTCAATTGAAATTCCGGTGATACGATATTTCTTTTCAATTCAGCCCATAAAAAGAACTTTAAAAAATTTAAATGGGCATTCTTGTGAATACATAGATTTGGAGTTCATTAAAAAATACCTTAACGCAGCCAATGGAACCTTTGTTCTGCGTGCAGTGTAATGTAGTTGATTCTTGCGGGCTCTGTGTGAATTGAAGTCCGTGTAAGTTATTGACACTTAACGCATCTTTTCGCTTCCGCGTTATAACGCTGATCTTCTGAACAAACAGAGCGTTAGTGCATCAAATTTTTTTGAAAAAAAAATTCGAGCTTTCTTCTATTTATTTTGCCGGTGTCTTCACTGGCTTCGACTGGCCTTTTTCTTTCTTCTTTGGCTTCTTCGGCTTCTTCTTACGAGGCGTCTTCTATATTCCTCAAACTTCTACTGCTCTATCAGGCTCGCCTCTGCTCTCTACTGTTCCAACTTGGCTGTGTTGCTGCTATCTAGGGAGGCTTATGCAAGCTAGCTCTGATACCATGACAAGAATTGAAAAACTGAAGATAAGTGGAGCAGAGGATTTCTCATCTCAATATTACGAAATAGTTAAATAGATTACATTAGAAACATCAGCAGTAAATTACTGTAGGATAACTGGACTAAACTGGAATAACTAGAAACTGAACTAGACACTTGAACTGACGGTTTCGACACCTAGCAGGTGGTTGGGATTACATTCTTTAACACTATAATTGTAACACCCCCAATTTATGTGTTTGAATTTCAAAGCTAGACATTTGAACTTAAATCCTAAGGGGAGTGGACCCCAAAGGAGAAGTAAATTGTGAATGTAATTAATTATTTAATTTGAGGAAATAAATAAAATGAATTGTGCAGATTGACCAAAATGAGATTTATGAGATCACTTGCTAAATTCATGAGGATGGATGAGGCAATTATTTCCCCACAATCTTTCAAAAATCCTTGAAAGAAATTAATTCTAATTTAGATTCTTGAGGAAGAATCTAAATTTCCCCAATGATGAGGAAAGTAGTTGGGAAGAGGTAAAAAGTTGGAAAAGCTGAGGAAAAGCATAAAATAGATTTAAAGAATCCCTAAAATGGGAAGCCTAGGCAAACAGGAAGAAAAGCATCCTGCTATTCTGGACGCAGAATTAGAAACATGCTTTGGGGAACAATAGCTTAAATAAGCTGCTCCTAAACAAATTAGTGGTTGGTCTGTGGTGGAGGTGATCTCAGCTCGGGGGTGAGTTCTGGGAGATAGAAGGACTCTAAGGTTGGGAGGTTGGTCGACTGCATGAGTGGTATGCATTTAAATTTACTTGGTGTTACTACTTCTGTGGTATGAATTGGCTACATATAATTGTTTGATTTTATGTTAAATTTTTAATGCTACATTCAACGAAATTTATCATTTGGAATGTACCTTCATAATTTTGTATAGTTGTAGGCAAGAAAATTGGTAAAGTAGAATCCCACAGAAACTCTAAACCAAGGTTGGTTTAAATCTGGGGATACATATTTCCTTCACAAATGATTCAGCTGTAAGATACTTCTGATCTACTAGTATGCAACTATGAGTATGATTAGTTAAACTGAGGAGACATTCTCCAAATTTTCTAAATTAATACTTAAGTTAAATGTTGGAGAATCTTAGTAATTCATAGTTCACCAAACTGTAACTTTAATTTGTCTCTGGAAGAATTGAAACAGTGAGAAAATTAATGTATGGAGTGCAGAAGTAATTATTTAGTTCAGTACTAAAAACAGAGATTTACAATAAATTCAATCGCTATGTATTGAATGAGAAAGACAAGATTTCATAGACTGACTTGAAGGTCAATATATCATTCATAAGAAAACAAAAGCCCAACAACAAGTTATGGCTGTAGATAACAAATTTATTATACATTAGAAGGGAACAAATATCCATTGGCATGAAACTGCTTATTTGTACATAATGGAAACACCCTTACATTAGAGGATAATCCTATTAGCTGAAAGAAGCTAAGTAAATAAGCAACATGCAGATTTACATCAGCTATAAGTATTATAGTCTACCAAATAAAAGGGTGTATAGTAGATTATTGTACATGTGGTGATCTTTTAGACACAAGTATGGAATTAAATATCCATACAATACCTGTAAATAAATTTGGGCAAATTAGTAACCAAAGGTAAAGAACAGAACTATTAATATTCTGTACCATTTCACCATAGAAGAAGAGACTGGGAGACTGTTACTATCAAAACTACCAACTAGTGTGATTTGAGAATCACATACACAGACGTGGCACAAGAAAGCCTTCCTAATACAAGAATGATATAGACAGAACCATTTCTGAACACCATAGTAAAAATGAGGGGTATAAGAATACAGGTAATTAGACTTCAATACTGAGAAAGAGCAGTACATTATCCATTAAAGTATTCTGAGGTTCATAAACGAATACATGATTTGAAAGTTACAAGATAATAAAATACAGAGAAGGTGAATAAACTACTATTAGTAAGTAGTTAACCAGATTCAAGTCAAAAAGAATAACAGAACCCATAAGATTTTAATGAGGGTAGAACGAAAGAAGTACATATATACAAAAATTGAAATGATTCAAACCCTGTGGACTGAGAACCATCTGAAAATGCCACTGGAGCAGATATAAATAAGTATTCAGTGTCGAGACTTAACAGTCATAATTGTAAAAACTTGTACAACTTTATTAATGCAAATTTTAAGTTGTCTAACAAGTATTGTATAACCATACGGATTTCCTCTATCCAGTGTTCGGTGAATACCGACCTGCAAGCGTGAAACGGAGCCAACGTTAATGTCAAAGGCAGTGACTACTCATGGTGTCAATATAAGGGAGTAAGACGTAAGTCTTATGTTACCTGCAAGAGTCAAGAACCCCAAATTAATTATAATGCCAAATGTGATGAGGAGGAATAATATAAGCAAGGAGAAAACGAGGACTGGGAAAATGGTAGTACCTGGTAAGGGAGAGATTCCAATCCATCCATAGCCTGTAACATATGAACAGGAAATTGTTATAAATAAATACAAATTTAAGGTTGATGTTCAAAACGAATAACGAAACAATATTCCCAAACAGTATGAGTTTCGACCTACACAGGTCAAGAAGAGAAACGAACCAGAGCGTCGCTCTAGCGCCAGGGTAATAAACCCCAAGGAACCATCGATGAGTGTAAGGAGAGGATAACCTCTGAACCCAAGAGAAGTCGGTCAGAACGAGCTCTTGAGAGTTCGTAGAAGCAAATGCCAATTGCATGGATTCAACACGCACCATCTAATGCCTGGAAAGCGAAACAACAAATTATCTGCAAACCAGCATAGTAAAAAGGTGAGACGCGACGAAATCTCAACAAATTGTTAAATGCAAGTCAACCTGGAACAAAACGATGGCATATGGTTCATCTAAGTCCCATAATCGTAGTAAGGGCTCGAAAAAAAAAGGGAGAGTAAAATTTAATCAAAATAATGAAACCATGTTAAACAGTAAGAACTGGACGATTTCACCCTACGACAATTTCATACCTGAAGTGGTCATGTTAGCGCGGAGATACGCCACAGACGGGGCCGAATTCCGTTCAGGGGTTATGGCACCAAAGTTTCTCTGTCATGAACAAACTAGAACGCGCAGAAAGAAAAATGAAAAAAGAACCCTGAACAAATTAACATGTGAAATTATATCCGGATTGATCGATAAACCCTAAAGCCACAAATGAATCGGCGTCGTCCAACTGGCAAGATCTGATGGAAGAAGCCATAGATCGAATTGTTAATGAGCCAAGTACCTTCTGCATTAAATATTTAACCTAACGGGTAAAGCCATTGAATGTCAAATTGGACTGGCAGTGTCGTAGCATTGCTTGGGCAACAAGGTAGGGTGACGGGAGTAACTCAGAGCGACGTGGAACGAATTCACGTGACCACAAATGGACAGAGACCCGTTACAATCTATGTGGTGAAAACTAAAATTTATATGTGAGCTACGTGGAACTGCATTTCCATCTCCAAATACACCTACGAGAAATCAAATCACAAACTTGTAATACGTGGAAGCCAACACACACATAATCAATTGGAGATAGAAACAAGTACGAGTGGACAATAAAGTCGACATGAATACTATGTACGCAGGGCTATAAACATAGGTCAAATTAATTTCATCATGAGTTATACGCCATCCACAAGTGAAGACGTGGAGTAATACATCTAGAAGTCTAAGTGTTTTCATATGGACCCATTGCCAAATACAAACGTGGTTAACATGTGAACCCAAATCGATTTCCATCTATGTCCCTTAGATATACGATTATGTCAAACATTTACAATCAAAAGTGGGACACATAAAGTGGGTGGATATATATAGATACAAACCCATTCGGTGTTATGATAATTATGGTTATGGGTGTTATAATTTTATTTAATTCCCATATGGGTTATAAGTCAAATGTATTCACATGTAATGGGATATACTTGATACATGGGAATAATTCAAAATTGAGAAAACAATTCTGATCAGACCATATCTGTAAGGTAATAGCATAATCCCTTGCTAGAATTTAACTTGAACAAATGAATGGAAAAAAAAAAATTGGGAAGTAAAATAGGAGGTGTGACAAATGGTATCAGAGCCAGGTTATAAAATTGGGCTGGTGACATTGTGTTCATTGTTGTTGTGTGTTCACTGTATAAAATTTTTTCTGTGGGAAAAAAAAAAAAAAAAATTGTTATCTTCACTGATCTGTGTTGTGTAGTGTACAGTGGTGCTGAAATGGCAGAAGGTGACGAAATCTATGTTGATGTGCATGATGAGGATAATGCACCAGATCCCAATGCGCCCATGATGGCTATGTTGCGGGAATTGCAACAAGATTTGGCTGAGCTAAAAAGCCAGAATGACAGGTTGTCATTAGCCAGTGAGGAGCAGGAAAAGCTCATCAGAGAATTAACTTCGTGGAACAGCCAAGAAGGTGAAGGTTCCGGAAAGAGGAAAACTGATTAGTCTGATGAGGAAGATGCTGTTAGGCATCAGAATAAACAGAAAAAGGAATTACAGGGGGAATTCCGAAAGATTAAACCTCCCTCCTATGATGGGGAGAAGGAGGAAGATGTTGAAGCCTGGTTGCTGAATGTGATTAAGTATTTCCAGGTCTATGAATATGAAAGAAATATGAAGGCAAGATTAGTTGTTTACCAACTACAAGGTAAGGCTACCTTGTGGTGGGAGGAGACAAAAATGGTTCATGTCATTGATGAAAAGACAGTCACCTGGGAATATTTCCAGGTTAAGTTCAAGAACTGCTACCTAAATGAACGTTACTATGATGATAAAGCCAAAGAATTTCATGAACTTAGACTGGGACAACTCACTATTGATGAGTTTGTTACTAAGTTTACAAATCTTCTGAGATATGTACCGTACATAAGGGAAGAAAAGGAAAAAGTACAAAGGTTTCTGAACTGTTTTCCTGCTGTATACAAAGAGAAAATCGAGTTTGATAACCCAAAAACAATGGATGAAGTTGTTAGAAAAGCCAGATTATGTTACCAACAATTCAAAGGAAAAACTAAACAAGGGAAAAGCTGGGTAAATAGGAATGAGTTCTAAGAATGAGTTCAAAGGGAGGAAATAGAAACCAGCCTATTTGAAGAATTTTGGCAGAGATCATCAGCGGAAAAAGTTTAATAAACCCAAAGAAATTCAAACTGCTCAGTCCCAAGTCGCCTCAAAACAAATAGATGGAGACAATAGGAAGGACGGCACAGTGAAAATGAGAGAACCTCTGAAATGCTGGGGATGTGGAGAACCCCATCTGTTGAGATATTGTCCCCATCGAAACATTCAGATGATTATGAGAGCTCGAGAAGCCACCACAGTAAATGACATAGCCAGAAATATACCAACTATCAATGCAGCCTTGGAAAATCGACAAGCAGAACATCAAGCTACCATGGTGGAAATGGAGGGTAAGATTTTTGACCTATCTGTTACTGTTCTGATTGGTCTGGGTGCTTCTTTGAGTTACATTAGTCTCGAAATTGTAGAAAAATGTAATCTTAAACCTGAAAAATTTCAGCAGTCATGGTTGGTTTAGCTGGCCACTGGAACTAAGAGAAAGGTAACACATAAACTGCCCCGAATAGCAATCAAATTAAATGAATTTCAAACAGAAGTAAATTTGAACATTCTACCCTTAGGTTCATATGATCTACTGATAGGAATGGACTGGCTAGAAAAGAAGAAAGCTTTGATGAACTGCTGGGAAAAAACCTTACATTATGTATATGAAGAAGGGAAACCTTTTATCCTCAAGGAAAAACCAAAACCTATCTCGGTGAGACAAATATCAGCACTACAATTAAAAAGAACAGCTAGAAAAGGATATCAAGTTTATGCTGTGCATGTGGAAGAGATAGAACAGAAAACTGAAGAAAACCTACTGGATGTATTACCAGTGATAAGGGAATTTAAGGAAGTTTTTCCAGATGAGATCCCTCATCTTCCCCCCAAAAGAGAGATTGATTTTTCAATCGATCTGGTGCCGGGAGCAGTACATGTTTCCCGAGCCCCTTATCGAATGAGTCCTCCTGAGCTTATGGAACTGAAAATGCAATTACAAGAACTGTTAGATAAAGGGTATATCAGACCGAGTGTGTCTCCTTGGGGAGCACCGGTGTTGTTCGTGAAAAATAAAGATGGAACTTTTCGGATGTGCATTGATTATCGTCAATTGAACAAGTTGACCATTAAAAATAGATACCCTTTGCCTCGAATTGATGTTATTTTTGATCAAGTGAGAGGAGCTTCAGTATTTTTGAAGATTGATCTAAGGATTGGTTATCACCAGCTTAGAATTAAAGAAGAAGACATCAGCAAAACAACCTTTCGAACCAGGTATGGTCACTATGAATTTGTAGTCCTACCTTTTGGTTTGAAAAATGCCCCTGCCACATTATGTGCCTAATGAACAGTGTGTTAAACAAGTACTTGGATAAAATTTTCCTTGTGTTTATAGATGATATCTTAGTCTATTCAAAAAGTGAGGAGGAACATAAAGAACACTTGAGGATAGTATTGCAAACTCTGAAGGAAAACCAGCTATATGCCAAGTTTAGGAAATGTGAATTTTATAAAGATAAGATCCAATATTTGCGCCATATTATTTCTTAACAAGGCCTTGCTGTTGACCCTGAAAAGATAAAGGCAATCAAAGAATGGCCTGTGCCAACTGATGTTTCAGCAGTGAGATCATTCATGGGGATTGCAGGCTATTATCGGAGATTTGTGGAGAGGTTTTATGCTATAGCACATCCCATCACACCATTACAAAGGAAAGGTGTCAAATTTGAGTGGACTGAAAAATTCCAAAACAGTTTTAACCAACTAAAACTGAAACTTACTACAGCCCCTATACTGAAAATTGCAGATCCTAATAAATAATTTTTGGTATGTACGGATGCCTGTAGAGAGGGATTGGGAGGAGTTCTTTTGCAGGAAAATTCAGTTATTGCCTATGAATCTAGGAAACTGAAGATACATGAAAAGAATTATAGTGCCTATGATTTAGAATTAGCAGCTGTTATCCATGCTTTCAAAATGTGGCGGCACTATCTTCTTGGAAAAAAATTTACATTGATGAATGATCATATTAGTCTCAGATATTTCTTTTCCCAAACT
Organism: Pinus albicaulis; assembly: GCA_034641835.2. Classification (NCBI taxonomy): domain Eukaryota; kingdom Viridiplantae; phylum Streptophyta; class Pinopsida; order Pinales; family Pinaceae; genus Pinus; species Pinus albicaulis. The sequence continues at coordinate 102,479 of JAXQQM020088384.1, forward strand.
GATTTGAATGCTAGAAAAGCCAGATGGCTGTCTTTTCTAAGTGAATTTGATATGGACATAAAACATATCAGGGGGAAAGAAAATAAAATTGCTGATGCATTGAGCAGAAATGCTTGTCAGAATATCAATAGCATTGGACGTAGTGCTCAGATTGAGGTAGAAGATTTGGTGAAAGAGGTAGCAAACCAAGATCCAAATTATGAAACACTCCTGGTGAAATTATAGAAAAAAGGAGAAAACTGATTTCACTCAAAACCAAAAAGGGCTGATCTGCTATAAGAAAATATTGTATATTCCCAATGAAGAGTCCTTAAAAAGGGAAATTTTTTATGAATACCACAAACAGCCATATGCAGGACATCCAGGATATCAGAAAATGTTAACAGCCCTGAAAAAGAAGTTGTTTTGACCAGGAATGAAGAAAGATGTAGCAGAATATTTAAGTAAATGCATGGAATGTCAACTAGTCAAAGTTGAGCATCAGCATCCTGCTGGGCTTTTAAACCCTCTGCCAGTTGCAGAATGGAAATGGGACACAGTTTCCATGGATTCCATAACAGGATTACCCAAAACCAAACACCAACATGATTTAGTAATGGTATTAGTAGACACTTTAACAAAAGCTACACATTCTATACCAATGAAATCTACTTTCGGAACAGCTCAAGTAGCGAATGTGTTCTTAAAGGAGGTAGTAAGACTCCATGGGGTTCCAAAGGTGATTGTTTCTGACCGAGATGCTAATTTTACAGCAGCTTTTTGGAAAGGGCTATTTGGAGGGATGGGTACTAAATTGAATTTTAGTACTGCTTACCATCCTCAGACAGATGGTCAGACGGAAAGAACTAATCAAATTTTGGAGGACATGATGAGAATGTATGTGATGGATAGACCATCAAACTGGGAAGATTACTTGCATTTAGCTGAATTTTCCTATAATAACAGCTCCCAATCCTCCATCAAAATGAGTCCGTTCGAGGCACTGTATGGAAGGAAGTGTCGTACCCCTTTGAGCTGGAGTCAGCCAGAAGATAAATTAATGTTGGGACTAGATGCTTTACAAGAGATGGAAAGAATTGTCAAACAGATACAAAGAAACATCAAGACAACACAAGATCGCCAGAAGAACCATGCTGATAAGAAAAGAGTGCACCGAGAGTTTAAAGTGGGGGAGAATGTGTACTTGCGTATTAAACCCAAAAAGAGAACTCTTTATGCTGGAAGTTGTGCAAAACTGGCTCCTAGATATTGTGGTCCTTTTGAAGTATTAGAAAGGGTGGGACCAGTGGCTTAAGAACTGGCCTTACCACCCCATGTTAGAGTTCATGATGTGTTTCATGTTTAGTTATTAAAAAGATATGTTCATGATGGTTCTCACATAGTTGATTGGAATGTTGTACAAGTGGAACCAGAAGGGGAGTTTCTGCCAGAACCGCTTCAAATATTGGAGCGGGAAGAAATTGAATTGAGAAACAGAACAGTAGCAAGAGTAAAGGTGCAGTGGAAGCACTTTACTGCTGAAGAAGCTACCTGGGAAAGAGAAGCTGCAATGATGGAAAGATATCCATTTTTGTTTGAAAAATGAACTCTAGTAGTTGAATAACAACACCGAGGATGGTGTTTATTTTCAGAGGGGGAATATGTAACACCCCCAATTTATGTGTTTGAATTTCAAAGCTAGACATTTGAACTTTAATCCTAAGGGGAGTGGACCCCAAAGGATAAGTAATTTTTGAATGTAATTAAATATTTAATTTGAGGAAATGAATAAAATGAATTGTGCAGATTGACCAAAATGAGATTTATGAGATCACTTGCTAAATTCATGAGGATGGATGAGGCAATTATTTCCCCACAATATTTCAAAAATCCTTGAAAGAAATTAATTCTAATTTAGATTCTTGAGGAAGAATCTAAATTTCCCCAATGATGAGGAAAGTAGTTGGGAAGAGGTAAAAAGCTGGAAAAGCTGAGGAAAAGCATAAAACAGCTTTAAAGAATCCCTAAAATGGGAAGCCTAGGCAAACAGGAAGAAAAGCATCCTGCTATTCTGGACGCAGAATTAGAAACATGCTTTGGGGAACAATATCTTAAATAAGCTGCTCCTAAACAGATTAGTGGTTGTTCTGTGGTGGAGGTGATCTCAGCTCGGGGGTGAGTTCTGGGAGACAGAAGGACTCTAAGGTTGGGAGGTTGGTCGACTGCATGAGTGGTATGCATTTAAATTTATTTGGTGTTTATACTTCTGTGGTATGAATTGGCTACATATAATTGTTTGATTTTATGTTAAAATTTTAATGCTACATTCAAAATAATTAATCATTAGGAATGTACCTTCATAATTCTGTATAGTTGTAGGCAAGAAAATCTGTAAAGTAGAATCCCACAGAAACTCTAAACCAAGGTTGGTTTAAATCTGGGGATACATATTTCCTTCACAGATGATTCAGCTGTAAGATACTATTAGTATGCAACTATGAGTATCATTAGTTAAATTGAGGAGACATTCTCCAAATTTTCTAAATTAATACTTAAGTTAAATGCTGGAGAATCTTAGTAATTCATAGTTCACCAAACTGTAACTTTAATCTGTCTCTGGAAGAATTGAAACAGTGAGAAATGAATGTATGGAGTGCAGAAGTAATTATTTAGTTCAGTACTAAGAATAGAGATTTACAATAAATTCAATCGTTGTGTATTGAATGAGAAAGACAAGATTTCATAGACTGACTTGAAGGTCAATATATCATTCATAAGAAAACAGAAGCCCAACAACAAGTTAAGGCTGTAGATAATAAATTTATTATACATTAGAAGGAAACAAATATCCATTGGCATGAAACTGCTTATTAGTACCTAAAGGAATCATCCCTACATTAGGGGATAATACTATTAGCTGAAAGAAGCTAAGTAAATAAGAAACATGCAGATTTACATCAGCTATAAGTATTATAGTCTATCAAATAAAAGGGTGTATAGTAGATTATTGTACATGCTATGATATTTTAGATATAAGTATGGAATTAAATATTCATACAATACCTGTAAATAAATTTGGGCAAATTAGTAACCAAAGGTATAGAACAGAACTATTAATATTTGTACCATTTCACCATAGAAGAAGAGACTGGGAGACTGTTACTATCAAAACTGCCAACTAGTGTGATTTGAGAATCACATACACAGACCTGGTACAAGAAAGCCTTCCTAATACAAGAATGATATAGACAGAACCATTTCTGAACACCATAATAAAAATGAGGAGTATAAGAATACAGGAAATTAGACTTCAACACTGAGAAAGAGCAGTACATTATCCATTAAAGTATTCTGAGGTTCATAAACGAATACATGATCTGAAAGTTACAAGACAATAAAATACACAGAAGGTGAATAAACTACTATCAATAAGTAGTTAACGAGATTCAATTCAAAAAGAATAACAGAACCCATAAGATTTTAATGAGGGTATAATGACAGAAGTACATATATGCAAAAATTGAAATGATTCAAACCCTGTGGCCTGAGAACCATCTCAAAATGCCACTGGAGCAGATATAAATAAGTATTCAGTGTCGAGACTTAATAGTCATAATTGTAAAAACTTGTACAACTTTATTAATACAAATTTTAAGTTGTCTAACAAGTATTGTATAACCATACGGATTTCCTCTATCCAGTGTTCGGTGAATACCGACCTGCAAGTGTGAGACGGAGCCAACGTTAATGTCAAAGGCAACAACTACTCACGGTGTCAATATAAGGGAGTAAGACGTAAGTCTTATGTTACCTGCAAGAGTCAAGAACTCGAAATTAATTATAATGCCAAACGTGATGAGGAGGAATAATATAAGCAAGGATAAAACGATGACTGGGAAAATGGTAGTACCTGGTAAGGGAGAGATTCCAATCCATCCATAGCCTGTAACGTATGAACAGGAAATTGTTATAAATAAATACAAATTTAAGGTTGATGTTCAAAAACGAATAACAAAGAAATATTTGCAAACAGTATGAGTTTCGACCTACACAGTTCAAGAAGAGAAACGAACCAGAGCGTCGCTTTAGCACCAAAGAAATAAACCCCGAGGAACCATCGGTGAGTGTAAGGAGAGGATAACCTCTGAACCCAAGAGCAGTCGGTCAGAACGAGCTCTTGAGAATTCGCAGAAGAAAATGCCAATTGCATGGATTCAACACGCACCATCTAACGCCTGGAAAACGAAACAAAAAATTCTCTACAAACCAGCATAGTAAAAAGGTGAGACGCGACGAAATCTCAACAAATTGTTAAATGCAAGTCAAATAGGAACAAAATGATGGCATATGGTTCATCTAAGTCCCATAATCGTAGCAAGGGCTCGAAAAAAAAGGGAGAGTAAAATTTAATCAGAAGATTGAACCCATGTTAAACTGTAAGAACCGAACGATTTCACCCTACGACAATTTCATACCTAAAGTGGTCATGTTAGTGCTGAGATACGCCATAGACGGGGTCGAATTTCGTTCAGTGGTTATGCAACCAAGTTTTCTCTGTCATGAACAAACCAGAACGCGCAGAAAGAAAAACGAAAAAAGAACCCTGAACAAATTAACATGTGAAATTATATCCGGATTGATCGATAAAACCTAAAGCCACAAATGAATCAGCGTCGTCCAACTGGCAAGATCTGATGGAAGAAGCCACGGGTCGAAGTGTTAATGAGCCAAGTACCTCCTGCATTAAATATTTAACCTAACGGGTAATGCCATTGAATGTCAAGTTGGACTGGCAGTGTCGTAGCATTTCTTGGGCGACAAGTTAGGGTGACGGGAGTAACTAAGAGCGACGTGGAACAAATTCACGTGACCACAAATGGACAGAGACCCGTTACAATCTATGTGGCGAAAACTAAAATTTATATGTGAGCTACGTGGAACGGCATTTCCGTCTCCAAATACATCTACGAGAAATCAACTCACAAACTCGTAATACGTGGAAGCCAACACACACACAAAATCAATTGGAGATAGAAACAAGTACGAGAGGACAATTAAGTCGACATGAATACTATGTACGTAGAGCTATAAACATAGGTCAAATTAATTTCATCATGAGTTATATGCCATCCACAATTGAAGACGTGGAGTAACACATCTAGAAGTCTAAGTGTTTTCATATGGACCCATTGCCAAATACAAACGTGGTTAACATGTGAACCCAAATCGATTTCCATCTATGTCCCTTAGATATACGATTATGTCAAACATTTACAATCAAAAGTGGGACATATAAAGTGGGTGGATATATATATATATATATATACAAACCCATTCGGTGTTATGATAATTATGGTTATGGGTGTTACAATTTTATTTAATTCCCATATGGGTTACAAGTCAAATGTATTCACGTGTAATGGGATATACTTGATACATGGGAATAATTCAAAATTGAGAAAACATTTCTGATCAGACCAGATCTGTAAGGTAATAGCATAATCCCTTGCTAGAATTTAACTTGAACAAATGAATGGAAAAAAAAAAAATTGGGAAGTAAAATAGGAGGTGTGACAAATGGTATGAAAGCCCGATTTATAAAACTGGGCTGGTGACATTCTGCTCACTGTTGCTGTGTGTTCACTGTATAAAATTTTTTCTGTGGAAAAAAAAAAATAAAAAAAAATAAAAAATTATCTTCACTGATCTATGTTGTGTAGTGTACAGTGGTGCTGAAATGGCAGAAGGTGATGAAATCTATGTTGATCTGCGTGATGAGGATAATGCACCAGATCCCAATGCACCCATGATGGCTATGTTACGGGAATTGCAACAAGAGTTGCCTGAGATAAAAAGCCAGAATGACAGGTTGTCATTAGCCAGTGAGGAGCAGGAAAAGCTCATCAGGGAACTAACTTCGCGGAACAGCCAAGAAGGAAAAGGTTCCAGAAAGAGGAAACCTGATGAGTCTAATGAGGAATATGTTGTTCGACATCAGAATAAAAAGAAAATGGAATTACAGGGAGAATTCCAAAAGATTAAACCTCCCTCCTATGATGGGGAGAAGGAGGAAGATGCTAAAGCCTGGTTGCTGAATATGATTAAGTATTTCCAGGTCTATGAATATGAAAGCAATCTGAAGGCAACATTAGGTGTTTACCAGCTACAAGGTAAGGCTACCTTGTGGTGGGAGGAGACAAAAATGGTTCATGCCATTGATGAAAAGACAGTCACCTTGGAAGATTTCCAGGTTAAGTTCAAAAACCGTTACCTAAATGAACGTTACTATGATGATAAAGCCAAATAATTTCATGAACTTAGACTGGGACAGCTCACTATTGATGAGTTTGTTACTAAGTTTACAAATCTATTGAGATATGTACCCTACATAAGGGAAGAAGAGGAAAAAGTACAAAGGTTTCTGAATTTTTTGCCTGCTGTATACAAAGAGAAAATCAAGTTTGACAACCCAAAAACAATGGAAGAAGCTGTTAGAAAAGCCAGATTATATTACCAACAGTACAAAGGAAAAAATGAACAGGGGAAAAGATGGGTAAATAAGAATGAGTTCAAAGGGAGGAAATAGAAACCAGCCTATTTGAAGAATTTTGGCAGAGATCATCAGCGGAAAAATTTTAATAAACCCAAAGAAATTCAAACTGCTCAGTCCCAAGTGGCCTCAAAACAAATAGATGGAGACAGTAGGAAGGAGGGCACAGTGAAAATGAGAGAACCTCTAAAATGCTGGGGATGTGGAGAACCCCATCTGTTGAGATATTGTCCCCATCGAAACATTCAGATGATTATGAGAGATCGAGAAGACACCACAGTAAATGACATAGCCAGAAATATACCAACTATCAGTGCAACCTTTGAAAATCGACAAGCAGATCATCAAGCTACCATGGTGGAAATGGAGGGTAAGATTTCTGACCTATCTGTTACTGTTCTGATTGATGCAGGTGCTTCTTTGAGTTACATTAGTCCCGAAATTGTAGAAAAATGTAATCTTAAACCTGAAAAATTTCAGCAGTCATGGTTGGTTTAGCTGGCCACTGGAACTAAGAGAAAGGTAACACATAAACTACCCCGAACAACAATCAAATTAAATGAATTTCAAATAGAAGTAAATTTGAACATTCTACCCTTAGGTTCATATGATCTACTGATAGGAATTGACTGGCTGGAAAATAAGAAAGCTTTGATGAACTGCTGGGACAAGACCTTACATTGTGTATATGAAGAAGGGAAACCTTTTATCCACAAGGGAAAACCAAAACCTATCTCGGTGAGACAAATATCAGCACTACAATTAAAAAGAACAGCTAGAAAAGGATATAAAGTTTATGTTGTGCATGTGGAAGAGATAGAACAAAAAACTGAAGAAAACCTACTGGATGTATTACCAGTGATAAGGGAATTTAAGGAAGTTTTTCCATATGAGATCCCTCATCTTCCCCCCAAAAGAGAGATTTATTTTTCAATCGATCTGGTGCCGGGAGAAGTACCTGTTTCCCGAGCCCCTTATCGAATGAATCCTCCTGAGCTTATGGAACTGAAAATGAAATTACAAGAACTGTTAGATAGAGGGTATATCAGACCGAGTGTGTCTCCTTGGGCAGCGCCAGTACTGTTCGTGAAAAAGAAAGATGGAAATTTTCGGATGTGCATTGATTATCGTCAATTGAACAAGTTGACCATTAAAAATAGATACCCTTTGCCTCGAATTGATGACCTTTTTGATCAAGTGAGAGGAGCTTCAGTATTTTCGAAGATTGATCTAAGGACTGGTTATCACCAGCTTAGAATTAAAGAAGAAGACATCAGCAAAACATCCTTTCGAATTAGGTATGGTCACTATGAATTTGTAGTCCTACCTTTTGGTTTGACAAATTCCCCTGCCAAATTATGTGCCTAATGAACAGTGTGTTAAAAAAGTACTTGGATAAATTTTTCCTTGTGTTTATAAATGATATCTTAGTCTATTCAAAAAGTGAGGAGGAACATAAAGAAAACTTGAGGATAGTATTGCAAACTCTGAAGAAAAACTAGCTATATGCCATGTTTAGCAAATGTGAATTCTATAAAGATACGATCCAATATTTGGGTCATATTATTTATGAACAAGGCCTTCCTGTTGACCCTGAAAAGATAAAGGCAATCAAAGAATGGCCTGTGGAAACTGATGTTTCAGCAGTGAGATCATTCATGGGGATTGCAGGCTATTATCGCAAATTTGTGGAGAGGTTTTCTGCCATAGCACATCCCATCACGTCATTAAAAAGGAAAGGTGTCAAATTTGAGTCGACTGAAAAATGCCAAAACAGTTTTAACCAACTAAAACTGAAACTTACTACAACCCCTATACTGAAAATTGCAGATCATGATAAAGAATTTGTGGTATGTACGGATGCCTGTAGAGAGGGATTGGGAGGAGTTCTTTTGTAGTAAAATTCAGTTATTGCCTATGAATCTAGGAAACTGAAGATACATGAATAGAATTATAGTGCCTATGATTTAGAATTAGCAGCTGTTATCCATGCTTTGAAAATGTGGTGACACTATCTTCTTGGAAAAAAATTTACATTGATGACTGACCATATTAGTCTCAAATACTTCTTTTCCCAAACTGATTTGAATGCTAGACAAGCCAGATGGCTGTCTTTTCTAAGTGTTTTTGATATGGACATAAAACATATCAGAGGGAAAGAAAATAAAATTGTTGATGCATTGAGCAGAAATGCTTGTCAGAATATCAATAGCATTGGAAGTAGTGCTCAGATTGAGGTAGAAGATTTGGTGAAAGAGGCAGCAAACCAAGATCCAAATTATGAAACACTCCTGGTGAAATTATAGAAAAAGGAGAAAACTGATTTCACTCAGAACCAAAAAGGGCTGATCTGCTATAAGAAAAGATTGTATATTCCCAAAGTAGAGAGTCCTTAAAAAGGGAAATTTTGGATGAATACCACAAATAGCCATATACAGGACATCTAGGATATCAGAAAATGTTAACAGCCGTGAAAAAGAAGTTTTTTTGGCCAGGAATGAAGAAAGATGTAGTAGAATATTTAAGTAGATGCATGGAATGTCAACTAGTCAAAGTTGAGCATCAGCATCCTGCTAGGCTTTTAAACCCTCTGCCGGTTGCAGAATGGAAATGGGACACAGTTTCCATTGATTTCATAACAGGATTACCCAAAACCAAACACCAATATGATTCAGTAATGGTAGTAGTAGACACTTTAACAAAATCTGCACATTTTATACCAGTGAAATCTACTTTCGGAACAACTCAAGTAGCGAATGTGTTTTTAAAGGAGGTAGTAAGACTCCATGGGGTTCCAAAGGTGATTTTTTCTGACCAAGATGCTAAGTTTACAGCAACTTTTTGGAAAGGGCTATTTGGAGGGATGGGTACTAAATTGAATTTTAGTACTGCTTACCACCCTTAGACAGATGGTCAGACGGAAAGAACTAATCAAATTTTGGAGGACATGCTGAGAATGTATGTGATCGATAGACCATCAAAGTGGGAAGATTGCTTGCATTTAGCTGAATTTGCCTATAATAACAGCTACCAGTCCTCCATCAAAATGAGTCCGTTCGAGGCACTATATGGAAGGAAGTGTCATACCCCTTTGAGCTGGAGTCAGCCAGAAGATAAATTAATGTTGGGACCAGATGCTTTACAAGAGATGGAAAGAATTGTCAAACAGATACAAATAAACATAAAGACAACACAAGATCGCCAGAAGAACTATGCTGATAAGAAAAGAGTGCACCGAGAGTTTAAAGTGGGGGAGCATGTGTACTTGCATATTAAACCCAAAAAGAGAACTCTTTATGCTGGAAGTTGTGAAAAACTGGCTCCTAGATATTGTGGTCCTTTTGAAGTATTAGAAAGGGTGGGACCAGTGGCTTAAGAACTGGACTTACCACCCCATGTTAGAGTTCATGATGTGTTTCATGTTTCGTTATTAAAAAGATATGTGCATGATGCTTCTCACATAGTTGATTGGAATGTTGTACAAGTGGAACCAGAAGGGGAGTTTCTGCCAGAACCGCTTCAAATATTGGAGCGGGAAGAAATTGAATTGAGAAACAGAACAGTAGCAAGAGTAAAGGTGCAGTGGAAGCACTTTACTGCTGAAGAATCTACTTGGGAAAGAGAAGCTGCAATGATGGAAATATATCCATTTTTGTTTGAAAAAATGAACTCTAGTAGTTGAATAACAACACCGAGGATGGTGTTTATTTTCAGAGGGGGAATATGTAACACCCCCAATTTATGTGTTTGAATTTCAAAGCTAGACATTTGAAATTTAATCCTAAGGGGAGTGGACCCCAAAGGATAAGTAATTTGTGAATGTAATTAAATATTTAATTTGAGGAAATGAATAAAATGAATTGTGCAGATTGACCAAAATGAGATTTATGAGATCACTTGCTAAATTCATGACGATGGATGAGGCAATTATTTCCCCACAATATTTCAAAAATCCTTGAAAGAAATTAATTCTAATTTATATTTTTGAGGAAGAATCTAAATTTCCCCAGTGATGAGGAAAGTAGTTGGGAAGAGGTAAAAAGCTGGAAAAGCTGAGGAAAAGCATAAAACAGCTTTAAGGAATCCCTAAAATGGGAAGCCTAGGAAAACAGGAAGAAAATCATCCTACTATTCTGGACGCAGAATTAGAAACATGCTTTGGGGAACAATAGCTTAAATAAGCTGCTCCTAAACAGATTAGTGGTTGGTCTGTGGTGGAGGTGATCTCAGCTCGGGGGTGAGTTCTGGGAGACATAAGGACTCTAAGGTTGGGAGGTTGGTCGACTGCATGAGTGGTATGCATTTAAATTTATTTGATGTTTCTACTTCTGTGGTATGAATTGGCTACATATAATTGTTTGATTTTATGTTAAAATTTTAATGCTACATTCAACAGAATTAATCATTAGGAATGTACCTTCATAATTCTGTATAGTTGTAGGCAAGAAAATCTGTAATGTAGAATCCCACAGAAACTCTAAACCAAGGTTGGTTTAAATCTGGGGATACATATTTCCTTCACATATGATTCAGTTGTAAGATACTTCTGATCTATTAGTATGCAACTATGAGTATGATTAGTTAAATTGAGGAGACATTCTCCAAATTTTCTAAATTAATACTTAAGTTAAATGCTGGAGAATCTTAGTAATTCATAGTTCACCAAACTGTAACTTTAATCTGTCTCTGGAAGAATTGAAACAGTGAGAGAATGAATGTATGGAGTGCAGAAGTAATTATTTAGTTCAGTACTAAGAACAGAGATTTACAATAAATTCAATCGCAGTGTATTGAATGAGAAAGACAAGATTTCATAGACTGACTTGAAGGTCAATATATCATTCATAAGAAAACAGAAGCCCAACAACAAGTTATGGCTCTAGATAATAAATTTATTATACATTAGAAGGAAACAAATATCCATTGGCATGAAACTGCTTATTAGTACATAAAGGAATCATCCCCACATTAGGGGATAATACTATTAGCTGAAAGAAGCTAAGTAAATAAGCAACATGCAGATTTACATCAGCTATAAGTATTATAGTCTATCAAATAAAAGGGTGTATAGTATATTATTGTACATGCTATGATCTTTTAGACATAAGTATGGAATTAAATATTCATACAATACCTGTAAATAAATTTGGGCAAATTAGTAACCAAAGGTATAGAACATAACTATTAATATTCTATCAATTTCACCATAGAAGAAGAGACTGGGAGACTGTTACTATCAAAACTGCCAACTAGTGTGATTTGAGAATCACATACACAGATGCGGTACAAGAAAGCCTTCCTAATACAAGAATGATATAGACAGAACCATTTCTGAACACCATAATAAAAATGAGGAGTATAAGAATACAGGCAATTAGACTTCAACACTGAGAAAGAGCAGTACATTATCCATTAAAGTATTCCGAGGTTCATAAACGAATACATGATCTGAAAGTTACAAGACAATAAAATACACAGAAGGTGAATAAACTACTATCAGTAAGTAGTTAACCAGATTCAAGTAAAAAATAATAACAGAACCCATAATATTTTAATGAGGGTATAACGAAAAAAGTACATATATACAAAAATTGAAATGATTCAAACCTTGTGGCCTGAGAACCATCTCAAAATGCCACTGGAGAAGATATAAATAAGTATTCAGTGTCGAGATTTAATAGTCATAATTGTAAAAACTTGTACAACTTTATTAATACAAATTTTAAGCTGTCTAACAAGTATTGTATAACCATACGGATTTCCTCTATCCAGTGTTCGGTGAATACCGACTTGCAAGTGTGAAACGGAGCCAACGTTAATGTCAAAGGCAACGACTACTCACGGTGTCAATATAAGGGAGTAAGACGTAAGTCTTATGTTACCTGCAAGAGTCAAGAACCCCAAATTAATTATAATGCCAAACGTGATGAGGAGGAATAATATAAGCAAGGATAAAACGATGACTAGGAAAATGGTAGTACCTGGTAAGGGAGAGATTCCAATCCATCCATAGCCTGTAATGTATGAACATGAAATTGTTATAAATAAATACAAATTTAAGGTTGATGTTCAAAAACGAATAACAAAACAATATTCCCAAACAGTATGAGTTTGACCTACACAGGTCAAGAAGAGAAACGAACCAGAGCGTTGCTCTAACGCCAGATTAATAAACCCCGAGGAACCATCGATGAGTGTAGGGAGAGGATAACCTCTGAACCCAAGAGCAGTCGGTCAGAACGAGCTCTTGAGAATTCGCAGAAGAAAATGCCAATTGCATGGATTCAACACGCACCATCTAACGCCTGGAAAGCGAAACAACAAATTCTCTGCAAACCAGCATAGTAAAAAGGTGAGACTCGACGAAATCTCAACAAATTGTTAAATGCAAGTCAACCTGTAACAAAACGATGGCATATGGTTCATCTAAGTCCCATAATCGTAGCGAGGGCTTGAAAAAAAAGGGAGAGTAAAATTTAATCAGAAGATTGAACCCATGTTAAACAGTAAGAACCGAACGATTTCACCCTATGAAAATTTCATACCTGAAGTGGTCATGTTAGCGCGGAGATATGCCATAGACGGGGTCAAATTCCGTTCAGTGGTTATGCCACCAAGTTTTCTCTGTCATGAACAAACCAGAACGCACAAAAAGAAAAACGAAAAAAGAACCCTCAACAAATTAACATGTGAAATTATATCCGGATTGATCGATAAACCCTAAAGCCACAAATGAATCGGCGTCGTCCAACTGGCATGATCTGATAGAAGAAGCCACGAATCGAAGTGTTAATGAGCAAAGTACCTCCTGCATTAAATATTTAACCTAACGGGTAATGCCATTAAATGTCAAGTTGGACTGGCAGTGTCGTAGCATTGCTTGGGCGACAAGGTAGGGTGACGGGAGTAACTCAGAGTGACGTGGAACAAATTCACGTGACCACAAATGGACAGAGACCCGTTACAATCTATGTGGCGAAAACTAAAATTTATATGTGAGCTACGTGGAACGGCATTTCCGTCTCCAAATACATCTACGAGAAATCAACTCACAAACTCGTAATACGTGGAAGCCAACACACACACAAAATCAATTGGAGATAGAAACAAGTACGAGAGGACAATTAAGTCGACATGAATACTATGTACGCAAAGCTATAAACATAGGTCAAATTAATTTCATCATGATTTATACGCCATTCACAAGTGAAGACGTGGAGTAATACATCTAGAAGTCTAAGTGTTTTCATATGGACCCATTGCCAAATACAAACGTGGTTAACATGTGAACCCAAATTTATTTCCATCTATGTCCCTTAGATATACGATTATGTCAAACATTTACAATCAAAAGTGGGACATATAAAGTGGGTGGATATATATATATATATATACAAACCCATTCGGTGTTATGATAATTATGGTTATGGGTGTTACAATTTTATTTAATTCCCATATGGGTTACAAGTCAAATGTATTCACGTCTAATGGGATATACTTGATACATGGGAATAATTCAAAATTGAGAAAAAAATTCTGATCAGACCAGATCTGTAAGGTAATAGCATAATCCCTTGCTAGAATTTAACTTGAACAAATGAATGGAAAAAAAAGAAATTTTGGGAAGTAAAATAGGAGGTGTGACATTCATTTTCTATGCTAGTTTGTGTGTAGCATGTGAGATAGTGCTAAGAGTTGTGAGAGCTTTGTGCTATGTATTGTTACATGTTCTCTATCATTATAATATACAGATAGTTGGGGGTTTTCAGCTATTGTCTTTCCCCATTACATACTGTGTTATATGTGTGCTTGATTATGTTTTAATGTGCGCATGTGACTGCTTCTATTTCCGCAAATTGATGATCAATTGTAGAAGAGGTTATGTATTATGCATGAAGCTTAAATAATGTGTAATCAGGATAATCTCAGTGAATAATTAAGCTATTATTCAAATTTCTACAAATAACTCATGCATCTGTGAGTTGAGAGTTAAACAGATGAGTTTGATTTCAAGGGCAATGTACTATACCAAAATACCAAAATACTTCACAATACCAAAATACTTCACCAAGCTCACCCAATGTCAGGATAAGCTTGGAATTGTTGGTGTTACAGTTGTCGAAGACGATATCGTCATCCTAGAAATTCTAGGTCTTCCCAAGAGCTCGCACAGCTACCAAGATTTAGGAAATGGGGGCTAGAAGGTACCAGAGTTAGAGTTTTTATGGTCTGACTTGGTGCAATAAGAGAAAAGGTGGAACACCAAAGATGGGACCTCATCCAAAGAAGTGGAAGGGGATTTTCCATTATCTAGTAAAGAAAAAAAGTCCAAGCGAAAGAAGTCCCAAGGCAAGTATGAAAAGAAGAAAAACTTATCCATGTAAAGTGATTTCACTTTCACAAGTTTGATAACTATGCCAAGAAATGTCCACAAAGGAAGGCAAGTAAGAAGGTTCCTACAGTAGCAGTAGCAGGTGAAGCTCTAGCTGCACAATTCAAGCTTGATTTTACTCTCATTGCATGCATGAGAATAATAGTAATGGGAGACATGTGGTATCCCAAGAACAGTTCCTTGGTTTGTATGACATGGAATAGAGATCTCTTTGTTAACTTGGAGGAGAAAGACCTCAAGAAAAACATAGAGTTTGAAGATGATGGGAGGTATAAACCGATCGATATCTGTAAAATTAATTTCGAGAGGGAGTTTGGATCTCCCTCTCAGACTCATATATGTGATATATGTTCCATGAGTAAATAATAATCTTGTTTCATCGCGGTATTGGAAGATCGTGGATATGATGTGATATTTAGCAAAGGAAAGGTTTTCCTTAGACACATATTCACAGGACAGATGAAGAAGATCAGTGTGTGAGTCAAGAACCTATATTCACTTGAGGTACAAGATGCATGAAAACCCTTGAGGAGCAAGGAAACACTTAGAGACTTGGTGATTGAGAGGGATCATGAATTACGTCTCAACATGCAGCCTTAGAAGTAGTCTCAGCAAGGTGTGGAGCAACCATAATTCGAGAAGCAGAGAGGAGGCCGAGTGGAGACATCCACTAGAGTAGAGACCTATAGTAGGGAAGAATTTTTAACCAAGTGGGCAAAAGGAGTACATGAAACCATGCCTATAGGTGAGAAGTAGGGTGATGTGAAGAAATAGTCCCAATAATGAAAAATTTTGGGCAGGATCCATTAAGGTTTTTTTGGTCTCTTGGATGATTACCTTGCTATGAGGGCCCACAGTATTCAGTAGTAGGAGGATCAATGGAATTCATATGACGAGGAGTGCAGAGAAGTGTTGAAAGTAAAGCAAGAGGCTCAATAGCAGAGTCAGAAGAAGCACAATTTTCCTAGTAGATAGTTGCAGACACAATTGATTCAATTTGTTTATTCTTTATGATTTTTAGTTGTGGATGTTGTAAACGCAAAAACAAAAATAAGAAGTGTTACATGCATAACATTGTAAAGGTATTGGATGAGAATATATGTGAATCCATTTCTTGTTAAGAGGGAATGTTGAAAATGGAAACAAGAAATATTGAAAATGACACTAAAAGAAATTCAAATTTAATTTCCCCTTGAAATAAATTATAATAAAATTTCAATTCCACATATCATGACAACTTGTACGATTTAACTAAGTTAGTATGACTTATTTGGTTCAATTAATTCGAGTTGAGGGTCTAAATTGAGTCCGGTAGAGTGGTTCCTACTTTTCTGGAGCCCTCGTTGAGATTGTTTTGAGTTGTAATTAATTAATTCAATTTATCCCATCTAAAGTCAGTTTAACTCATTTCAACTATTGGAGGAACTAGTGGAAGGTGAAAGTGTGGAAGTCGAACTCGAACCACACTTAATGATTGACCAAAGAAATGATATATTAGACATAAATAAATCATGTATGTGTGAAGTCAGAGTTTCCTAGTTGATATTGGAGTTTAAGGGCAGTGTACTATCAATTGTATATTCATCCAAATCGTATAGTTGGTTCATGGAGTTAGATGAAGGTCCTTTATGGATTGCACAATATTATATATGGATTTCCCTAATTAACAAGGGCTAATTACCCAAGGAAATAGCACAAGGAAATAACGACTTCGGATAGATAAAATTTGGCTAAGCATTGGCCTAGTCTTGTCTAGGAAGCAGGGAGATAGATTAGATAGTGTAGGGGTTTCTGAGGCTTGAGAAGAGAATTGTAATATTCTCATATGTTCTAACTAATGCAATATACAATTAGTGGGGTTTTTAGTTGTGGATTTCCCTAGAAAATATTTGTGTAATGTGTTGATTTAATTCTTTCTCTTGTATGCTTCATGATTTCATGATCATTTAAATTGGTTTGCATAATTGGTAGAGTAGATTCCAGTGTATCATTTTAGAAAATTACAATTAGCAGTTTGAATCTACAACGAATTTACAAATTCCTAGCGAGTGCAATGGTTTTCAAAGCTTCGTCCATCTACTCAGATCTATGTTTAAACTTAATTAAACTAATTTTTATTAATACATTTATCATTTTTTGAAAATTAGTGAGGATGAAAGTCAATGCCAACAAAACAAAAATAATGATTTTCTCAAATAAAAGGAAGCAAAACCAACATGTATTCTTGTTTGAAGGAAATATTATTGAAGAAGTAAATTAATAGAAGTACCTCATGATTGATTTCAACAACAAGCCTAATTGGGAGGACTACAAAAAGAAGAGAATATTACGAGGGTGGAGAACATTATATGCTCTTTAAAACAGACAAAGAGAGGGAGATTTATGGAATTGGAAAATGATTAAAGTTCTTTTTGAGCTCCTAGTTTGTCAAGTGATATTATATGGGTGTAAACTATGGGCTAGCATCATTCTTGTCTCAAAATGGAAGCAAATTGAGAAAATCCAAAATGCTTGATCATGAGAAAGTTCAAAATAAAAGTTTTGGTTCCTTATTAGGTAATGATTAGTGAAATAGGAGTAGCTCCAATCGAAGAAATATCTATGGTGTGTCCCATAAGGTACCTAAAAGGAGTCAAGCAAATGGGAGTAGGTAGATGGCCTAAAGTTATCTTCAATGAAGATACAAGTGAAAGAAAGAAATCATGGATGAAAACAAACAACAAATGGATGCAAAAATGGAATATTTACCTCCATGCTTGTCCCACACATAGTAAGGAGTTAAAAAAATTTGTTATCAAAAAGTTCAGTAAATATATATGGGGAAAAGAGTTAGGAAAAAAGAATAAGTACTTTTCTTAGGAATTCAATCCCACTAGTGACATCGAAAAAAATTAGTGCATTGGATTTAGCATTCCATCTCGCATCAACTTCAGTGCCAAATGGGTAGGTGGAAAAGACCTAAATAAGCTTGGGAAAAATGGGTGTGTAATTTTTGCACTTCTCGGGTAGTGGAATAGGAAAAACATTTCATTTTGGAATGTGATGCATTCAAAGATACAAAAGACAATTACAACAGTATATTAACATCAGTTTCATGGCATTGTATTTTCAGGGACACTTAGAAGGTTGGGTCACGTACTATAGAATCTTAGAAGGTTGGGTCACCAAACTCTTAGAAGGTTGGATCTACTCATCATTAATTTGAGTAATAAAAATATTGAATTTAAAAAATCCAAAAGAAGGGAGGCTCTACGTCCCATATACTATTTTTCGTCTACTAGAAGTTCAAATTTCATTTATTCATTCATTTGATTTAATCTTAGAATAAATAAATTATTAAAAAATATAAAGAAAAATAAGTTTACTATTGTATAAACACGCTTATTATATATTTTAAATCATTTAATAATTTTTAATTGCACATAGAGGCACTCTACAACCCAGTATGGAAACGATTAAACATGTAAACACATAAACATCTAAAGGTAAACTTAAATATAAACATAAAGGTAATGTTTAACATTTAACATTCAACCTAGTATCGAGGTAGATCTCACATAAAAACGTAAACAATTAAACATAAACAGATAAACAACTTACATGTTTAACATTTAGCATTTTTAATCTAATGTTGGCCTATTTAAAAATCAATCCAATGATTATTATGTATAAGCACAATATAAATTTAAAATATAAAGAGTTTTACTAACACTCACAAATATAAATAAACTAGAGGTATGGTAAAGGTTCCCATCTGATCTTGATAAGCTACTTAGAATTCTTAAGGATTTCTTCTCTGCCATGGGTATGTCTGTTAACACTGACAAAAAAAAAGTTATGATTATCAAATCCAAGAAGGACACTTACGCTAATTTCATGTATGAAAATAGTAACTTGGAGGAAGTGTCTTCTTACAAGTACCTAGGAATTGATATTCATCACAAGCTCAAATGGAACTATAGCATTCAGAAAAGGATAAAAGGGGGGTGGAAAGCTTATTTTGGTCTTGAAAATAATTGTAAGACGGAAAACCTCGTAATGTGGGATAGAAAGAAGTTCCTGTTTGAAAATTTAGTCACTTCTGTTATCTTATATGGATGTGAAGTTTTGGGTTGCAGCATCTCTAGAGAATCCTGGAGAAATATTGAGCAAATCCAGAAGTGTTTTATAACTTATAACCTTAAAATTAAAATAAATACACCCTATCCTATTCTCCTTATAGAAGTGGGTCTTTCCCCTATCGAGAGCCTAGCTATGACTAGGCTTCTGTTGTACAAGAACAAGCTCAATAGCATAGGAGACCATAGACTTCCTAAGCTAGTTTTAAATTCTAGCCAAAACCACCTAAGGCTTAAACGAGGATGGTATAAAGACACCAGGGCCTCATTAAACCATTGGGAGAGCGATGATAATGTTGCATTAAAAAACATTAATAACATTAAAAAAATTGTTACTTCTAAGTTCAATGAAAAAATGTGGTGTGAGAAAGATCTAGCAGCTAAAAGAAAATTAAGATATTATAAGGAGGTCATCAACCCCACCCTAGAATATCAAAAGTGTCTCTCTATTTTAACTAGCTCAAAGAAGAAAATTAATATAGTCAATATTAGAACAAACTCTCATGAGCTCCATAGTGAAACATGTCGTTGGACAGTTTCTAAAACACCATGGATGGAAAGAATCTACCATATCTGTGAGAATATGAACATTGAGGATGAAAATCATTTCCTCTTAGAGTGCCCCGAGGACAACCACATTAGAGCTCAATTTCATAATCTTTGTTACAATACTGACCTTCCTAGACTTCTAAGGTGTCAAAATTATAGTGAGCTCGAGAGGCTTCTCTCCAAGCTTTTTGAGCATAGGAATAAAATCTTAAATCAAACTAAATAACTCTTTTCTTTAGGTCCGATAGACCAAATATTGGTCTAAGTGGACGTTAACAATCATCGTCATCATCATCATCAAATAAATAAAAATATAAATAAACTAAAGGTATGTTAAATAGAAAAACCCTCTTTTTATATTTACTCCATAAATCTCTTTATATTTAAAAAAAAACTCAAAAATTTGATTTTATGTAGGTGAACTTAATCGGAAAAATACCATTTTAATAGGATGGGCTAAATACCATGGGCCAAATACTATATTTATAAAAGAGGTATAAAGAGGTACGTTAAATAGATAAAAATATATCAAATATGATTACAAATAAGCATCTAATTATATACTAAGCCTATGGGCCAAATACCATGGTAGATAAAAGATGTATGGTAAATAAATAAAATATAAATAAACAAGACATATGGTAAATAAATTAAATTTAATAATTTTGGATCCAGAAAGTTTGTATTTGAATACACTACATGGATTAATTATCTCATGTAAAAACTTAAAGTAATTTTTAATATTTAACATTTAATCTAATTAATTTAATGTCGGCCTCAATCAAAAATCACTTCTTCCCTACATATATAAATTTAGCAAGGCCAAGAGAAAAATAATTTGTGAGAAAAGATTTCACGAGCTTTGCGAAGTGGAAAATAAAATTTGTGGAAGAGGATCTCAATTTGAGTACGAAGATCTCAGTTTGAGTACGTGGAAAATAAAATTTGTGGAAGAGGATCTCAATTTGAGTACGAAGATCTCAGTTTGAGTATGAAGTGCCATTGATTTTTAGGTTTGATTTCTATTGCTCTTGCATTTTATTTTATTTTTTAACTTTTTACTTTTACTTTTTCATCTACTTGACTTTATAGATGTCATTCTTGAATCACTCTTACCACCAAATTAGGATAATTTAATTTCTGCCTTGGGTAAAACCTTGTCTTGCTTTTAAAAAATTATTTCTAAATATGTATAAAAGCACCAAAACCCATTTAACTCACGATCTATAAGTCACACATTTAATCATTAACTAAGCTGCTTAATAGATCCAAAATTAGAATGGTTAGTCAACTTACTCTTCTTACTAATCGGGGACATATCTCTATATATCTAAACTGATTCTTCAATTTGTATTTACAACCCATTTCGACTTCCAGGTTCAAAACGAAGCACGCGAGTCGGTAGGAGGCCAAATATAAGCGAGGGTTCGAACTTAGCCGAAGTCAATCTATTTTTAACTCTCTGCAGGTACAATCCATGACAGTTGGTGAAGACTGTAAATATGTTTTCGATCTTGCTATTTATGATCCATATAGCTCAAAGGGTTTTGCATTTGAGATTTCCCATAAATTTGACTTTGGGGATTTTGTGATATTGTGAAATACTCTAATGTTCAGGGTTTTGGGATATTTGAGCTTTTCCTTAATTTTGAGTTTAGAGTTTAAGATATTGTGAAATAGTCTCGTGTGCTTTTCCTTAATTTGGAGTTCTGTTTTTTCGGATATTGTGAAATAGTCCTGGTCAAATCCGATTCATTAATCGCAACTGTTCAAATGATCACCACATGTATATAAATGGGTTTACAGCTATGTGGGGCTTGGTCAGACGACTGATACAATTAGTTTTCATTTGTGATTTAATATATCTGCGTTTGATGTTAGGTGGTGATTGGTGACTTGGTCCAGACGGTATTATACTCTGACGGTATTATTATCACTTTGTTTTATCAATTATGCAAATCGATAGGTAATTTTAGAATACGGACTTGTATTCATTTTAGAATAAATAATGAAAAGTTTTTAAAAACTTTTTAGTTAAATAATAGATCTTTAACTTACATTTTTCCTGTTTTACCACTAACCCTAATGAACAGTGAGGTAGTTTCTGGTTTATCATTCCTTTTATTAATTCTATAAATTTAGTTTCCCATTAAAAGATCCGTGGAGAGTACATCTTTCACACATAATTGAAAACAGCCTTGAAAGTGCTCCCAATCTACATAAGTGTACGGTCAAGATAAATAAATATCATTATAATGCATTTTTAGAAAATCTCTTAAATAATGGAAGGATCCAAAAATAAATTTATACCATGAATATCACAAAATAGCTAATAATAAAAAAAAATAATAATCTATTTAGTTTAACAAAATTATTTTTTCCTATTACCCAGCCACTTTGGAGTTTGAAAAATTAGTTAAGCCACTTTGGAGTTTCAAAAATTAGTTTTTATATAAATATAAGATAGTCTCCCCCACATTCACCATCTACCTAAGAAGCATTGTCAAAGTAAGCCAAAGGTCTTGATAGCTCCACCACAAATGTGTGGTCTATGAGATTCAAATATTTCCGGAATAAGGTCATAAATTTCCAATGAGTTTGAAGCCATGATTGAAGCCTTATCCTCTATGATTACATGGTTTTGGGTAATTAAATCTCCCAAGTGATAATGGGAAGAAGATTTCTAAGCTTCTTAAAATAAATATTTTCCCACCAGTATTGCCATACTCAAAATACACTATATACATTGCCATATTAGATTAAATACAGAGATCTGAACGTTGTTCCACATAGCAGTGATAAAGGCACACTCCAAATAAAGATGGGTAGTTGTTTTTCCTGTGACTTTACATAAAGAGTGCCAGCTCCTACCAAGGAAACTCAAGGAGATGTGATCTCCTTCCACCACCAAGCTAACTCTGAAGGTTCCTTGTTTTGCATAATAAACAAGTAACCAATTTTGGGAGTAATTCCCCAGGGGTGGAATGAATTGGAGTAACTTCTTTTTTATTTCTAATTGTTGCTATGCATGGCTTATTCCACTACACTCAATTACTTCCGAATGAGTCATGTTCGTCAACAGATATACATTCTCCATCTGCTTGCGTGTATAAAGAGAGAATGGCTTCACACCCCCTGAAGCTGATTTGTAGCTATTTTCCATATTGTTCAGTATACATTCACACAGTTCTGTACACAACAAATTGCTTCCCTGCAGTTCGATTCTCTCTGTCCAACTGCTAGTGATTCCTTAACGCGTATTATATTGATTTCAAATTTCGTGACAATGAAGAAACAATATCCTGCTGCGAGTGATGAATAATCCTTTAACTCTGTGATTTTGGTGCACATTTCTATGGAAAAGGAAATCTTAAAGCAATGACTTTTAACTGACCTGCTGACATTTTCATCCAGCGATTGGAATTTGAATGAATTCTGATCAGATCCACATTTCATTCTCACAATCTCAGCAGCTGTTGAAGTAAACTTGTTCGCAATGTTGTCATTACAAAATATCATATAAAGAAACATGTTTAGGAAGCAACATCTTTTTATGTATCGAATGAAGAAAATATAGTCTAAGATGAATGATGTGTAATAATTTTTTTTTAATGTGTAATATTTGCAAAATTTTATTTAAAATAAATGAATTTGAAATATTTTTAATATTTAATATTTTAAATGAATTTGGAATATTTTTAGTATTTAATATATAATAATAATGTAAAGGGGCACTGTAAAGATCATGATGTGTAATGAAAAGGTCTCTAAGGTTATTTTTAAGCCAAGGCTCTCATTGTAAAACTACCATCACTTATCTATCAATTATTATTTAATATGTATAAATACACTTATAATTATTGCACATTCAATTCTGGTTTAACATTTGATATCAAAGTTGCATGTTTGTTGCATCCAATAAGAACTCTTCATACATCACAACCATTGGTTTGGAATTCTTTTCAAGAACAAGAAGGGGTTGATTGTTGGTAAACATGTACTACCATTGTCTTGTTGGGTTTTCACACTCACCCTACATATCTTTTTTCACCATCAACCTCTTCCTCGATAACTCACATTTCCCTTAAAACTATGCCACTAAGACCACATTACGAGGCCATTGAAGCACACCGCAAGCATTTGTTTTTCTGAAAAATGTGCCTCTCACGGGTGCTCATCTTGGAAAATGCCTCACATATCCTTCATGCACATTCATATACATGTCTCCACCTTTTAAACACTTCTTTTACCCTCAGGATGCTCACACATCCAATCCTGTAGAAAAAAAGGGAAATCATATAACATCTTGTAGCAATCTTGTAGTAGTCCTATAACATCGTGTACCACTATCTAAACATGATGTATTTTCTCCAGGAGCTTTATTTTTTCCTTTCGGGATTGAATAATGGCATCCAAGCTCTGAATCCATGAGTGGGGAGGACCAAAGGCCACTCTAGACCCACCTCTCCTTCACTACAAATACAAATATGCAATTAGAATTAGAAGACATTTCAACAGTTAAATATCAATGATTTTTTTCTAATATAATGTACATGGATTTTATTTCTAAGGATAAGTTTCCTTGAATGATAAAAAAAGGTGATTCACCAATGCAAAGCATATTAGACCTGATTCTTGAATGTATGCTTTCATAGGATTTTAACCACATGCATTGTTGTTGAAAAGATCAAAATTCATTTTTCAGAGAAAATTTCAACATTCTCGAAGTAGAGTATTGATTTACGTTATGTGAGTAGACTAGCACTTTTCATTTCTACAATTACTGTAGTCTTTACATTCCTAGAACTAGTGTCAATCTTTACATTTGGATGAATAAAAAAAGAAGAAATATTTAGGACGAACCTAGGGCCATATGAGTCCTTCGGAGACTGAGGAAATGTTCCAACACAATTATAGGATGGATAACTGTACCTTTATCCTTGATCACTCAAACTTGTACTTCTTCGAGGGATTAGAGGGGATGTAATGGAGACCCTCAATATGTTTTCTAGTGGAGATACTTCCAGTTGACCTATGATGACATGAATACAATATTCAAGAATAATTCAAGGGCTACGAGGAAAATGGGAAGGTCATTTTAAGGCCTTGTTAACTCTTCTCCATCCACCTCAACCATCAAACATGGGATAGGTAGTATATTGGAATATTTCAAGAGTGAATATTTGCATACATTTTCCTCGGAGATGGACATTATGAAAATTAAAAGGAAGAAAAACAAAGAAAAAGGGGACTAGCCATATATTTCCCTAGATGCACAAATAGGCATCGTAGAAATGAGTTCCCACTGAAAACCATAGATTTCTTCTCTATCTATGAGGAAAACCATGCAACCGATAATGTCCCCCTCTTCTAGACCTAAAGGTTGTATGAAAAGGAGCAGATAATTGCTTGAAAAAAATATTTTTCATCACCAAGAGGATGCCCCAATGTTCTCCACCATATCAATAGGGAATTTAAGGTGCATAATGTCCTCACAATTCAAATAAACATGCACCTTTCCAGCCTTCATACCATCCAACTCATCCATCGTGATCCATGACCTTTACTTGGTCGTATGATCCTCAATATCTCCCTTATTCTATCAACCCACCTTTCTATCAACATCAACCTCACCCTCCTGAATGCAGAAACCATTCAGAAGGATGGAGGCCTCATACAACCCAATCTCTTGTCTTAATGTGTCTCAATCTTAGCCACAAATATCTCACAACAACCAGCCTAATCAACCTGAACTACCTTCCCAACCCAATCTAAACCAAAACAACAAGCAGGAACTACAAGCTTAAACTGGGGAAATATCATATCTTGCTTATGTTTTGGAGATCCAAGAGATCAATATCCAGCCTGGGACGGTACTCTGGAATACTCACCCACCTTCTCCACCTGAAGGACTTGAATAATAGAAGGAATATGGTACCCTTTAGGCCAATGTGCCTCCTTATCCTAAAAGGTTGATCGAACCTAAATAACACACCCTAGAAGAGGTTGAACTTATGGGAGAGTTGAATAAATTGTGTTTTATAGTACCCTTTCTCTAGGCCATCAAGTATGTCCGCATTTACAACAATATTATCAAGTAATATTGTTTGAAGAGGCCTAGAAGTAGAAAAACAGATGCTCCCACTATCAATGTTGTTGGGCAGTTGTATGATCTCATGGTTGGGAGGGTGATCTTCCCAATGTACTTGGATCCTAGTAGCCCAGTAGTAGATGTGCACATTAATAGAGTTGTGGTCACTAATAACTTGATTAACCTTGGGTCTAAAATCAACCACAGAGGAGGATAAATTCTTCCCTTAACGATATTGTAAAATAAAAATTGCAAAAGCAACTAGATGCACGGTTCATATACCCCATTTCAAATAGTGAATGGGTGTCCTATAATGTCATAGTACCCAGAAAAATGGGAAGTGGAGAATTTTTTTCGATTATAGAGAACTTAACAAGGCTATAAATAAGGACCATTTACCACTGCCTTTCACTAATCAAGTCCTAGATGGCCTTGCATGGAAGAATTTTTTTTCCTTCTTAAATGGATTTAGTGGGTATAACAAAATTGAAATCAATCGTAAGGAAAAAGTTAAGAAAATGTTCACATGCCCATGGAGGACTTTTTCATAGAGGTTCCTCTTACTTAGTTTGTGTAATTCTCTTATTACTTTCTAGAGGGAAGTATTGAGTATATTTGTTGACCCTGTGAATCAGAATATTGACATATACATGGATGATTTCACCCCTCATGGGAGAGATTTTTCGGAAGCCCTTTCTAATCTATGTAAATTATTTAGAAAATATATTGAGATCAATATTTCATTGAGTCCCGATAAATGTGAATTTGTAATGAATGCAGGGACTGTCGTAGGCCATTTCATATCCAATGAAGGGATTCAGGTTGACCCAATCAAAGTTCCCATCATTAAAAATGTCCCTATCCATAAAAAAAAAATTGATATCAAAAGCTTCCCTAGGCTGGTTGGATATTAAAAAATATTCATCAATGGATTTATTAAGTTAGCCTCACCCATGTTCATATTTTTGGCTAGAGATTCAAAATTTTGTTTGACAAATAAGTGCCAAGAGGCATTCGAAATGTTCAAATAAAAATTTTCCACTGCGCCCAACCTTAGAGGCTCCAATTGGGAATTTCCTTTCCATATCCACACAGATGCATCAGATAAAGTTGTAGGAGTAGCCTTAGGAAAAGTGGAGCAAAAATTTCCATATGCAATGTGCTTCATTAATAAGAACCTTTCCAAAGTTTAACTCAACTATACAGTCACTGAAAAGGAGACCCTAGCTGTGGTGCATTCTTTGAATAAGTTTAGGTACTATATTACTAGATGTCAAGTATTTTTTCATATTGATCATGCAACCATTAAATATTTATTGAATAAACGTGATGTCAACGTTAGAATCATTATATGGTTGTTATTATTACAATGATTTAATCTAACTATTGTTGACAACCGATTAAAGGAGAATGTGGTTGCATATTTTTTTCAGGACTAGCCTTGCCTATAGGAAATGAGGAGATTGTAGATGATCAACTTCCATATGAACACATTTTTTCCGTCTCAGTGATATCTCCATGGGTTTGTGATATAGAAAATTACTTCGTTTTATAGGAGGTTCCCTCCTAATATATGCTCCAGGGAGAAGAGAAAGATTGTTAGGAAGAGTGAACCTTTCACTTGGATTGGGTGAAATGTATTCAAGTTGGGGCTAGATCATATTTTGATAACATGTGTGACAGAGGAGGATGCCTTTGACATCCTCTCATCATGCCATCATGGGCCTTGTGGGGGTCATTTTGCTGCTAGAAGGAAAACATTAAAATTTGTACAAGTTGGATACTATTAGCCTACTCTACATAAAGGGGAAAGGAGGTAAACTTTAGGTGTGATGAGTTCGAAAGGATGGGCAAGGCTACACCCAATAATGAGATGTGCCTATAACCTCAAGTGACTCTAGATCCATTTGAGAAATGGTGGATGGGTTCATTATGCCCATTGATACCTCATCTCAAAAAAAATATATATCATTGTGTGATTCATTTACTTTACCAAGCGGGATGAAGAAAAGGTAATAAATGTATAAAACAAGAAGAGAGTGGTTGAAATCCTAAGGGAACACATATTTTACAAGTTTCATTTTCTGAGTGAGTTGATCACTGATTAAGGGATGCAGTTCACCTAAAATCTGATTGAAGACACAATGGAGCAGCACTAGATCAAACAAAGTAAATCCACATCCTATAAACCTGAGGAAAATGGGAAAGTGGATGTCAAATAAATCCTTGGAGAAAATTTTGAACAAGGTTCTTAGGAGCAACAAAAGGGATTGGGCAGATCAACTTGTAGAGGCCACTTGGTCCTACAATAATACCACGAAAACCACAACTAGATTTACCCCATTTGAATTGATTTATGGAAATAAATCCCTATTGTCAATTGATTTTGAATAAAATACCTTGAGTATGGTACAAAAATTAAATTTATACCTCACTACAGCACAACGAGAATGACTTCTCCAAATCAATGGTTTAGATGAGTTCAAATTACGGGCTCTCATGCATAGTAAGGCAGTCAAATTACAGAGGAAGGTTTGCCATTAAAGACACATTAGAGAGAAAGCCTTTGAAGAGGGCGAGTAGGCCCTCATTTATAATTTAAGGTTCAATCGTTTCAAATTTAAATTGATGACAAGGTGGTTGGGCCCCTGTCTAGTGGAAAAATGTTATGAAAATTGGTCTGTCCAAATGAGAACAATTGATGAGGAAGTATTCCATTGATTGTCAATGGTTATTGGTTGAATTTATATAAGAATACTTTATCAAAAGAGGATTTTATTAGTTCAATAAGTAAGGAGATAAATTTAATTGTGGGCCTCACAACCCTCTATCCATACAGCCTCTGATTCGCAAGAGAAGGAAAATAAAAAATAAAACAAAAAAAGAGAGAAAAAAATAATAAATATAAAAAAATAACGAATAAAACTTCTAGGTGAAAACCTCAATGAGAAACCTAAGGTCAAATATAGAGTTGAAAACCTCCAAGAGGCATCCTAGGAGAAAAAAAGAAGAACAGGAAACATAAAAAAAATCCCTAGGTGAAATCCTCCTTTGAGGTACCTTCGAGAGGCATCCCAAGAGAAAAAAAAGAGGAAAAAAAAAAAAAAAAAACCGAGGTAAAAACCTCCTTTAAGGCACCTAGGGGATGCTTGTAGAATTAAAACCTCTCTAGAGGCATCTTGCAGGTCCCCCCCCCCCAAAAAAAAGGAGTGAAATATATGATAAAAGAGGAGGAGAAAACAACGTAGAGGTAAAGGAGCGCTTACACTAGTTCTTCTAGAAAATCTTTGCAAGGTTCCAATCATAGTTAAAGAACAACATCAAAGGGAATTAGGTGGTCCACATTCCACTTTTACACTTCCCAAGATAACCTCCTCAATATATTTTTTCACTCCATCCATCTCTCTACATTACTCCATTATTAGGCACCCCACCTCAATTATTCCTCAATCCTTCAGTTGCTATATGATTATTTTTAACTAGTATATAGGATTGACTAGAATTACTACAGGATTGAGATCAACATAGGAAAATGGTAATATGTCATGTTATTCTTGGGGAAATGACGGGATAGGTTCAAAATGCCTCCATCACATTTCATCAACATCACTTAGCCATTCATTCCATGAAAAACTTCACCCTTGTTCATGAAAAAACTCTATTTTTTTCGACTTCTTCACAGATTCTCACCACCATTATAGTTTCCAGTCCCTTTCAATAGGCTCACCATGAATTATAAAAGCCTATGATTATATTCCTCAAAGTAGATTGTGATTTTTTAAGGGTCTATGTGACGGCTACAAGAAACAAATCCAATCTTGTAGGAGCCTACACAAACCGTATATAACCATAGCCAAAAACACATGGCAGCTATTCAATGAAACTTTGCCATTCAGAAGCATTGAGAGATCATCCTTAAGATATGAGGAGCACACAACGCTCACTAGGAGAAGATACTGGGGAATTTATCACCTTCAACAAGATTAGATCGATCCTTGAAGAACTTATATCAGAAGACTTCACCCATACATACACACAATAGAGAATACTTATAAAAAAATTATATGTTTTGTGCATAAAAGGACTAGTATGAGAGATAAAACCACCATAGGCCAACATATCCATATCTAAAGTAGCATGCATGCATTAACATTAGATAAAAATCACCAGGAAGTCTCAATTAGGACACTCCTTGCCTCTTCCTCTAAGTGAATAATGGTTCAAAATTATTTTTTATGGATGAGGGAAAAATATTATAGGATGGAGGTGGCTAGTAAACTTAGCCAACCTCACACATTTAAATTGCAATTCACTAACCTTTCATGAAATTTGGAAAATTAAAATGAAAGGGGGGGTAATGAGTATGAGGAGTGGGCGAAAAGGGTCTGAAAAATGAAATATGTGTATGAAAGGTAGGAGCCAACTCACAAAGTGTGTTGATCCTAGTACCACAAGAGGAAATAAAAAAGGATAGGTGTGATGTTAGTTGTACGAAGAATCCCATTCCAAAAATTAATGGAGAGGCCACTAAGGCATTGAGAGGTGAGATAACTATAAGTAGGGGGTCCCTAAGGTGCTAGAGAGAAGTTACTTGGTCAACTAGGAGGTGTCACAAGGTGAAAAGTAAGTATTACAGGATCATAGGAATATGCTATAATATTATAAAACAATGGCTACAAGATGAGGCCAAGAAAGGAAATATGGTCATAATTGACAAATGGCTTCCTCCAAATACCCAAAATAATTAATAAATAACTTTGGGAAGAGTAAGTAGTGTTTGTATCACCAAATTTCATTATCAAGAGGATTTAACTAAAATTCCACCTCTGTAGACATCTTGTAGAAAATCCTTATCAAATTTTTTTTTGTGAGATTGGTAGGAATACATCTTCAACATGTCAAACATATCACCCAAGTTAGGGTGATAAATTAAACCAGTGACTTCATGTCACTCGATCACCATCTATGCAAGACACCATGGACAAATCCCTGTAGAATTGAGTTTCTGAAAAAATTATGCAGGAGGCAAGGTGAAATCTGGCATATTCTACTTGAATTTTTTCCTATAATTCTCTTGTGGAGGAGATTTGAACCTGTGACTTGTTCATTGTAACACCGCCAATTTATGTGTTTGAATTTCAAAGCTAGACATTTGAACTTTAATCCTAAGGGGAGTGGACCCCAAAGGATAAGTAGTTTGTGAATGTAATTAGATATTTAATTTGAGGAAATGAATAAAATGAATTGTGCAGATTGACCAAAATGAGATTTATGAGATCACTTGCTAAATTCATGAGGATGGATGAGGCAATTATTTCCCCACAATCTTTCAAAAATCCTTGAAAGAAATTAATTCTAATTTAGATTTTTGAGGAAGAATCTAAATTCCCCCAATGATGAGGAAAGTAGTTGGGAAGAGATAAAAAGCTTGAAAAGCTGAGGAAAAGCATAAAAAAGCTTTAAAGAATCCCTAAAATGGGAAGCCTAGGCAAACAGGAAGAAAAGCATCCTGCTATTCTGGACGCAGAATTAGAAACATGCTTTGGGGAACAATAGCTTAAATAAGCTACTCCTAAACAGATTAGTGGTTGGTCTGTGGTGGAGGTGATCTCAGCTCGGGTGTGAGTTCTGGGAGACAGAAGGACTCTAAGGTTGCGAGGTTGGTCGACTGCATGAGTGGTATGCATTTAAATTTATTTGGTGTTTCTACTTCTGTGGTATGAATTGGCTACATATAATTGTTTGATTTTATGTTAAAATTTTAATGCTACATTCAACAGAATTAATCATTAGGAATGTACCTTCATAATTCTGTATAGTTGTAGGCAAGAAAATCTGTAAAGTAGAATCCCACAGAAACTCTAAACAAAGGTTGGTTTAAATCTGAGGATACATATTTCCTTCACAGATGATTCAGCTGTAAGATACTTCTGATCTATTAGTATGCAACTATGAGTATTATTAGTTAAATTGAGGAGACATTCTCCAAATTTTCTGAATTAATACTTAAGTTAAATGCTGGAGAATCTTAGTAATTCATAGTTCACCAAACTGTAACTTTAATCTGTCTCTGGAAGAATTGAAACAGTGAGAAAATGAATGTATGGAGTGCAGAAGTAATTATTTAGTTCAGTACTAAGAACAAAGATTTACAATAAATTCAATCACTATGTATTGAATGAGAAAGACAAGATTTCATAGACTGACTTGAAGGTCAATATATCATTCATAAGAAAACAGAAGCCCAACATCAAGTTATGGTTGTAGATAATAAATTTATTATACATTAGAAGGAAACAAATATCCATTGGCATGAAACTTCTTATTAGTACATAAAGGAATCATCCCTACATTAGGGGATAATACTATTAGCTGAAAGAAGCTAAGTAAATAAGAAACATGCAGATTTACATCAGCTATAAGTATTATAGTCTATCAAATAAAAGGGTGTATAGAAGATTATTGTACATGCTATGATCTTTTAGACATAAGTATGGAATTAAATATTCATACAATACCTGTAAATAAATTTGGGCAAATTAGTAACCAAAGGTATAGAACAGAACTATTAATATTCTGTACCATTTCACCATAGAAGAAGAGACTGGGAGACTGTTACTATCAAAACTGCCAACTAGTGTGATTTGAGAATCACATACACAGATGTGGTACAAGAAAGCCTTCCTAATACAAGAATGATATAGACAGAACCATTTCTGAACACCATAATAAAAATGAGGAGTATAAGCATACAGGAAATTAGACTTCAACACTGAGAAAGAGCAGTACATTATCCATTAAAGCATTCCGAGGTTCATAAACGAATACATGATCTGAAAGTTACAAGACAATAAAATACGCAAAAGGTGAATAAACTACTATCAGTAAGTTGTTAACCAAATTCAAGTCAAAAAGAATAACAGAACCCATAAGATTTTAATGAGGGATAATGACAGAAGTACATATATACAAAAATTGAAATGATTCAAACCCTGTGGCCTGAGAACCATCTCAAAATGCCACTGGAGCAGATATAAATAAGTATTCAGTGTCGAGACTTAATAGTCATAATTGTAAAAACTTGTACAACTTTATTAATACAAATTTTAAGCTATCTAACAAGTATTGTATAACCATACGGATTTCCTCTATCCAGTGTTCGGTGAATACCGACCTGCAAGTGTGAAACGGAGCCAACGTTAATGTCAAAGGCAGCGACTACTCACGGTGTCAATATAAGGGAGTAAGACATAAGTCTTATGTTACCTGCAAGAGTCAAGAACCCAAAATTAATTATAATGCCAAACGTGATGAGGAGGAATAATATAAGCAAGGATAAAATGATGACTGGGAAAATGGTAGTACCTAGTAAGGGAGAGATTCCAATCCATCCATAGCCTATAATGTATGAAGAGGAAATTCTTATAAATAAATACAAATTTAAGGTTGATGTTCAAAAACGAATAACAAAACAATATTCCCAAACAGTATGAGTTTCGACCTACATAGGTCAAGAAGAGAAATGAACCAGAGCGTCGCTCTAGTGCCAGAGTAATAAACCCCAAGGAACCATCGATGAGTGTAAGGAGAGGATAACCTCTGAACCCAAGAGCAGTTGGTCAGAACGAGCTCTTGAGAATTCGCAGAAGCAAATGCCAATTGCATGGATTCAACACGCACCATCTAACGTCTGGAAAGCGAAACAACAAATTCTCTGCAAACCAGCATAGTAAAAAGGTGAGACGCGACGAAATCTCAACAAATTGTTAAATGCAAGTCAACCTGGAACAAAACGATGGCATATGGTTCATCTAAGTCCCATAATCGTAGCAACGGCTCGAAAAAAAAGTGAGAGTAAAATTTAATCAGAAGATTGAACCCATGTTAAACAGTAAGAACCGAACGATTTCACCCTACGACAATTTCATACCTGAAGTGGTCATGTTAGCGCAAAGATACACCATAGACGGGGTCGAATTCTGTTCAGTGGTTATGCCACCAAGTTTTCTTTGTCATGAACAAACCAGAACACGCAGAAAGAAAAACGAAAAAAGAACCCTGAACAAATTAACATGTGAAATTATATCTGGATTTATCGATAAACCCTAAAGCCACAAATGAATTGGTGTCATCCAACTGGAAAGATCTGATGGAAGAAGCCACGGATCAAAGTGTTAATGAGCCAAGTACCTCCTGCATTAAATATTTAACCTAACGGGTAATGCCATTGAATGTCAAGTTGGATTGGCAGTGTCGTAGCATTGCTTGGACGACAAGGTAGGGTGACGGGAGTAACTCAGAGCGACGTGGAATGAATTCACGTGACCACAAATGGACAGAGACCCGTTACAATCTATGTGGTGAAAACTAAAATTTATATGTGAGCTACGTGGAACGACATTTCTGTCTCCAAATACATCTACGAGAAATCAACTCACAAACTCGTAATACGTGGAAGCCAACACACACACAAAATCAAGTGGAGATAGAAACAAGTACGAGAGGACAATTAAGTCGACATGAATACTATGTACGTAGAGCTATAAACATAGGTCAAATTAATTTCATCATGAGTTATACGCCATCCACAAGTGAAGACGTGGAGTAATACATCTAGAAGTCTAAGTGCTTATATGGATGCATTTCCAAATAAAAAGTATGAATATGTGAACCCAAATCGATTTCCATCTATGTCCGTTAGATATACGATTATGTCAAACATTTACAACTAAAAGGGACATATAAAAGTGGGTGGATATATATATATATACAAACCTATTCATATAAGTATTAATTATGGTTATGTGGGTGTTGCTAATTTTATTTCATTCCATATACAGCAAGTCAAATGTATTCACGTGTGTAATGGGATATACTTCGATACATGGGAATAATTCAAAATTGGAGAAATTTTTTTTTATCGTAATTCGTATCCGTAATGTAATAGCATAATCCCTTGCTAGAATTTAACTTGAACAAATGAATGGAAAAAAAGAAAAAAAATTGGGAAGTAAAATAGGAGGTGCGAAAAATGGTATCAGAGCCCAAGTTATAAAACTGGGCTGGTGACATTGTGCTCACTGTTGCTGTGTGTTCACTGTATAAAAAAATTTCTGTGGGAAAAAAAAATAAAATGATCTTCACTGATCTGTGTTGTGTGGTGTAGAGTGGTGCTGAAATGGTAGAAGGTGACGAAATCTATGTTGATATATGTGATGAGGATAATGCACCAGATCCGAATGCGTCCATGATGGCTATGTTGCGGGAATTGCAACAAGAGTTGGCTGAGATAAAAAGCCAGAATGATAGGTTGTCATTAGCCAGTGAGGAGCAGGAAAAGCTCATCAGGGAATTAACTTCGCCGAACAGCCAAGAAGGTGAAGGTTCCGGAAAGAGGAAACCTGATGAGTCTGATGAGGAAGATGCTGTTAGGCATCAGAATAAACAGAAAAAGGAATTACAGGGAGAATTCCGAAAGATTAAACCTCCCTCCTATGATGGGGAGAAGGAGGAATATGCTGAAGCCTGGTTGCTGAATATGATTAAGTATTTCTAGGTCTATGAATATGAAAGCAATCTGAAGGAAATATTAGCTGTTTACCAGCTACAAGGTAAGGCTACCTTGTGGTGGGAGGAGACAAAAATGGTCCATGCCATTGATGAAAAGACAGTCACCTGGGAAGATTTCCAGGTTAAGTTCAAAAACCGCTACCTAAATGAACGTTACTATGATGATAAAGCCAAAGAATTTCATGAAATTAGACTGGGACAACTCACTATTGATGAGTTTGTTACTAATTTTACAAATTTGCTGAGATATGTACCCTACATAAGGGAAGAAAAGGAAAAAGTACAAAGGTTTCTTAATTGTTTGCCTGTTGTATACAAAGAGAAAATCGAGTTTGACAGCCCAAAAACAATGGAAGAAGCTGTTAGAAAAGCCAGAATATGTTACCAACAGTTCAAAGGAAAAACTGAACAGGGGAAAATATGGGTAAATAAGAATGAGTTCAAAGGGAGGAAACAGAAACCAGCCTATTTGAGGAATTTTGGCAGAGATCATCAGAGGAAAAAGTTTAATAAACCCAAAGGAAGTCAAACTGCTCAGTCCCAAGTGGCCTCAAAACAAATAGATGGAGACAATAGGAAGGAGGGCACAGTGAAAATGAGAGAACCTCTGAAATGCTGGGGATGTGGAGAACCCCATCTGGTGAGATATTGTCCCCATCTAAACATTTATATGATTATGAGAGATCGAGAAGCCACAACAGTAAATGACATAGCCAGAAATATACCAACTATTGGTGCAGCCTTGGAAAATCGACAAGCAGAACATCAAGCTACCATGGTGGAAATGGAGGGTAAGATTTCTGACCTATCTGTTACTGTTTTGATTGATCCGGGTGCTTCTTTGAGTTACATTAGTCCCGAAATTGTAGAAAAATGTAATCTTAAACCTGAAAAATTTCAGCAGTCATGGTTGGTTCAGCTGGCCACTGGAACTAAGAGAAAGGTAACACATAAACTGCCCTGAACAGCAATCAAATTAGATGAATTTCAAACAGAAGTAAATTTGAACATTCCTCCCTTAGGTTCATATGATCTACTGATAGGAATGGATTGGCTGGAAAAGAAGAAAGCTTTGATGAACTGCTGGGACAAGACCTTACAATGTGTATATGAAGAAGGGAAACCTTTTATCCTCAAGGGAAAAACAAAACCTATCTCGGTGAGACAAATATCAGCACTACAATTAAAAAGAACAACTAGAAAAGGATATCAAGTTTATGCTGTGCATGTGGAAGAGATAGAACAAAAAACTGAAGAAAACCTACTGGATGTATTACTAGTGATAAGGGAATTTAAGGAAGTTTTTCCAGATGAGAGCCCTCATCTTCCCCCCAAAAGAGAGATTGATTTTTCAATCGATCTGGTGCCGGGAGCAGTACCTGTTTCCCGAGCCCCTTATCGAATGAGTCCTCCTGAGCTTATGGAACTGAAAATGAAATTACAAGAGCTGTTAGATAAAGGGTATATCAGACCGAGTGTGTCTCCTTGGGGAGCACCGGTGCTGTTCGTGAAAAAGAAAGATGGAAATTTTCAGATGTGCATTGATTATCGTTAATTGAACAAGTTGACCATTAAAAATAGATACCCTTTGCCTCGAATTGACGATATTTTTGATCAAGTGAGAGGACCTTCAGTATTTTCGAAGATTGATCTAAGGACTGGTTATCACCAGCTTAGAATTAAAGAAGAAGACATCAGCAAAATAGCCTTTCGAACCAGGTATGGTCACTATGAATTTGTAGTCCTACCTATTGGTTTGACAAATTCCTCTGCCACATTATGTGCCTATTGAACAGTGTGTTAAAAAAGTACTTGGATAAATTTTTCCTTGTGTTTATAGATGATAGCTTAGTCTATTCAAAAAGTGAGGAGGAACATAAAGAACACTTGAGGATAGTATTGCAAACTCTGAAGGAAAACCAGCTATATGCCAAGTTTAGCAAATGTGAATTTTATAAAGATAAGATCCAATATTTGGGTCATATTATTTCTAAACAAGGCCTTGTTGTTGACCCTGAAAATATAAAGGCAATCAAAGAATGGACTGTGCCAACTGATGTTTCAGCAGTGAGATCATTCATGGGGATTGCAAGCTATTATCGCAGATTTGTGGAGAGGTTTTCTACCATAGCACATCCCATCACGTCATTACAAAGGAAAGGTGTGAAATTTGAGTGGACTGAAAAATGGCAAAATAGTTTTAACTGACTAAAACTGAAACTTACTACAACCCCTATACTGAAAATTGCAGATCCTGATAACGAATTTTTGTTATGTGCGGATGCATGTAGAGAGGGATTGGGAGGAGTTCTTTTGCAGGAAAATTCAGTTATTGCCTATGAATCTAGGAAACTGAAGATACATGAACAGAATTATAGTGCCTATGATTTAGAATTAGCAGCTGTTATCCATGCTTTGAAAATGTGGCGGCACTATCTTCTTGGAAAAAAATTTACATTGATGACTGATCATATTAGTCTCAAATATTTCTTTTCCCGAACTGATTTGAATGCCAGACAAGCCAGATGGTTGTCTTTTCTAAGTGAATTTGATATGGACATAAAACATATCAGAGGGAATATCAATAGCATTGGAAGTAGTGCTCAGATTGAGGTAGAAGATTTGGTGAAAGAGGCAGCAAACCAAGATCCAAATTATGAAACACTCCTGGTGAAATTATAGAAAAAGGAGAAAACTGATTTCACTCAAAACCAAAAAGGGTTGATCTGCTATAAGAACAGATTGTATATTCCCAATGTAGAGTCCTTAAAAAGGGAAATTTTTGATGAATACCACAAACATCCATATGCAGGACATCCAGGATATCAGAAAATGTTAACATCCCTGAAAAAGAAGTTGTTTTGGCCAGGAATGAAGAAAGATGTAGCAGAATATTTAAGTAGATGCATGGAATGTCAACTAGTCAAAGTTGAGCATTAGCATCCCGCTGGGCTTTTAAACCCTCTACCGGTTGCAGAATGGAAATGGGACACAGTTTCCATGGATTTCATAACAGGATTACCCAAAACCAAACACCAACATGATTAAGTAATGGTATTAGTAGACACTTTAACAAAATATGCACATTTTATACCAGTGAAATCTACTTTCGGAACAGCTCAAGTAGCGAATGTGTTCTTAAAGGAGGTAGTAAGACTCCATGGGGTTCCAAAGGTGATTGTCTCTGACCGAGATGCTAAGTTTACATTAGCTTTTTGGAAAGGGCTATTTGGAGGGATGGGTACTAAATTGAATTTTAGTACTACTTACCACCCTCAGAAAGATGGTCAGACGGAAAGAACTAATCAAATTTTGGAGGACATGCTGAGAATGTATGTGATGGATAGAACATAAAAGCGGGAAGATTACTTGCATTTAGCTGAATTTGCCTATAATAACAGTTACCAATCCTCCATCAAAATGAGTCCGTTCGAGGCACTGTATGGAAGCAAGTGTCGTACCCCTTTGAGCTGGAGTCAGCCAGAAGATAAATTAATGTTGGGACTAGATGCTTTACAAGAGATGGAAAGAATTGTCAAACAGATACAAAGAAACATCAAGACAGCAAAAGATCGCCAGAAGAACTATGCTGATAAGAAAAGAGTGCACCGAGAGTTTAAAGTGGGGGAGCATGTGTACTTGCGTATTAAACCCAAAAAGAGCACTCTTTATGCTGGAATGTGTGCAAAACTGGCTCCTAGACATTGTGGTCCTTTTGAAGTATTAGAAAGGGTGGGACCAGTGGCTTAAGAACTGGCCTTACAACCCCATGTTAGAGTTCATGATGTGTTTCATGTTTCGTTACTAAAAAGATATGTGCATGATGCTTCTCACATAGTTGATTTTAATGTTGTACAGGTGGAACCAGAAGGGGAGTTTCTGCCAGAACCGCTTCAAATATTGGAGCGGGAAGAAATTGAATTGAGAAACAGAACAATAGAAATAGTAAAGGTGCAGTGGAAGCACTT
The DNA here is from genome assembly GCA_034641835.2 of Pinus albicaulis. Taxonomy (NCBI): domain Eukaryota; kingdom Viridiplantae; phylum Streptophyta; class Pinopsida; order Pinales; family Pinaceae; genus Pinus; species Pinus albicaulis. Next base: position 141,696 of record JAXQQM020088384.1, read on the forward strand.
TAATGCTGAAGAAGGTACCTGGAAAAGAGAAGCTACAATGATGGAAAGATATCCATTTTTGTTTGAAAAATGAACTCTAGTAGTTGAATAACAACACCAAGGACGGTGTTTATTTTCAGAGGCGGAATATGTAACACCCCCAATTTATGTGTTTGAATTTCAAAGCTAGACATTTGAACTTTAATCCTAAGGGGAGTGGACCCCAAAGGATAAGTAATTTGTGAATGTAATTAAATATTTGATTTGAGGAAATGAATAAAATGAATTGTGCAGATTTACCAAAATTAGATTTATAAGATCACTTGCTAAATTCATGAGGATGGATGAGGCAATTATTTCCCCACAATCTTTCAAAAATCCTTGAAAGAAATTAATTATAATTTAGATTCTTGGGGAAGAATCTAAATTTCCCCAATGATGAGGAAAGTATTTGGGAAGAGGTAAAAAGCTGGAAAAGCTGAGGAAAAGCATAAAAAAGCTTTAAAGAATCCCTAAAATGGGAAGCCTAGGCAAACAGGAAGAAAAGCATCCTGCTATTCTGGACGCAGAATTAGAAACGTGCTTTGTGGAACAAGAGCTTAAATAAGCTTCTCCTAAACAGATTAGTGGTTGGTCTGTGGTGGAGGTGATCTCAGCTCGGGGGTGAGTTCTGGGAGACAGAAGGACTCTAAGGTTGGGATGTTGGTCGATTGCATGAGTGGTATGCATTTAAATTTATTCGGTGTTTCTACTTCTCTGGTATGAATTGGCTACATACAATTGTTTGATTTTATGTTAAAATTTTAATGCTACATTCAACAAAATTCATCATTAGGAATGTACCTTCATAATTCTGTATAGTTGTAGGCAAGAAAATCTGTAAAGTAGAATCCCACAGAAACTCTAAACCAAGGTTGGTTTAAATCTGGGGAAACATATTTCCTTCACAGATGATTCAGCTATAAGATACTTCTGATCTATTAGTATGCAACTATGAGTATGATTAGTTAAACAAAATTATTTTTTCCTATTACCCAGCCACTTTGGAGTTTGAAAAATTAGTTTTTATATAAATATAAGATAGTCTCCCCCACATTCACCATCTACCTATGAAGCATTGTCAAAGTAAGCCAAAGGTCTTGATAGCTCCACCACAAATGTGGTCTATGAGATTCAAATATTTCTAATAAGGTCATAAATTTCCAATGAGTTTGAAGCCATGATTGAAGCCTTATCCTCTATGATTACATGGTTTGGGTAATCAAATCTCCTAAGTGATAATGAAGAAGATTTCTAAGTTTTAAAAATAAATATTTTTCCTTTACCCGCATTTTGCATACTCAAAATACACTATATACATTGCCATATTAGATTACGTAGATCCGAATGCTGGTTCCACATAGCAGTGATAAAGGTACACTCCAAATAAAGATGGGTAGTTGTTTTTCCTGTGACTTTACATAAAGAGTGCCAGCTCCTACCAAGGAAACTCAAGGAGATGTGATCTCCTTCCACCACCAAGCTAACTCTGAAGGTTACTTGTTTTGCATAATAAACAAGTAACCAATTTTGGGAGTAATTCCCCATGGGTGGAATGAATGCGAGTAACTTCTTTTTTATTTCTAATTGTTGCAATGCATGGCTTATTCCACTACACTCAATTACTTCCAAATGAGTCAAGTTCGTCAACAGATCTACATTCTCCATCTGCTTGCGTGTATAAAGAGAGAATGGCTTCACACTCCCTGAAGTTGATTTGTAGCTATTTTCCATATTGTTCAGTATGCATTCACACAGTTCTGTACACAACAAATTGCTTCAGTGCAGTTCGATCTGGAGTTCAACTATCACTCATTCTAATGTAGCTTTCATTCTCTGTGTCCACCTGCTAGTGATTCCTTAATGCGTATTATATTGATTTCAAATTTCGTGACAATGAAGAAACAATATCCTGCTGCGAGTGAGGAATAATCCTTTAACTCTGTGATTTTGGTGCACATTTCTATGGAAAAGGAAATCTTAAAGCAATGACTTTTAATTGACCTGCTGACATTTTCATCCAACGATTGGAATTTGAATGAATTTTGATCAGATCCACATTTCATTCTCACAATCTCAGCAGCTGTTGAAGTAAACTTGTTCGCAATGTTGTCATTACAAAATATCATATAAAGACATATATTTAGGAAGCAACATCTTTTTATATATCGAATGAAGAAAATATAGTTTAAGATGAATGATGTGTAATATTTTTTTTTGAAATGTGTAATATTTGCAAAATTTTATTTAAAATAAATGAATTTGGAATATTTTTAATATTTAATATTTTAAGTGAATTCGGAATATTTTTAGTATTTAATATATAATAATAATGTAAAGGGGCACTGTAAAGATCATGATGTGTAATGAAAAGGTTCCTAAGGTTATTTTTAAGCCAAGGCTCTCATTGTAAAACTACCATCATTTATCTATCAATTATTATTTAATATGTATAAATACACTTATAATTATTGCACATTCAATTCTGGTTTAAGATTTGATATCAAAGTTGCATGTAGATTACATATCTACATTCGTTGTACATCCAATATGAACTCTTCATACATCACAACCATTGGTTTGGCATTCTTTTCAAGAACAAGAAGGGGTTGATTGTTGGTAAACATGTACTACCATTGTCTTGTTGGGTTTTCACACTCACCCTACATATATTTTTTCACCATCAACCTCTTCCTAGATAACTCACATTTCCCTTAAAACTATGCCACCGAGACCACATTACGAGGCCATTGAAGCACACCGCAAACATTTGTTTTTCTGAAGGATGTGCCTCTGAGGGGTGCTCATCTTGGAAAATGCCTCACATATCCTTCATGCGCATTCATATACATCTCTCCACCTTTTAAACACTTCTTTTACCCTCAGGATGCTCACACATCCAATCCTATAGAAAAAAGGGAAATCATATAACATCTTGTAGCAATCTTGTAGTAGTCCTATAACATCATGTACCACTATCTAAACATGACGTATTTTCTCTAGAAGCTTTATTTTTTCCTTTTGGGATTGAATAATGACACCCAAGCTTTGAATCCGTGATTGGGAAGGACCAAAGGCCACTCTAGACCCACCTCTCCTTCACTATAAGTACAAATATGCAATTAGAATTAGAAGACATTTCAACAGTTAAATATCAATGAATTTTTTCTAATATAATGTACATGGATTTTATTTCTAAGGATAAGTTTCCTTGAAAAAATTGATAAAAAAAGGTGATTCACCAATGCAAAGTATATTAGACCTGATTCTTGAATTTATGCTTTCATAGAATTTTAACCACAGGCATTGTTGTTGAAAATATCAAAATTCATTTTTCAAAGAAAATTTCAACATTTTGCAAGTAGAGTATTGATTTGATTTATGTGAGTAGACTAGCACTTTTCATTTCTACAGTTAGTGTAGTCTTTACATTCCTAGAACTAGCGTCAATCTTTACATTTGGATGAATAAAAAAATAATTTCTACAATTAGAATAATATTTTCATTCCTGCAAAAAGAGTACAACTCTCTCTTTTCATGCAATTTCTATCTCTATGCTAGTTGAAGCAGTAGTCTTTGTATGCCTTCATGTGATCCATTGCTTGAAGGTGGCATGAGTTGAAGTTGACTTACTGTGCATATAGCATTGTCACCTAAGTTTTTATGAATGTTGAGTTGATAATTAAAGGTGCTAGTCTTGGGAATCTCAACATTCTTATTGAGATACTTAGGCTCGTGACTTTTTGGTGTCATTTTCAGGGAGGTATCTAAGTAGGTGTTGTTTCAACTTAGAAGTTTCATTTATTTCTATTTTGTTTTTCATTAGTACTCTTGGCTTGGAAAATTTGAAAAAAAAGGGGAAAATCCAAAACACAAAAAAACAAAACTAGTTCTTTTCTTTGGTGACTGTTATCTTCCCTCTCTGACCATAGGGGAGTTAGAAAATCCTCTAGGTGAGCAACTTGAATTTTTTGAAGAACACATATGGGAGGGAGAGCCCATATCAACTATCTAAAACATGGTTGAAGATAGGAAGAATGAGTTATTTCCCATTTAACAAACCAATGGAGAGTCTATGATGAAGAATATCAACCCCACTACCCTTCCACACTTCCATGGATTATCCTTTGAGGACCCTATCACGTTTATGTTTGAGTTTTTTGTAGTTTGTAGTACTTGTGGCTATACCTATGATCAAAAAAAGCTAAATTTGTTTCCCTCCACCCTCAAATATGCATTCTTGTGACAATTTAAGAGTCTACCTAGAGGCAACATCACTACTTGGGAACAAAAGAAACAAGCCTTTAATGATAAGTACATGTATTACTATAGATATAAGGAGACAAAAGAAGAAATATTTAGGACGAACCTAGGGCCATATGAGTCCTTTGGAGACTATGAGGAAAGGCTCCAACACAATTATAGGATGGATAACTATACCCTTAATCCTTGATCACTCAAACTTGTACTTATTCGAGGGATTAGAGGGGATGTAATGGAGACCCTCAATATGTTTTCTAGTGGAGATACTTCCAATTGACCTATGATGACATGAATACAATATTCAAGAATAATTCAAGGGCTACTAGGAAAATGGGAAGGTCATTTTAAGGCCTTGTTAACTCTTCTCCATCCACCTCAACCATAAAACATGGGATAGGTAGTATATTGGAATATTTCAAGAGTGAAAATTTGCATAAATTTGCCTTGGAGATGGACATTATGAAAATTAAAAGGAACCAAAACAAAGAAAAAAGGGGACTAGCCATATATTTCCCTAGATGCACAAATAGGCATCGTAGAAATGAGTTCCCACTGAAAACCATAGAGTTCCTCTCTATCTATGAGGAAAACCATGCAACTGATAATGTCCCCCTCTTCTAGACCTAAAGGTTCTATGAAAAGGAGCAGATAATTGCTTGAAAAAAATATTTTTCATCACCAAGAGGATGCCCCAATGTTATCCACCATATCAATAGGGAATTTAAGGTGCATAATGTCCTCACAATTCAAATAAAAATGCACCTTTCCAGCCTTCATACCATCCAACTCATCCATCGTGATCCATGACCTTTACCTGGTCCTATGATCCTCATTATCTCCCTTATTCTATCAACCCACCTTTCTATCCACATCAACCTCACCCTCCTCAATGCGGAAACCATTCACAAGGATGGAGGCCTCATACAACCCAATCTCCTGTCTTAATGTGTCTCAACCTTAGCCACAAATATCTCACAACAACCAACCTAAGCAACCTGAACTACCTTGCCAACCCAATCTGAACCAAAACAATAAGCAGGAACTACAAGCTTAAAGTGGGGAAATATCTTATCTTGCTTATGTTGTGGAGATCCAAGAGATCAATATCTAGCCTGGGACGGTACTCTGGAATATTCACCCACCTTCTCCACGTGAAGGACTTGAAGAATAGAAGGAAGATGGTACCCTTTAGGCCAATGTGCCTCCTTGTCCTAAGAGTTTGATAGAACCTAAATAACACACCCCATAAGAGGTTGAACTTATGGGAGAGTTGAAGAAATTGTGTTTTATAGTACCCCTTCTCTAGGCCATCAAATATGTCCCCATTTACAACAATATTATCAAGTAATATTGTTTGAAGAGGCCTAGGAGTAAAAAAAGAGATGCTCCCACTATCAATCTTGTTGTGCAGCTGTATGATCTAATTGTTGGGAGGGTGATATTCCCAAAGTACTTGGATCATAGTAGCCCAGTAGTAGATGTGCACATTAATAGAGTTGTGGTCCCTAATAACTTGATTAACCTTGGGGCTAAAATAAACCACACAGGAGGATGAGTTCTTCCCTTAAGGATATTGTAAAATAAAAATTTCAAAAGCAACTAGATGCACGGTTCATATACCCCTTTCCAAATAGTGAATGGGTGTCCTCTAATGTCATAGTACCCAGAAAAGTGGGAAGTGGAGAATTTGTTTCGATTATAGCGAACTTAACAAGGCTATAAATAAGGACCATTTACCACTGCCTTTCACTAATCAAGTCCTAGATGGCCTTACATGGAAGAATTTTTTTTCCTTCTTAAATGGATTTAGTGGGTATAACCAAATTGAAATCAATCGTAAGGACAAAGTTAAGAAAATGTTCACATGCCCATGGAGGACCTTTTCATATAGGTTCCTCTTACTTAGATTTTGTAACTCTCTTATTAATTTCTAGAGGGAAGTATTGAGTATATTTGTTGACCCTGTGAATGACACTATTGACATATACATGGATGATTTCACCCCTCACGGGAGTGATTTTTCGGAAGCCCTTTCTAATCTATGTAAATTATTTAGAAAATATATTGAGATCAATATTTCATTAAGTCCCGATAAATGTGAATTTGTAATGAATGCAGGGACTGTCGTAGGCCATTTCATATCCAAGGAAGGGATTCAGGTTGACCCAATCAAATTTCCCATCATTAGAAATGTCCCTACCCATAAAAAACAAATTGATATCAAAAGCTTCCCTAGGCTGGTTGGATATTACAAAATATTCATCAATGTCTTTAGTAAGTTAGCCTCACCCATGTTCGGATTTTTGGCTAGAGATTCAAACTTTTTTCTGAGAAATAAGTGCCAAGAGGCATTCGAAATGTTGAAATAAAAATTGACCACTGTGCCCAACCTTAGAGGCTCCAATTGGGAATTTCCTTTCCACATCCACATAGATGCATCCGATAAAGTTGTAGGAGTAGCCTTAGGAAAAATGGAATACAAATTTCCATATGCAATATGCTTCATTAGTAAGAACCTTTCCAAAGTTTAACTCAACTATACAGTCACTGAAAAGAAGCTCCTAGCTGTGGTGCATTCTTTGAATAAGTTTAGGTACTATATTACAAGATGTCAAGTCTTTGTTCATATTGATCATGCAACCATTAAATATTTATTAAATAAATGTGATGTCAACGTTATAATCATTAGATGGTTGTTATTATTAAAATGATTTAATCTAACTATTGTTGACAACCGATTAAAGGAGAATGTGGTTGCATATTTTTTTCAAGACTAGCCTTGACTATAGAAAATAAGGAGATTGTAGATGATCAACTTCCATATGAACACATTTTTTCCATCTCAACAATATCTCCTTGTGTTTTTGATATAGAAAATTACTTGGTTTTATAGGAGGTTCCCTCCTAATATATGCTCCTGGGAGAAGAGAAAGACTGTTAGGAAGAGTGCACCTTTCACTTGGATTGGGAGAAATATATTCAAGTTGGGGCTAGATCATATTTTGATAACATGTGTGATAGAGGAGGATGCCTTTGACATCCTCTCATCATGCCATCATGGGCCTTGTGGGGGTCATTTTGCTGCTAGAAGGAAAACATTAAAAGTTGTACAAGCTGGATACTATTAGCCTACGCTACATAAAGGTGCAAGGAGGTACACTTTAGGTGTGATGAGTTCGAAAGGATGGGCAAGGCTACACCCAATAATGAGACATGCCTATAACCTCAAGTGACTCTAGAGCCATTTGAGAAATGGTGGATGGATTTCATTATGCCCATTGATCCCTCATCTCAAAAAAAATATATATATCATTGTGTGATTCATTTAATTTACCAAGTGGGATGAAGAAAAGGTAATAAATGTATAAACCAAGAAGAGAGTGGTTGAATTCCTAAGGGAACACATATTTTACAAGTTTGGTTTTCTAAGTGAGTTGATCACTGATTAAGGGATGGAGTTCACCTAAAATTTGATTGAAGACACAATGGAGCAGCACTTGATCAAACAAAATAAATCCACATCCTATAACCCTGAGGAAAATGGGAAAGTGGATGTCAAATAAATCCTTGGAGAAAATTTTGACCAATTTTCTTAGGAGCAACAAAAGGGATCGTGCAGATCAACTTGTACAGGCCACTTGATCCTAGAATAACACCACGAAAAGCACTACTAGAATCACCCCATTTGAATTTATTTATGGAAAGAAATCCCTATTGTCCATTGATTTTGAATAAAATACCTTGAGGATGGTAGAAAAATTCAATTTATACCTCACTATAGCACAACGAGAATGACTTCTCCAACTCAATGGTTTAGATGAGTTCAAATTACGGGCTCTCATGCATAGTAAGGAAGTCGAATTACAGAGGAAGGTTTTCCATGAAAGACACATTAGAGAGAAAGCATTCGAAGTGGGTGAGTAGGCCCTCATTTATAATTTAAGGTTCAATGATTTGAAAAGGAAATTGATGATAAGGTGGTTGGGCCCCTGTCTAGTGTAAAAATGTTATGAAAATTGGTCTGTCCAAATGAGAACAATTGATGAGGAAGTATTCCATTTATTGTCAATGGTTATTGGTTGAGTTTATATAAGAATCCTTTATCAAAAGAGGATTTTACTAGTTCAATAAGTAAGGAGATAAATGTAATTGTGGGCCTCACAACCCTCTGTTCATACAGCCTTTGATTTGCAAGAGAAGGAAAAGAAAAAATAAAACAAAAAAAGAGAGAAAGAAATAATAAATATAAAAAAATAAAGAATAAAACTTCTAGGTGAAAACCTCAATGAGAAACCTAAGGTCAAATATAGAGTTGAAAACCTCTGAGAGGCATCCTAGGAGAAAAAAATAAGAATAAGAAACATAAAAAAATCCTTAGGTGAAATCCTCCTTTGAGGTACCTCCGAGAGGCATCCCAAGCGAAAAAAAGAGAGGAAAAATAAAATAAATCCGAGGTAAAAACCTCCTTTAAGGCACCTAGGGGATGCTTGTAGAACGAAAACCTCTTTAGAGGCAGCTTGCAGGTCCCTCTCAAAAAAGGAGTGAGATAAATGATAAAAGAGGAGGATAAAACAACGCAGAGGTAAAGGAGCCCTTACACTAGTTCTTCTAGAAAATCTTTGCAAGGTTCCAATCACAGTTAAAGAACAACATCAAGGGGAATTAGGCGGTCCACATTCCACTTTTACACTTCCCAAGCTAACCTCCTCAATATCCTTTTTCACTCCATCCATCTCTCTACATTACTCCTTTATTAGGAACCCCACCTCAATTTTTCCTCAATCCTTCAGTTCCTATATGATTATTTTTAACTACTATATAGGATTGACTAGAATTACTACAGGATTGAGATCAACATAGAAAAATGGTAATATGTCATGTTATTATTGGGGAAATGAAGGGATAGGTTCACAATGCCTCCATCACATTTCATCAACATCACTTAGCCATTCATTCCATGCAAAACTTCACCCCTGTTCATGAAAAAACTCGATTTTTTTCCACTTCTTCACAAATTCTCACCACCATTATAGTTTTCAGTCCTTTTCAATAGGCTCACCATGAATTATATAAGCCTATGATTATATTCCACAAAGGAGATTGTGATTTTTTAAGGGTCTATGTGACTGTTACAAGAAACAAATCCAATCTTGTAGGTGCCTACACAAACCGTATATAACCATAGACAAAAACACATGGCAGCTATTGAATGAAAATTTTGCCATCCAGAAGCATTGAGAGACCATCCTTAAGATATGAGGAACACACAACGCTCACAAGGAGAAGATACAGGGGAATTTATCACCTTCAACAAGATCAGATCGATCCCTGAGGAAATTATATCAAATAACTTCACCCATACATACACACAATAGAGAATACTTATAAAAAAATTATATGTTTTGTGCATAAAAGGACTAGTATGAGAGATAAAACCTCCATAGGCCAACATACCCATATCTAAAGTAGCATGCATGCATTAACATTAGATAAAAATCACCAGGAAGTCTCAATTAGGACACTCCTTGCCTCTTCCTTTAAGCGAATAATGGTTCAAAATTATTTTTTATGGATGAGGGAAAAATATTATAGGATGGAGGTGGCTAGTAAACTTAGCCAACCTCACACATTTAAAGTGAAATTCACTAACCTTTCATGAAATTTGCAAAATTAAAATGAAAGGGGGGGTAATGATTATGAGGAGTGGGCGAAAAGGGTCTGAAAAATGAAATATGTGTATGAAAGGTAGGAGCCAACTCACAAAGTGTGTTGATCCTAGTAGCACAAGAGGAAATAAAAATGGATAGGTGTGACATTAGTTGTACCAAAAATCCCATTCCAAAAATTATTGGAGAGGCCACTAAGGAATGGAGAGGTGAGATAAATATAAGTAGGGGGTCCGTAAGGTGCTACAGAGAAGTTACTTGGTCAACTAGGAGGTGTCAGAAGGTCAAAAGTAAGTACTACAGGATCATAGGAATCTGCTATAAGATTATAGAACAATGGCTACAAGATGAGGCCAAGAAATGAAATATGGTTGTAATTTACAAATGGTTTCCTCCAAATACCCACAATAATGAATAAATAACCTGGGGAAGAGTAAGTAGACATCTTGTAAGTAGAATTTAATTGAAATTTTGCCTCTGTAGACATCTTGTAGAAAATCCTTAATGATTTTTTTTTGTGATACTGGTAGGAATACATCTTCAGCATGTCAAACATATCACCCAAGTTAGGGTGATCATTTGAACCGGTGACTTCACGTGACTCGATCACCATCTATGCAAGACACCATGGACAAATCCCTGTAGAATTCAGTTTCTGAAAAATTTTTGCAGGAGGTAATGTGAAATCTGGCATATTCTACTTGAATATTTTCCTATAATTCTCCTTCCTATGAACGGAAGTATAATTCCAACCTTCTCATCCCTTCCTTGAAACCCTCGGCTTCACAAAAAACAACCTCCATAAAAAAATTCTTTTATAATTTTGAGGAAACATGGGAGGGGGTTTCAATATAATGGATCCCATAGACACTCACAAAATCCATAAACCTCCTCCTTTCATCGATATCTTCCTATGGCACCAATGGGTGAGGTTTTTTGAAAAAATGAAAGGGTATGATGATGAGATAACCCAAGAATTTTCCATGACTGTTCACTCTCAAGGGGAAGACAACACCACCAATGTTTTTAGGGGGATTTCCATCCATGTGAATGTAGAAACCATTAGCATAATATTCACCATACCATTTGTGATCAAATGGGGAAATGAAGATAGAATAGAAGGCACCACAACCAAGAAAAATAAAAATGTCTTCTTCCCCCAGGAGAATCACGTTGAAGACAAAAATGGAGTAATAAGGGAGAGCTTCCGTCACCCTTGGGATGAAGTGGACTATGACATCCTTCAATACATATATTGTAAACTTAGTTTCAGTGTTATATATACGTATCAAATTAGGATATTGTATGAGGTAGGGTTCGAAATATAATTTCCCATTCCAATGAGGCTCAAAACGGATTGAGATAAATGATAAAAGGGGAGGAGAAAACAACGCAGAGGTAAATGAGCCCTCACACTAGTTCTTCTAGAAAATATTTGGAAGGTTCCAATCACAGTTAAAGAACAACATCAAAGGGAATTAGGCGGTCCAGATTCCACTTTTACACTTCCCAAGATAACCTCCTCAATATCATTTTTCACTCCATCCATCTCTCTACCTTACTCCATCATTAGGCACCCCACATCAATTTTTCCTCAATCCTGTAGAAATTTCCTGTTTTCCCACCCCGGTTTTCATTTTCACCTTATTTATCCTTTTAGTTAAATTCCCTTTCCCATATCCTTACATTCAACAACAGAAAAATATTTTTTTGCTGAAAACACAAATTCTGGAAAATTTACAGAATGCTAGAAAATGCAGAAATGAAAATCAGCAAGCTTAAAATAGCCATTCAACACATTTTAACACATATATTTTTGGTCAAGGTGACCCTGGAAAAACTCCCTACAACTCTTGAGGAAAACCAGTTTGAAAGCTCCTTTTTATTTCTGGAAAATGCTTTTACAGAGAGGTGAAATATATAGGAAAAATTCCAGCAAATTAATTACAGACTTATCTTGTTTTCTGTGCTTGCCTCTACCTTGGAAAACGTGCGAGAATAGCAAAATAATCAAAACAAAAATTTATTACAGAAAACTTCTTTTCTCGAAAACTGTGATGGCTTCCTCGAAAAGTGTGCCCAAAAACCTTGGAAATCGAGCCCTTTGTTGCTGTACTTTTTCTCAAAAATCGTGTTGCATTTCTCCTTGAAAAACATGCCACAAAATAGTTGTACGGACTGTTGTACGGAATACTGTCTCAGTTTTCGTGCTGCTGTATGGCCTTGATGCCTCGATATTCATGCAAACTCTTACTGCCTCGAAAACCATGCCCTCCTTGCTGTTGTACGGATTTGCTGGGTTTGCCTCTCCTTCACCTTCTCAAGCTCTCTTCAGAAAAAGTCTCCAACTCTCCTTCTCCTCCTGTCTCAATCTGCCCATGAAATTATGAATGACCTTTTCCTCCTTTTCCTCCTTTAACCTAACCCTAAGTGAATTTTGGGGAATCCATAAATCCAATGGCTAAAATAGATTGAGATCTAGGGCTGAGATTAAATGCTCATTTAAATCTCACTTTCTATTTTTTAATTCACCCCACTTTAATAAAGACCCACTTAGTCATTTATTTCCAAAGTCACCTTTCCTTTCTAATTTTACATTGACTTTATTAAAGTCACTTTAAAATTAGACTTTAGTAACTTTATCACTTAAAGTCACTTTTAAATTAGATTTGACTTTATAACTTTATAAAGTCACTTTAGGAGAAAAATTAAATTCTTTGGACACTTTTCCCTAGGCCAAAGATCAAAGCCTTAGGGAACCACCTGTCCTCCGGTAACCAAATTTCAACACTCCCTCTTACCGAGGAAGGTGTTCCTCACCACACCCATCTTGTCTCTGAAGTAGACATGCTTGCCCCGTGGTAAGGCTTTGGGAAGAATATCTGCAACCTGCTCATCAGTGGGAATATACTCAAGCTTCATAGCTCCTTTCTGAACATAGTCTGTGATGAAATGATATTTCATCCTGATATTCTTTGACCTGTCATGAAATACTGGATTATCCGTGAGTTTAATGCAACTCATATTATCGCAGTAAATCACTGAAGGTCTCAACGGCTGACCAAATAAACCAAACAACATCTTGCGAAGCCAAATGGCCTCACAAATAGCTAGATTGGCTGCCATATACTCAACTTCTGCTGAACTCAATGCTACTGACTGCTGCTTTCGTCTGAACCATGACACCACTACCGAACCCAACCCAAAATAGCACCCTGAAGTGCTCTTCCTATCAGAAGCACAACCTGCCAATCTCACTCCATCCCCCTACCTGTAGTCTAGACAATAATCCACTGTCCCCTGCAAGTACAACAAAATGTGTTTTGTAGCCACCCAGTGAACCTTCCTAGGCTCACACATAAACTGACTCATCATGTTGACTGCAAAACAAATATCTGGCCTAGTGTTGACCAAATACATCAAGGAACCAATCAGCTGTCTATACAATGTGGGATCCACCAACTCGGAATCCGAAGCATGAAGCTTCTTCCAATTGGTGATCATCGGTGTTGACATGGGTTTAGAATCCTCCATGTGGAATCTGCTAAGGATATCCACAATATACTTCCCCTGCCCCAGGAAGAAATGCCCCTCCTCCTGCCACACCTCCAAACCCAAAAAGTAATGCATCAAGCCAATGTCCTTCATCTCAAACTCCACCGCAAGATATCTCTTGTAGTGCTCTATGAGTCTCTCTGCACTTGTAATGACTAAGTCATCCACATACAACACCAGAACAAGAGGCTCCTCACCTATCATAATATAGTAAAGGTTCGAATCTGCCTCACTCTTTGTGAAACCCATCCCCTGCAAGTATGTATCTATCCTGGAGTACCAAGCTCTGGGAGCTTGCTTCAAGCCATAAAGTGCCTTCTTCAGTCTGCACACATGGGACTCCTTCCCATGCACCTCAAAGCCCTATGGCTGCTCAATGTACACCTCCTTCTGTATGAAGCCATTTAGAAATGCAGTCTTCACATCCATCTGGTGGATCTTCCAACCCATCTCTGCTGCTATCGATATAATGGAGTGGATCCAAGTATATCGAGCCACGAGAGCGAAGGTCTCGTCATAATCAACTCCCTTCACATGGGAGAACCCTCTAGCCACAAACCTCGCTTTGAATTTCTCAATGCTGCCATCTGCAGCATGATTTACCTTGTAAAGCCATCTGGAAGTAACCACGGATTTTCCCTCAGGCCTCGGCACCACGTCCCAAACATCATTCTTCATGATAGAAGAATACTCCTCCTGCATGGCCTCTCTCCAGACCTGCTGGCTAGCTGCCTCCTCATAGCTAGAAGGCTCAGAGTCAAGGATGCTGGTAGCCATTTCCATATAGCTACAAAACCTCTCAGGTGGTCTGCTCTCTCTGACCGGCCTCTTAGGCCCAACAACAGATGTCGCCTCTCTCAAGGTGTCCTGAAGCCACTTGGGCTTCCTCTTCCCTGAGCATACTTCTCCCATTGGAGAATGAAACTCCTCCTCCTCATCATCATCAGGAGCCTGAACTCCTGACTGTCTGTCTGCTGTCCTCCTGCCTGCACCTGAACCTGTAGACGCTGAAGTACCGTGTGAACTATCCATCAGTGGACTCCCTAGTGAACTACTCTGTGGACTGCTCTGCATGCTGCCCGAAGCACCACCCCTCTGACTCTGCGAGCCACTGCTCACTGATGGACCAAACATCGTCATAGATGTACCTCCGGATCCTCCTGATCCCTGCCCACTGGATCCCTGTGACTGACTCAACTGCTGCTGAGGGTCTGGCTGATCCAGATACTCTAACTCCCGTGACCTCCTAAAGGCCCTGTCCTCCTCGAACTTCACATCTCGCCTGACAACAACTTTCCTCTGCGCAGGAATGTAAATCCGAAAGGCCTTTGAGGTCTCACTGTAGCCCACAAAGATACCCTTCTCTGCGGTGGGCTCTAGTTTGGTCCTCTTCTCCTTGGGTATGTAGGAGTATGTGATACACCCAAAGATATGAAGATGACCAATATCAGGCTTCTTCCCAGAAAAAACCTCCTCCGGAGTCATATGCCCCAAGGCACGATGCGGACTCCTGTTCTGCAAATAAACAGCAGTGTTGTAGGCCTCTGCCCACAAAAACAATGGCAACCCCTGATCATGTAACATGGCTTTGGCAGCCCCTCCGATGGATCTGTTCTTCCTCTCCGCAACCTCGTTCTACTGGGGGTTGTAAGGAACAGTGAGCTCCCTCCTAATGCCTGCCTCCGCACAGTAGTCAACAAACTCTCCGAGGGTGTACTCTCCTCCATTGTCCGACCTCAGGGACTTGATCTTCCGACCTGTCTGTGTCTCCACAAGAGCTCTGAACTCCTGAAACCGCTTGAAGACCTCACTCTTGGTCTTCAAGAAATAAATCGAGGTCCTCCTGGAGTGATCATCAATGAATAAAACATAGTACTCATATCCACTCAAGGAAACATGAGACATCCGACCGCTCACATCGGAATGAATCAAATCAAGTATCCCAGTCGCTCTGTTGTCACTGTTGGGAAAAGGGGATTTGGAAAACTTGCCCATCGCACATCCTCTGCAAGTATCAAAGTGATCAGTACTGAAATCTGGCACACCTGTAGTGATCTCCCGAAAAGTCGTCAAGGCTCCATGATACATATGCCCCAGCCTGCAGTGCCAAATCTCACACAGCTGAAAACTGCTAGCTCTGCTGTCGGTACTACTGCTCAATGCCGAAAGGGGCTGAAATGCAAACTTGTACACCTTTGCATGGCGTACACCTATCACTCTAGCTGAATCAGTTGGATCGCCCCTGGAATACATCAACACCTGTCCACCCCTGAACAGTATCTCATGTCCTCTGTCCTCTAAAGCTGAGACGGATATGAGGTTCTTCATCATCCCCGGCACATAAAGAACATCTGACACCTTCAAGAGAGGTTTAGACTCCCTCTAAAATGTCATTGTTCCCACACCGACTGCTCTAACAACTTTGTCATCACCGATTACTAGCTCTATATTAGTGTCACTCTCTGAAAGCTCTGAGAAGTACTTACGAACTCCTATCATATGACGTGAAGCCCCACTGTCCACATACCAGATACCCGAAGATGCTCCGCTAGTTGAGGGAAATGCATGCTCCCTCTAAACCTCTATGGTAGGTAATCCTGCACTAGAGGAATCACACACAATGAACCCAAACTCTCGGTCAAAGTGATATGAAAAGTCCTCAACCTCTACTGATGCTGCCATGCTCTGGTTCTTCCCCTTCTTCTTCTTCTTCTCCAGACACACAACTGCATACTGTCCCATATTTTGAAAATTCCAACACTTCACCTTGGAATAGTCCTTATGTGTGTTACCCTGTTTACCTTTACCTTTACCTTTACCTTTTCCCCCACCATTGCTTGTGGAAGCCTGCTTCTTGCCTTTTCCTTACCTCCTGCCAATAGTGCTACATCCTCATCCTGCTCAACTGGCTTGGCTGTCCCAAGCTGAAATTTCCTGATCTTTGTCTGAATGAAATCATCCCAAAACCTCTCCCATGTGGGAAGGGTCTCAATATGCACAAACCCCATCAGCAAAGTTCATCCATGAACTGGGGAGGCCATTCACTGCTATCCGCACCAACTCAGTGGGTGGAATGACCTCTCCAATTGCTGCCAAATCATCTCTCACATTAGTAATATTTGTGATATATACAGTTGCACTATCAGTCTTACCCATCTTAATGGTTTTCAGCTTCTCGTTCAGGACCATTTTCCGGTTCTCATTGGTACTTTGGTAGAGATTGGACAATGTTGTCCACATCTCATGAGCATTTCTCTTTCCTCTCAAATGAGGAATGCAATAGTCTTTGATTCCGTATAGGATCAGTCTCTTACCCTTGTTGTTCTTTCTATTATATGCTTCCAACTGAATAGCATCAGTAGACACATTAACAAGCTGTTGTTGGGTATGAACCATGATATCCCAGACTTCTGCCTCCTCAAAGATACTCTGCATTCTCTCCTTAAAAACGTTGTAATTGGTATGCCCATCCAACCTATCCTCCACCTTCAATCCCAATGACATCTTGTTGTCCTAAAACTGAAAAATAGCACTGCTGTAGTAAAGATAAAAATTCTGTTTGTGAAAAATCAGCTTGCTGGAATTTTCTGAGTGAAAAATCAGCAGGCTGTATTTTTCTCCTTGTTGTCCCAAACTACACTTTCAGCACTCAAGCTCTGATACCATGTAGAAATTTCCTATTTTCCCACCCCGGTTTTCAGTTTCACATTATTTCTCCTTTTAGTTAAATACCCTTTCCCATATCCTTACATTCAACAACAGAAAAATAATTTTTTGCTGAAAACACAAATTTTGGAAATTTACAAAATGCTGGAAAATGCAGAAATAAAAATCAACAAGCTCAAAATAGCCATTCAACACATTTTAACACTATAGTGACAATAGTTCAAGTGAAAAATTATGATCATTATTTTTTGATATCAAAGCAAGGCGTTGTATTTTCTGAAATATTTGTCTTTGAAATCAGAAATTTTGTTTAATGTAATAGACATAGTGTCCCAATTGAAAGACAAAGAGATACCAATAACTGTCTAATTTTGTATAACAAAGACTGTCTTATTCATATATATACATATATATAATAAAATATGTTTTAATTTATTCTATTGTGTTCTCCATTGTCACTTTGAAATGTAACACCACTGATTAAATTTATGGATGATTAAATATTATAATGAAGAGATGTGAAATGTGATTATATGATATAAAAAATTACAGAAACAAAGTCATATATTATGCACAAATGGTGTATGTGCAAACACACTCAAACAGACATTTACATTCAGATTACTCTATTAAATAAATTTTCTGAGATCCAACTTATTCATAAATTAGACAGAGAGAGGTTGAGAGAATTTCTCAACCATCAAACCAACTTATCAAATATGGAATGTAAGCATTAACTCCAACATCCCCCCTTAATGATTACATTACATAAAAATAACAAAATAATCAATCTTATCAGTAGATGCTCCATCAAGTTTCCTCATAACCCTCGGAAATGTGTAGTTGGAAAGTTGGATTCCCGAGTTCGCTTCCTCAACTCCCGAATCAAGGACCTCCCGAAGTCAATTACTGGACAACATCCCAATCTGTCACATAACCTCATTAGGAGACCACTTCCACGTCTACCACTAATGAGGGATCCTTCCCTAGATCCGCAACTGCCATACTATATGGACAACCATCCATATTCAACCTTATTGCCACTCGATCTCTTCGAAAAAAATTGATTGCAATCACTGAACTCCTAGTCATTCTATGGATGAGCTCTGATCCACCGAAATACATGGGTGCTAGCCGTTGTACTCGCCAGTTATCTAGGGAAGCGATCTAGATATAGAATGTATCTAGAATCAGTTTTACAAAATAACATCCTCTGATTTGAAATTCATCATGACTTAATTTACAAACAAATTATAATACTAATATTTCAACTACTCAACCCTACTATATCATGCCAACAATTTACTTCTCACAACTCACAAAGTCGCGTCCCAGCAGATTTAATTCTCACAGTGCAAAACGTCACGTCCCTGTTGATCCAATGCCACATTTCTTACAAGAGAGATTGAGTATATTCGACCAAATTAAATCCACGCTTATGGTGTGCCTTTGCTGAGGAAAACTAGACATATCTGCGTACATTGTTAGTCTTCATGATTTCATAGTTTGCAGGCTACATTGACTATTTGTCTCAATGGATTTCTCCGCACTGGTCTCAACATGTTTTTGATGCAGATATGTATCTCTCCGCTTTACTTCACACGCTCTAACCAGAGATAGCTGCAAATTTTCCATATAATCTGTAACCACTCCCCCTGAAAACACCCTTTTCCTTTTTGTTTGATTTCCATGGCCATTCCCATCTGAAACTTAGGTCAGCTATAGTCAACGCGTCAGCGGAACTGGACTGTAATATCTCTTCAATGGTTCTGGAAAATTCTTCACTGTCTCTAACGCCGAGCGTCTCAAGCTCTCCAAATCATGAGCCAACTGTGCATCATGTGGTTTTGATTCCTTGGTTATAAGCCAAAACACTCGTTTGCCTAAAGCAATTGGCCTCAACTGGGTGACAAGAAGCTGTCAGGCCCGTTAGGTATTTCAATGGCAATATACAAATATCACAACTTTTCCAGCCTCAGCAAAATCGAATTTTCTTTTTTAAGTCAATGTTATCCTCGCCATCTAATGAGGACCTATAGTAGTGTCAACGTTGACAGCATCTATAGTTTCAGCATTTGCGAACAGAAATAATGCGTTGATAAAAAAATTACTGAAAAGACTGAAAATGCACCATTGCACCAAACACAGTAGCAAGATGTAGAATTCAGAAATAATCCAGGCGCTAAAAAAGAAAAAAAAATAATCACTCGACAAAGCACCGCGCAGCTTCAAGAATTTTCTCACAACACAACACACCACATAGGCCTTTGATCCTGTCCTCTAATACCATGATAGAAATAGCTAAAATGACACAATTAGAGAAACACAGTCATATATTATGCACAAATGGTGTATGTGCAAACACACTCACACAAAGATTTACATTCAAATTACTCTATTAAATAGAGTTTCTGAGATCCAACTTGTTCCTAAATTAGACAGAGAGAGGTTGAGAGAATTTCTCAACCATCAAACCAACTTCTCAAATAGGGAATGTAAGAATTAACTCCAACAGCTAGAGCAGTGACAACAGTTCAAGTGAAAAATTATGATCATTATGTTTTGATATCAAAGCAAGGCATTGTATTTTCTGCAATATTTGTCTCTGAAATCAGAAATTTTGTTTAATGTAATAGACATAGTGTCCCAATTTAAAGACAAAGAGATACCAATAACTGTCTCATTTTGTATGACAAATATTTTCTTATTCATATATATACACATATATAATAAAATATGTTTTAATTTATTCTATTGTGTTCTCCATTGTCACTTTCAAATGTAACACCACTGATTAAATTTATGGATGATTAAATATTATAATGAAGAGATGTGAAATGTGATTATATGATATAAAAAATTAATCCAAACATCACATTCACATGCACTAAATTTTTTTTAATTGATATGAATACTATTATAAGATATGTGTCGTCTTTTCATGAGTAATGAATTTTAAAAAATGACAATAATTATAATATGGTATAACAAATTAATCCAAACATCACATTAAAATGAATTAATAAAAACTTAATTAATATGAATACTATTATAAGATATGTGTCAAATTTTGATGAATAATGAATTTAAAAAATCACAATAATTGCACTTTCATAGGTCGATGTTTCTAAAAAATAGAAAATGAACACCGGTGCATGTCAGTTACTGTACACCAGTGCGTTTGTATGATCCAGCTCATCAGTGCATTTCTACGATCTATGGGAACTGCACAAATACCAATACCAACTATAACTCTCGATCATTTTCTATGATACTGTGCATTGCTGCGTTTATGTGGGACTACTCACTGGTGGTTTTGTACAAGCTATGGGCACCGCAAAAATACCAATACGAATTAGAAAAATTGGTGCGTTTGTGCGAAACTGTGCACCAGTGCGTTTATGTCAGACTAATCACCAGTGCATTTTTATGACCTATAGGCACCACATAAATACCAATACGATTTATAAAAATCAGTGTGTTTTTTTTTTACACTGCGCGTCGGTGCATTTCTATAATACTACAAACTGGTGTATTGATACAACCTGTGGGCACCACACAAATCCCAATGCCAATTAGGATGGCCTAGTGCATCGTATCACCTATAGTGTGCCCGGTGCAGTTTATACCTTTACGACCCACTGCATGCACCTTAGGAGTCCTCGGGCCAACCGTCTAGATGATACGCGTCGGTGCATTGACACCTGAGTAGCGCACCAATGAAAAAACACCTGTAATAACCTCTAGCCACCTAGATTTTTTAATTGTGTTGAAGTTCCATTAGAAGCTCTGCTAAAACCTCCGTTACTGAAAATGGATGTCATAGAAAATAGTTTTTTTGAAAATTTTGGCCAATTTTATAACACTAAAAACCTCCTTTAAAACCTCCTCTAGAGGGTCTTTTCCTTGTAGTTTTAACAACATAATTAAATGGAGCAAGATGATCCCATTATCATAGAAGATAATTCTAACTAAATATTCATAAATATATTTGGATCCTCTCTAGTTTTGGTATGTCCTGAAGGGAATGTTTGACAAGAGAGGAACTAGAAGAAGGTATAAAAATGGTATCTATGGGGAAAGTAAAGGATATAAAATTCCTCGAAGTAGAACACCTCAAATCATGACTATAATATATCAGCCACGCTTATCAAAAATATTCAATGAAATGATCTCCAAATGCCATTCAAGTTCTAGCATGTTGGACAACAAGTCTCATTATACAAATTTCCAAAGGAATGGAGAAGAAAAACATAGGGAACAATAAGACAATAATGATCGACTTAGTGTTTGTGGAAGAAATAGAAATAATTATAGGAAGAAAATTCGGAAAATAGGTAAAAGATCAGGGGAAAATGGGTTTAGGAAAAGATATATTTTATCCCAAGAACTTTATTTTTTATAACTGTATCAACTTAATATACATGATAGAGAACATTTCAAACTACGAAGATGAAGAATATTAGTGTTTCTTCACGAACACGGGATTTGACATATAACATGTGACATTAAAAGGAGAGAAGGTGCTTACCCACATATGACATGATAGTAACATCATAGTGTTCACCCAAAATATGAAATGATAGGAAGATCATATCCCCGTCAATTAAAGGAAATATGTTACTAATGGAAAAACCACATAGAGAACACTTCACTTCCAATTTCTTTTGAGGCAAACAAAATACGATGTACAAATATTTTCTATACACCAGGTCGTTAGTGATAACCTGAGACCATTTTCTTAGGACATTGAAAATAAACAACATAAGAGAACTTATAAATTGACACAGGTTTCAAAAATTGAAGTTAGGAAATGCACAACAATGATTGCAAACATTGGGCAGAGTACTCTCTAAGTAGAGTGTGCCTCAATTACATATCGATATTATTTTGAAAAGGGAGCATAGAATATAAGTTTGATACAATGCATATAAATAATTGCAAAGACCAATTGGATTACAATTAGATTTTGGTATCTCCTCAAACTGTGCCATAAATAGTCATTATAGAAACAACAAGAACACCTTTATTTAGTCAAATTCCTTACTTCAGTAGGCCTTGCATCGCAACACCCTGTGGTATATAACATCTAGTTTGATTCATCCCAGACATGTCTCAATCCATCACTATAATATGGGGTGCCTTTGATGCCCTGCATGCCTACCCTTACATTGCCCCATAGCCGCCCTCTCAACCAAATTTTCTATTAGTCACCGACTAGCCCCTCCCCAACCCAAATTACCACCTGGGGCATAGTCCATAACGGATTGGTGTTGTAGGAGACTATATCAACCTCAAGTGTGTAGGCATCCTCAATGAGGTCCTAGAACCTAAAGCTCAAGCTCTTGTTGTTTCTTTGGATAGGATTAATGATAAATTTGAGAGTGCAAGGGTGGCCCATGAAAATAGATGGAAAGTCACCTTCCAAAAAAGCATCGGGCGAGGATCAGTGGAGATTTGCGAGGGATACAAATAACCTCTGGTTTCTTCCAGATTTTGCGAGCATCTGGAATAACCAGTGAATTAAAACTTTACTGCATTTCAATTGGTGCATTAATATTTGCAGCATTAATGCTTTGAGTAAAAAATAATTTAATTTAATCTCTGCATAGAGTTCATATAATCATTGTAAAAAGGGTTATTTTTGGAGTGCTTCATGAATTATTTTGAACATTTCATGTAGAATGTAGTCTATCTATTATAATGCAGAGCAAGAATTTCTATTTCATTGAAGTACAATGTAATGTGAGTGTCTACCCAAAGTGTGCCCTAGATAAAATTTATTAAATTTTGTTTTATATGGTGCGATGTGTTGTCATAAATATCTACTTTCGTAATCAAATGAGTTTTTTTAGTTCTTTTAGACATTTCAGAAAATTACTGATGTGGTAATTGTTACAGATATGGATTTAGTGAAACAAAATGTGACTAGGTCATGAATGTTGAATTACAAGCTATATAAAAGGTTAGGTTAAGTTTTGAGGAATGCTAAAATATTTTATGCAATCAATGAATAAAAAAGTGAAATTTTACTCAATAAACACTTGCTGCATCAAATGATACTCTTCTAGTAAATGGTTAATCATAATGTATGTTGGAAGGTCAAGGTTGATCTAGGTGGATATTGATGGCCACTCACCTATTCCACATAGACCCCCACCATTGTTTCTTTCGTTCTTTCAGTTTCCTTAGTTGTATCATAGTTTACTATTTTTGGCATTTTCTCGAGTTGTGAACTTTCAGAGCCATTTTTAGGTGCTAAACAATTTTTTATTTTTTATTTTTAATAGCAAAGAAATAGTATTTTCCTATGTTTGTAGTCAAAATTTGTATTCCTCTGCCAGATATTTTTAACGAGGTATTTGACACGTCAGACGAAGATCATATGCCAAAGTTCTAACCCTCAGAAGTTAATATACCAATTTACCCCAACGGGGCCCACAATTTTGGTGATTCATCTCCTAGGTTTAGGTTTTGGATTTTTATGGTTTTCCATTGTTTTTCAATAACAAAATGGCCCTTGGACCTCATTTTAAGACATTTATTTGTAGTTTTTGAAAGTATGTTAGTTGATATGTGTATTATGCATGGTTGCTAGCATAAATGGGGAAAGTGTATGAGATAATAGGAGAGATAAAATGAAAAGGAAAGCCAAATAATTATATTAGATCCTAACTTTAAAATATATGTATAGTACATGCCTAATAGATTCACCTCCATTGATAATTCTTTCACTATTATTTTTTTGATACATTTACCTTGCTCCTCATCTTGTATATTTTGAGTCCTAACAGTCCTTTGTTTGTATTTTTTTACATTATCCTGTTATGCGTTTGACAGTTAAATGTTACAATTAATTTTCTCTTTCTCTGTGAAGAATTATCCTCCTCAAAGCCATATTAATGAATTTAGTTTTCGCGGTAAAACGACACTTAGAGGGAAAAAAATCATACAAAAGTAAGACAATGAAATGAATTGTTTAAATTAGTATCTTCAATAAGAACTACACTAGCTTTATTCACGCTATAAAAAAATGCTCATATTACGTGATGTAAACTTCATAAGACAATAAAATAATCGTGTATGATATTTATACTTCATAACTTACTTTACATTGGTTAAAATAATTCTATTGCCTCGGAATAGTGCTTTACCACACTTAGTTAATTGTATCTATTATTAATTGTGAATAATATTGTAGCATTGACATGAACATCCCTCCAATATCTCCTCAAAAAACCATTCCTTGTTCCCTCTTCACTTATTATGTTGATATTTTATTTTCTTCCAGTATTGAATTAGAAAAATTTAAGGCTCAAACGTAATAGATAATTGCTCTAAAATATTTTCATAAGCATGATCAATGAATCAATCATTGAGCTAATATAGGTTCAAGTGTTCCTTTACAACTTCCACCAAAAGGCTAGATGTACTACAGGAATTTATATCTTACCATTTATTCTAAATATATTCATCATAGATGACATGCACAAAATACATTAAGTGCTTAGCCAATTTTTGAAGTTTAATCACATGAGAACACTCCTTCATCTCAAGTTATATTAATATGGATAATTTCCCCAATTGATCTAGGAACTGTTTTAGTTTCATAGACAATGAAATATCAAGGGATTGAATTTTTCAAAGTTTAAAAATTAAACATAGTATTTCTTCTAAACTTTGACATGCATACAACTTGATAATTTTTTAGCGAGATTATATCTCCCATATCATTGGATAACTGATGAAGATCATGGCAATTTCTGATAGACAACTGTTGAAGAGAATTCATATTATATTTACTGAAAGGCATTTCCTGAAAATTTCTACAATGATAAATAATGAACTTGAGAAGGATGGGGAAATCCAAACAAACCTATCTATATCATATGGTCACATTTCCAAAACCCTCATAAAGAATCAACAATAGCTTCTATAATTTTTGCTAGGATTGAAAGTTTTTTTGAAGGGGAGGAAAAATTACTATCTCTAACTGAACAAATTTTAGCCAAATTAATAAAGACTAGATTGATATGCCTTGAAGTGTAGCATAGTTAAAATTATGACTGAAAATTATCATAACCCTAAATTTATGTACTAATTTCATAAATGGTGCAAGAACATATTCACTTGTAGAAAAGTTTAAGATAAGAGTCTTGGAAATTGGAAAATTCATATGACACCAATCAATCTTCTTCATTAGACCTGAACATATAATAATCCGGAAACCAACACATTTAGAAAAAAATGATGTGTTTTTTGAATATAAGAGATTACAAGATTTCTTTTCATGTGAGGTAGTTCAATATTGAGAAATGGTAAAAAAACGACTAGGTCAGAAGAAAAAAATATGCACCAAACTTGTGTGAAAGGAAAAAATATTAGCATAAAATGTACTACTTTTTATCTTCAATGATTTTTAATATGTCACGATTCTTTTCAAATTTATTCCTTATGGTGTTTCCTTTGCACCATTTCGTGCAATTGCTAGTTTTAAACCTAAATAAAGCTAGGTATAATTTAACTATAAAACTAAAAAAAACTATATTAAGACATGTAAATATTGTACAATGTAGGCATACACACATGCATAATAATTTTTAAAAATATATCTAAGATTAATCATCCAATACACAAATTCAAAATATATTATGATAGATTTCAATGTTCCCGGAGTTACTCTTACATTTTAAGGGAGCGGATTCTTGTTTGTGTTCACAACTTGTTGTTCAAATTATCTTTGGTAACAATCGATTCCTTAATTAGTAATGATAATAATAATAACCATAGTAATAATTTTGAACAATAATGATATTGATTAATTTGTCAATACAAATATGAATTTGGTATATTGTGATTTGTAAAGTGCAATGTTGAATATTTTACAATAGTGCTCCACAATATACAAAGTTATCTCACACTATTTGGAATTAATGATATTTTTTATTTCATTTGAGAGCATTTATATAGTTACATAGATTAACATGTATTCCCAATATATTTTCATTTTAAGTAATTCCTTATACTTGTTGTGTATTGAAAATGTGCTTTTATACTCATACTTATCAAAGTTTTTTTATTTATTACAACATAAATTCATCCATTTGAATAATGAATTGGTATATATACACATAATAAATTAATGTGGATATAAATTTGGTATCAATTTTAAGTAAATTGAATAATTACTTTTATAATAATGACAATATATTTAATAATATTATTTTACACTTAAAATTCATATGTAATGTATCATTTTATTTATATGAGCGTAGATCCATCTTACTTTCAGATAGGGTCAAGAATGGTCAAATCACTCAAGGTGAAAAAGAGGTTTGTAGCTTGAGATATTTGACCATATTTGATCTCTCTCGACACTTAAGATATCTTGAGTTAAGATGAATCTATATTGGTAGCTAGGAGAACCAAGTTTCTTATTTAATATTATCTTAAAATAAAATAAAACTAAAATCATAATAATTTTTTCGTAAATGAAATGCTTATATATTTTTGATATTAAAAAAAATAGATTACAAGGTCATGACTTTTAAGTATTCGAATCTTCCTTGCAATTTTAATATTGAGCATGAGGGCTCAATCCAAACCCTCAAGTGACTTCTCCATGTAAAAAATGTGAGTTATCCATGTAACAAAAATTGCAGTCCCTTTGCAACTAATTTTTTTTCCAAAAAAATCCCAATATCTAGACACATTTACATTCCATTATTCATTATTTTTATTTTAGCTTAGTGTGAATTCTTGATTTTCATAGAGAAATGATTTTTCCTTTCTTGTCAAGTTCTGTCCAATATGTGTTTTTTGGAGATTTTGACAAGTCATTCCAACACAAATGCACATTGTTGTTCTTGAAGTCTTTCTCATCCAAGTGATTTTTCCAAGAAGATCCCTTTCCAACATTATTCCTTGTGGTTTCTGGAGGGGATCTATTTTCATTAAGGGTTTTCTTCTTTTCCAATTTTGTTAAGTTCGGATAATTTTCACTGTCATGCGAGTGTTCTTGATTGAATTTTTTTGTCTCTGATGCACTTTATTTGGTAGCAATTGTTTCTATATTCTCATCCTTTCTTATCTTGAGACACTTTCTCTTTGTATACCATATAGTAATCGTTTTGAGCTCCTTCCCACCATTTATACCTTTAATGTGTTTTTTGATATTTTTTCCTTTGAATCTTGGGGGAGTTTTCTACTACATACCATGTTTCATAACACACCCTACACTGGAATGAAACATTTTTGTTGTCAAGCTTTTGGGCCCTCACAAAATTTGGGTATGTCAAATTAATATTAGTGGGAAAACCCTTATTGAAGTCCATATCCACAAAATTTTGAGCATAATATGTTTTATAATAATTTATTTTATTTAATATGGAACAATAAAATTTCTTAAGATCATTCCAAATAAAATATACAATTGTATGTAAGGGTAGGTTCGACATCCTTACCAAAACTGCAATTGTGGAGATGGATGTCATTACTAAACTAAAGAGGCAGACCAAGATTAAAGAGAAGATACCAACACTACCCTAGAACCGTGATATAGATTCAAAAATGGCCTTCTTATCCTCAATATTGTAAAAAAAACAACAACGAAACCCTGAGCCAAGGGATGAATATTCCTATCATTCATTAGATGAGGTTTCCATGACTTTCAGATCCTTCTATGCAGATCCATCAGCCATGGCCAAAATCCATTAAACCTGCAAATCAAAACTTGCTCTGAAAAAATCTTTTCACATTTGAGAACTTCTTCATCAAAAGGAAAATTGTGGGAAGGAAATTCTTGAACCACTAGGAGGCTAGATCCAGATTTCAAAATGGAACTATATGAAACTGGGGAAGAGCTTTCTTGTCCAACAACCATTCATGAAAAATATATTTTCTTCATTGTTGCATAACTAAGATTCATTGTTTATAATACTTCCACAAAAATTTTCAAATAAACCCACTTAATATGAGAATAGATCGACCGATTAAGACAAAAAATGTTGAAAATGGAAACAAGGAATCTTGAAAATGGCACCAAGAAAGATTCTAATTTAATTTCCTCTAGAATTAAATTATAATAAAATTGCAATTTCACATCTCATGACAACTTGTATGACCTAAATAAGTTATTTTGAATTAGTTGGTTCATTTACTTCAATTTTATGGTCTAATTTGATTCATGTAAAGTGGTTCCTACTTTGTAGGAGCCATGATTAAGTTTATTTTGACTTCTATATAATTAATTCAGTTTATCTGAGTTAAAGTCAATTTAACTAGTTCTAACTATTGGAGGAGCTACTAAAAGGTCCAAGTGTGGAAGTGTAACTTGAACCACATTCAATGATCAACCATAGAAATAATATATCTACTATAAATAACTCATGCATCTGTGAGTTGAGAGTTAAACAGATGAGTTTGATTTCAAGGGAAGTGTACTATCAGTTGTATAATTGTCCAAATTATATAGGTTTTGCACGCAGTGAGAGGAAGAGCCTAGATGGATTGTGTAGTATTGGATGGGGATTACCCTAATTAAAAGAGGATTATTACACAAGGAAACAACATATGGAAACAGGGACTTCGGAAAGCCAAAATTTGGTCATGTATTGGTGTAAGCTTGTTTATGAAGCAATGAGACATATAGAGATAACGCAGAGGTTTCTCAGGCTTGATAAAAGCATTGCAATTTTCTCATATTTTTTTACTAATGAAATATACATATAACATGGTTTTTAACTATGGCTTTCGAAACGAAATTTTTGTGTAATGTGTTGATTGAATTATTTCTCCTGTATTGTTCATCATTTCAAGATAGTTTAAATTTGTTTCCACAATCATTAGAGTAGATTCATGTCTAAATTTTTAGAAAATTACAATTATTAGTTTGAATGTACAAGAAATTATTACATGGTATCGTAGATGAAATCATTATAGAAGAGAATAATATGAGTTTATTTTGTGTAAGTGGATCAAATTTACAATATCTTTCTTCAGGGTATGCCCTTGAGAGAAGGTTTAATTGCATAGTTTGGGAGGACAGGATGGAAGCAGTATTGGAAGATAATGGGTTGAAGGAGTTCATATAAAATTTTATTCCTAAGCCTCCAGAATTTTATGCTCAATATCTAGCGAACTGGAAGAAGAATATAGAAAAGGCGAGAATTATCCAATTAGAAGGTGTTTGAGATAATATTGTCACGAAACTCCACAAAAAGGAAAGTCCATATGCAATGTGGAAGGCATTGAAAAATGTTTCTTAGAAAAACAATGACCATATTAAACTAGCACTAAAGGACAAGCTTAGGAAAATCAATATGGATAAGGGTGACACAATACCAAAATACTTCACCAAGCTCACCCAATGTTGGGATGAGCTTGGAACTGTTGGTGTTACAGTTGTAAAAGAAAATATGGTCATCCTAGAACTTCTAGGTCTTCCCAAGAGCTCGCACAACTACCAAGATTTAGGAAATGGGAGTTAGAAGGTACCAGAGTGGGAGTGTTTATGGTCTGACTTGGTGCAATAAGAGAAAAGGTGGAACACCAAAGATGGGACCTCATCCAAAGAAGTGGAAGGGGATTTTCCATTATCCAGTAAGGAAAAAAAATCCAAGGGAAAGAAGTCCCAAGGCGAGTACGGAAAGAAGAAAAAATTATCCATGTAAAGTGATTTCACTTTCACAAGTTTGATAACTATGCCAATAAATGTCCACAAAGGAAGGCAAGTAAGAAGGTTCCTACAGTAGCAGTAGCAGGTGAAGCTCTAGCTGCACAATTCAAGCTTGATTTTACTCTCATTGCATGCATGAGAATAATAGTAATGGGAGACATGTGGTATCCCAAGAACAGTTCCTTGGTTTGTATGACATGGAATAGAGATCTCTTTGCTAACTTGGAGGAGAAAGACCTCAAGAAAAACATAGAGTTTGAAGATTATGGGAGGTATAAACTGATCGATATCTATAAAATTACTTTTGAGAGGGAGTTTGGATCTCCCTCTCAGACTCACATATGTGATGTATGTTCCATGAGTAAATAATAATCTTGTTTCGTCGCGGTATTGGAAGATCATGGATATGATGTGATATTTAGCAAAGGAAAGGTTTTCCTTAGACACATATTCATAGGACAGATGAAGAAGATCAGTGTGTGATTCAAGAACCTATATTCACTTGAGGTACAATATGCATGAAAATCCTTGAGGAGAAAGGAAACGGTTAGAGACTTGGTGATTGAGAAGGAGCATGAATTACCTCTCAACATGCAGCCTTAGAAGTAGTCTAAGCAAGGTGTGGAGAAACCATAATTGGAGAAGCATAGAGGAGGACGAGTGGAGACATCCACTAGAGTAGAGACCTATAGTAGGGTGGAATTTTTAACCAAGTCGTAAAAATGAGTACATGAAACCTTGCCTATAGGTGAGAAGTAGGGTGATGTGACAAAATAGTCCCAATAATGAAAAACTTTGGGGAAGATCCATTGAGGTTTTTTTGGTCTCGTGGATGATTACCTTGCTATGAGGGCCCATAGTATTCAGTAGTAGGAGGATCAATGGCATTCATATGAAGAGAAGTGCAGAAAAGTGATGAAAGTAAAGAAGGAGGCTCAATAGCAGAGTCAGAAGAAACACAATTTTCCAGGTAGACACTTGCAGACACAGTTGATTCAATTTGTTTATTTTTTATGCCTTTCAGTTGTGGATGTTGTAAATGCAAAAAAAGAAAAAAAAAGTGTTACATGCATAACATTATAAAGGTATTGGATGAGAATATATGTGAATCCATTTCTTTTTAAGAGGGAATGTTTAAAATGGAAACAAGAAATCTTGAAAATGACGCTAAAAGAAATTCAAATTTAATTTCCCCTCGAAATAAATTATAATAAAATTTCAATTCCACATATCATGAAAACTTGTATGAGTTAACTAAGTTAGTTTGACTTATTTGGTTCAATTAATTCGAGTTGAGGGTCTAAATTGAGTCCTATAGAGTGGTTCCTACTTTTTAGGAGCCATCGTTGAGTTTATTTTGAGTTGTAATTAATTAATTCAATTTATCTCATCTAAAGTCAGTTTAACTCATTTCAACTATTGGAGGAACTAGTGGAAGGTGAAAGTGTGGAAGTGGAACTCGAACCACACTTAATGATTGACCAAAGAAATGATAGATTAGCCATAAATAACTCATTTATGTGTGAACTCAGAGTTTCCTAGGTGAGATTGGAGTTCAAGGCCAATGTAGTATCAATTGTATATTCATCCAAATTGTATGATTATAAAATCCAAGAAGGACACTTACGGTAATTTCATGTATGAAAATAGTAACTTGGAGGAAGTGTCTTCTTACAAGTACCCACAGAATTGATATTCATCTAAGGCCAAGCCCCAGGTATAGCCCGAGAGAAAAGGATAAAGGGGTGGAAAGCTTATTTTGGTATTGAAAATAATTGTAAAATGGAAAACCTCATAATGTGGGATAGAAAGAAGTTCCTCTTTGAAACTTTAGTCACTCCTATTATCTTATATAGATGTGAGGTTTGGGGTTGCAGCATCTCTAGAGAATCCTGGAGAAAGATTGAGCAAATATAGAAGCTTTTTATAACTTATAACCTTAAAATTAAAAGTAATACACCCTATCCTATTCTCCTTATAGAAGTGGGTCTTTCCCCTATCGAGAACCTAGCTATGACTAGGCTTTTGTTGTACAAGCACAAGCTCAATAGCATAGGGGACCATAGACTTCCTAAGATAGCTTTAAATTCCAGCCAAAACCACCTAAGGCTTAAACGAGGTGGGTATAAAGACACCCGGGGCCTGGTTAAACCGTGGGAGAGATCGATGAGAATGTTGCATTGCAAAACATTAATAACATTAAAAAAATTGTTACTTCTAAGTTCAAAGAAAAAATGTGGTGTGAGAAAGATCTAGCAGCTAAAAGAAAATTAAGATATTAGAAGGAGGTCATCAACCCCACCCTAGAAGATAAAAATTATCTCTCTATTTTAACTAGCTCAAAGAAGAAAATTAATATAGCCAAGATTAGAACGAACTCTCATGAGCTTCATAGTGAAACAGGTCCTTGGACAGTTCCTAAAACACCATGGATGGAAAGAATATGCCATATCTGTGAGAATATGAACATCGAGGATGAAAATCACTTCCTCTTAGAGTGCCCCAAGTACAACCACATTAGAGCTCAATTTCATAATCTTTTTTACAATACTGACCTTCCTAGCCTTCTAAGGTGTCAAAATTATACTGAGCTCGGGAGGCTTCTCTCCAAGCTTTTTGAGCATAGGAATAAAATCTTAAATCAAACTAAATAACTCTTTTCTTTAGGTCCGATAGACCAAATATTGGTGTGAGTGAATGTTAACCATCATCATCATCATCATCAAATAAATAAAAATATAAATAAACTAAAGGTATGTTAAATAGAGAAACCCTCTTTTTATATTTACTCCTTAAATCTCTTTATATTTAAAAAAAACTAAAAAAAGTGGTTTTATGTAGGTGAACTTAATCGGAAAAATACCATTTTAATAGGATGGGCTAAATACCATGGGCCAAATACCATATTTATAAAAGAGGTATAAAGAGGTACGTTAAATAGATAAAAATATATCAAATATGATTACAAATAAGCATGTAATTAAATACTAAGCCTATGGGCCAAATACCATGGTAGATAAAAGATGTATGGTAAATAAATAAAATATAAATAAACAAGACGTATGGTAAATAAATTTAATTTAATAATTTTGGATCTAGAAAGTTTGTATTTGAATACACTACATGGATTAACTATCTCATGAAAAAAATTAATGTAATTTTTAATATTTAACATCTAATCTAATTAATTTAATGTCGGCCTTGATCAAAAATCACTTCTTCCCTACATATATAAATTTAGCAAGGCCAAGAGAAAAATAATTTGTGAGAAAAGATTTCACGAGCTTTGCGAAGTGGAAAACAAAATTTGTGGAAGAGGATCTCAATTTGAGTACGAAGATCTCAGTTTGAGTACGAAGTCAGATTGATTTTTAGGTTTGATTTCTATTGCCTTTGCATTTTATTTTATTTTCTAACTTTTTGTTTTTACTTTTTCATCCAGTTGACTTTATAGATGTCATTCTTGAATCACTCTTACCACCAAATTCGGATGATTTAAATTATGCCTTGGGTAAAACCTTATCCTAATTTTAAAAATTTATTTCTAAATATGTAAAAAACCACCAAAACCCATTTAACTCACGCTCTATAAGTCACACATTTAATCCTTAACTAAGCTGCTTAATAGATCCAAAATTAAAATGGTTAGTCAACTTACTCTTCTTACTAATCGGGGACATATCTCTATATATCTAAACTGATTCTTCAATTTGTATTTACAACCCATTTCGACTTCCAGGTTCAAAACAAAGCACGTGAGTCGGTAGGAGGCCAATATAAGCGAGGTTTCTAACTTAGCCGAAGTCAATCTATTGTAAAATCTCTGCAGGTACAATCCATGACAGTTGGTGAAGAATGTAAATATGTTTTTGAACTTGCTATTTATGATCCATATAGCTCAAAGGGTTTTGTATTTGAGATTTCCCATAAAATTGACTTTGGGGATTTTGTGATATTGTGAAATACTCTAATGTTCAAGGTTTTGGGATATTTGAGCTTTTCCTTAATTTTGATTTTAGAGTATAAGATATTGTGAAATAGTCTCGTGTGCTTTTCCTTAATTTGGAGTTCTGTTTTTTTAGATATTGTGAAATAGTCTCCTGGTCAAATCTGATTCATTAATCGCAACTGTTCAAATGATCACCACATGTATATAAATGGGTTTTTCTCTTCCTTGTGGCTTTCCATTATTTGCATCTCCTTTGTGATTTAGAGTTTCAACATTTTCAGTGTGTTTGAAAGTTTCGTCGATCTGCATACCGAGTGACTATTAGGCTTAAACTGTCCTCTTTAGCGTCTTCAAGTAGAAAGGACAAAGACACATTTTCTTTTACATAAATCCTTATATTTTATTATATATGACATTCTTATATTTTATTTTATTTTGTATCCCTTACAGATCTGTGCTTCTCGCTTACCTATCTTTTAGAAGTGAGTACCAGAAACATTTGAACCATACCCTAAGAAATATAAATTTGGATATGGATTACACTGTATCAGAATCTGAAAAGCCAATGACAAAGCCATTGTCTCAAAATACTTCGGCAGCCCAGTTTCAAGCAAGCAATGAGGTGGGAGTGAAGGGAGCAGTAAAGATGCCCAAATCATCGAAAAAGAGGCAGAGGAAGAATGGGAATTCTGAGAAGAAATGTGACAGCTCTAGCTCTCCGTCAAGTGGTCATCTAGAATGTTCATCGCTTTCTAAAATAGAGGAGGAATATCGAGCTTTGAGGCGTGATTATTTGATTCTAGAGGAAGAACACACAACTCTCACTGATGAGGTGACAGAGGTAGAAAGGAACATTGAAATGCTGGAAGCGGAGAAGAACGCACTTTTGGATAAGCTGGTAATGCTAGAGGGCTTGGTTGAAGATCTAGGCTTCTAATGTCTCTCTTAAAAGGCATTTAATCAGAATATCGTCACAA
Organism: Pinus albicaulis; assembly: GCA_034641835.2. Classification (NCBI taxonomy): domain Eukaryota; kingdom Viridiplantae; phylum Streptophyta; class Pinopsida; order Pinales; family Pinaceae; genus Pinus; species Pinus albicaulis. The sequence goes on from JAXQQM020088384.1 coordinate 176,466, forward strand.
TTGATGCTTTAATGTTTACAGAAATGTGGGACTTCGTCAGACGACTGACACAATTAGTTTTCATTTGTGATTTAATATATCTGCGTTTGATGTTAGGTGGTTATTGGTGACTTGGTCCAGATGGTTATTAACCTTATCAAAACCTATGTGATACTCTGACGGTATTATTATCACTTTATTTTATCAATTGTGCAAATCAATAGGTAATTTTAGAATAAATAATGAAAAGTTTTTTAAAACTTCTTAGTTAAATAATATATTTTTAACTTACTTTTTTCCTGTTTTACCACTAACCCTAATGAACAGTGAGGTAGTTTCTAGTTTATCGTTCGTTTTATTAATTCTATAAATTTAGTTTTCCCATTAAAAGATCCGTGGAGAGTACATCTTTCACACATAATTGAAAACAGCCTTGAAAGTGCTCCAAAACTACATAAGTGTACGGTTAAGATAAATAAATATCATTATAATGCATTTTTAGAAAATCTCTTAAATAATGGGAGGATCCAAAAATAATGTTATACCATGAATATGACAAAAGAAAATCTATTTCTAGTTTTTCTATGAAAAATCTTGTGGTAGAGTTTGAGCGATTTTCCTCATATTTTCCACATCTTCCACTCTCATAAGCTTCTTGCACTCTTGCTTTGGAAATTTCATCCTTCATGAAAATTTTCGTTGTAAATATGAGAACATGATATAACTTTCCTTTCAAATACGATACTTCATTCAAAATGGAATTAGTTTGTGCACATGACATTTTGTTGTTTGATTAAACCAATTAATAACAATAACTAGAACTTATGCAATCATTTTTAATAGCAAATAATAAAAAAGATAATCTATTTAGTTTAAAACGACCAATAGTCATGATGGAGATTATGATGGACCATCGTTCATGTCGAATCAACAGCTTTTAGCATCAAGTAGTACTCATGATCATGTATATATATATATATATATATATATATATATATATATATATATATATATATATCTGTGTGTGTGTGTGTGTGTGTGTGTGTGTGTGTGTGTTTGTGTATGGTCCATGTATTTTATGTTCATGGTGCAGTTGTACATAATTTACATGTTGGTGATCATCATGATGTGTATATTGTTAGGTCATCTTAGATATGTTCATTTAATGTGCAGCTTGTGGAGAGATGTGTATGTGATAGAATTTATTTGACATGAGATGTTTATTCAATGTTTGTGTTGTGATGATGTTATACAATTCTAATTGTGTTTTGTAAGATGATCATCATCACGATGATTAGATGATGTTAGCAAATTTGAATGTATTTTTTAGTGAAATATGATGTTTGTACGATGGTTATCATGATCGTGATCTTTATTTAATTTAATATTAAATGACCATGATATTTATTTAATATTTTGTCGTTATTGTAATTGAAATTTTAAATTTAATTTTATGTAAAATTGTAAAATTGTAAAATTGTAATTGTAATTCTAATTTTATGTAAAATTCTAAAATTGTAATTCTAATTTTAATTGTTATTGTACGTGAAATTGTAAAATTGTAATTGTAATTGTAATTGAAATTCTAATTCTAATTCTAATTCTAATTGTATGTAAAATATTTGTAAAATTTTAGTTGTCTTACTATGAAATGATCGTAATTGTAAAATTTTAGTTGTAATTGTAATTGTATGTAAAATTCTAAAATTGTAACTGTAATTGTATGTGAAATTGTAATTGTAATTGTAATTGTAATTGTATGTAAAATATTTGTAAAATTTTAATCGTATTAATGTGAAAATTTTAATTGTATTAATGTGAAATGATTTTATCAAAAATTTTAAATTTGTACATTTTTAAATTTGTAAATAATTGTAAAATAATAAATCCAGAATAATATGAATTTATGTAACATAATAAAGTGTAGAAAATAATGCAAATAAATTCATGTACTTTAGAATTATCATTATTTAATTATGATCTTACATACCAAAGAAAATAACTTTATACAGTACGTCATTGTTTTTTAGATCAACATAATTGCCAATTATCAAGTGCAATATTGATTTTAACATTAACACAATGAAAATTACAAATTAATTCAAAATACATATTATAATGTTTCGAAAAAAATAGTCTTGTAAGTCATAAGGTAACTAAGTCTTCTGATTTATAAAAATTCATCTTAAAAAGTATGAATATTGATGAAATAACACATGTACCATATCACTCTCAGTTCTCATGATCACCCTCATTATCTTCCAGCTCGCATAACACTATTTTTCTAAAAAATATGTTTTCATCTAGGGTCATGTCTCAATATAAACCACCAATCACTATCCAACACATCTGGGTAAAAAAACACCTGGTTACAGTGTTTGGAAAAAACATATGGCTCCCTAGCTTCATCCCACATATTTCTAAAGTTGGTACATATCAGCCTACTATCATGATCTTCCTTTACATTATTCTAATCAACTGTGTCCCATTACTTGCACCTAAAAATAACACATTGGAAAGAAGATAAATCTATTTCAATGATCTCTTGTATCTTTCCGACGCAACCTAACGTCCCTCGTACTAAGTTTTTATTAGGGTGGCTAGATCAACTAGATCGATGGAAATCGACTTCCACTCCACAATATTCTATCTTGTGTCCATCATCGAAATTTTTTGTGTGAAAATGTTGTCCATATACCCACATAGATGGGAACAAATGCACCTAGAAAAAAGTTAAAAAATCATAGTGTCATGTGTCTTATAATAGACCAACAGTATAAATATGAAATATATATGTAACTACATTTTAAAGGTGAATTATTAAGTTTCAAATGTACATTTAAATTAAATGGATTATTATTGATTTGCTGCACCCAATCCCTACGTTTAGCGCATTGTCTTCAGCACATGGGTAACAACCGATTGCACTGTATTTCTCTGTGACTTGGTCAACAACCTAACTGTTCGGCCATATTTTTAGCATATTTTATTTTAAATGATCGGGATAAGGCACACTTCTACCATTCAATTGTCTGAATTCTTTCTTGTCACTATCCCATTAAATCCTCTTTTGTTCGTACAATGCGACCCACGATTGTGTCACTTCGAAATTGTAAAGAATGAATTTATTGATTGCTTCAATTTCTGCATTCGATCATGAAATCAAATCGACATTATACAGTATGTAGATCAAAATATACATTATATCAAAGGTGAAGATGAATATTTACTTTGTGTAAATTTGAAAAATTATAAGTCGCTTACTCTTTATCAAGCGCTTTTTTCCAATCATTTGGAGCAACTCCCCTTCTCTTTTGTCTTCATCCCTTTCATTGTCCCAAATCACTGCACCTGGTCTATTGTTGATCTACTTGATGTACTCAACAACATAATAGCAAGACTCATATGATATGTACCCCTCTGCCATAGACCACTCGATTTTTTCCCTTTTTCGAACAAACAATCTCAACTATCTCTTAACACCACCATGGAATGATAGCCACACGAATATCCTTTGATGTGATCCAACTTACAAATGAAGATAATTTAGATATGGCACATCCTAGGTCTTTAGGGAATTCATGTTTCACACACCCACACACGAACAAAGCATAATGAAACTGTAAAGTTATAAACATGTGCAATAGTATAGAAAATTAGTTATGTTTTATGAATCCTGCATGGGATAAAATTTATTAATATAAAAAATAATAAAATCATGATTTTTACATTATATGTACTCTTAGAAGATTCAAATGGTCATGTTATTTCAACCCCAAAAAATGGTCCTCGACAGTGAAGCAGTGCCGTAGTGAAGACTTGTATGAAGATAGAACCCTCACACCAATTATAAATTCCTTTTCCAAAGAAAGATCATATTTTTTTTAAATCCATGGGACATCACCTTCTTTGAAATACCATGAATTACAGATACTAGTGCTTGCCTCTGATCCTGCACTTTCTAAACGTCTTGGGAAATGTTTCTTTTTAGTTTTTGAGGTAATAAGATCTTTCCTAACATCCAATGTGTGTCTTTGTTTCGATGATATGTGCCTCCATAAATAATATGAAACATTTGTAACTATATTCATGGGATGTAATAAGTGGTTAATCTTAAAATTCTCCCAATATGGGAGGTTATAAGAGATAGATTTCATTTTCATCCCAATGGGAAATTTCTCAACATAGGTGTCGAATAATTTTGGATCATCGAACATAGGCTCCCCATTTGAATCAAACATTTCAATGAACTGCTTCTCCTTTTCTCTCTAATATTCTCTAAGACATTTAGCTGGTGTCATTATTGGAGGCCTTTGGGTTCTCTCTCGTTTACCATTGAAAGAGGATGCTACTCTTCAGTAAGAGTTTTCTTCTGGGAGGAATATCACGGAGCATTCATACACTGGCTTTCATAGGTTGTTGGACCATCTAGCTTTGAGATAAGGTCCAAAACATTTACATCCAAAATACCCTTTTGTTACAAGACCTGCGAGATGATTGCATACAATTTATATGCATGGCAAATTCAAGAATATCATCAAGATCATAACAATTACAATGAAATATATAAATAATATGCGAAATAATATTGTTACGTATATAAAAAAATAAATAAACATGTAATTTACCAGAGAAAAATCCTAATCCTGGATAACCATGTGTCGTGTAAGCACATATTCCATACAACGTAAAACTCCTCTCTCCTATGATGGACCTTGATACATCGTATACATTTATCCCATCCCATAATTCCTTCAATTCACCTACTAGTGGTTGTAAGTAGACATCCATATTATTAACTTGTCTTCTACCAGCGACTATGAGAGCCAACATAATATGTTCATTCTTCACGGATAACCATGGCAAGATATTGTTATTGATCACTACTACAGGCCAAATAGAATAGTTGGTGTTCTGGAGGGAATATGGGTTGATGCCATCCATGGCTATGCTGAGTCGTAGACTTCATACTTCATCCTTGAATTTTTCGGGCCATGTATCCTCTATATGCTTCATGGCTATTGAATCAGTTGGGATTTTCATAACTCCCAAATCACTTTTGTGTGAGGCATGCCATCCATGCAGCATATCTAATTCTTTGCAATGAAAGAGCCTTTGAATCCTTGGGATTATATGCATGTGCCTTAATATCTTTAAACAAGGACCATGTGATTTACCCTTCTATTTTTATTTATCATACCTGTCACGCCCACATTTTGGAAATATATCTTTGTCTTCAAATTCTCCTCTATATTTAAAAAAATCATCTAGACATGCATGATATGATATGTACTCAACACCCAATATTTTCAACAATTTCTTTTCCTCTTTGTAGCTACCGGGCAAGACATTATCACTCGGAAGAACCTTATCTTTGAATAATATGTTGTTGGTCATCATGGAAAATATTATATGTAAATTAATGCTAATATAATTATTAACATTCATAAAATTAGAAATGTTCATTGTGTTATTATATTTCTCAAATTTATATAAGGGAGGAATTCATGGTAACTTACCTCGAAATTTCCAAGAAACATGAATTATATAAGCCAAAATTTTCTTTCAATTTGTACAGTAACAATGTTGTCCCAAACTAGGTAGAATTTGACTGACCGCCAGGTCCAAAAAGAGGGGTGGTGGAAGAAAATTGAAGGCTTTCAAAGAAGGTGTCAGAGATATCAACATCATCCCCTAGCTAATCATAATTTTGGAATGCATCTAACAACATTTTCTACATGGAATTTTTATCCCTTAAGTAATCATCCATACCAACCTCTATTTTATTGCCTCCATTTCTAGCTTGTGAAGAACTACTATTGTTGTAGTCATTCCTAATTGGTGAATCTGGATGTAGCGGGAATTGAATCGGTGGTTGATTCAACCGTTCTTGGTATCGTTCCCCTTTGATTTTTTATCTAAATATAGTCTTTTCTTGATTTCACATGGTCATGGGGTGCAACAACAGATGGTAGGTCGTTCATCATCACTAGAATCCTAATAATTTTAAAATATATATTTGAACATGATTAGTACAAAATCTATGATATCAATTAGTAAGAACGTTGAAAATGTATGATTAATTTGTTTGATGTTGAAATAGTTACATTAATATACCAAACAATTATTAATACCATCATTGACCCAGGATTGTGGCTAAAGATGCAATATTGTAAAAATTGGCAGGGTGAAGTGGTTGTCCATTTTCATCTACTAAATGTGCCTTGCGATATGTTGCTCCTGATAAAAGCTTCTGATGTTTTGGAGCTGTTTGAATATTTTATGCATCTAAACTCGATTCTGAATCTGCATGAACCTAAAAATTTGTATACAATATAAATTTTATTAAGCTTATTGACATGGATAAAAAACATAAATTCAATTAGATAATGAAAATATAAATAATATCTGAAGTAAAAATTACGTCTCGAGATCAATAGGGAGAACTCCACGATGGACTTTGAGAAATGTTATGGAACGAGTTGGATTTTGAAGAATTATAAATTCGAAATAATTATGATATTTTCTCCCTGCATTTGAGCAAAATCAACAATAAATTTTAGTGCACACACCCAAAAGTAATTTCGGTGCCTTGAAAATGAACTTATTTTTATTGGTGCCTATGTACATATAACGACACTGGTGCATTTTAGTTACTATGCACTAGTGTCATTTTATTAGCTATGCATCGGTGTGGTGTTATTAATTGACGCATTGGTGACATAAAGCCGCAAATAAAAAAGCGCAACTTTATTTTTTTTAAGTGAAAAAAAAAGTGGTGAATTGAAAAATGAGCGGAAAAATATTTTCGAAAATCAATTTCATAAAACAATTCTTTAAATACTAAACACTTTTCATTATTTCACTATTTCTGCAAACAAATTCAGCTAGAGATTTGCACGAGACATACCTGGACCAAGGGAGCATGAGAGCACTATGGAGCAGCGAAATACACTCGAACAGAACTATTCAGAAATCAGAATTCCAAACCTTGGGTGATTCAAACCCTGTAGCATATAATTTCAAATGATCTCGTGAATAAATTTTATTGTGTTTTCTACATTTTTTGTTGTAAGTAAAAAATTTAAATTTGATGTTCATCTTCAGAAAAGAAAAGAAAAGAAAAGAAAAAAAATCTATATATATATATATATATCTGTGTGTGTGTGTGTGTGTGTGTGTGTATAATCTACTTTACCCTAAACCCTTCATTCTTTTTGTTTATGTCGTTGCTTCTTCCTAGTTTTGTGATTTTAGAATTAGGGCTTTTCATTTTACATTTATAGGGTTTGTATTGCTATATATATAGGCCTACGACATATAAGCCATGGGATGACTTGCATAGTCAGATCTGAATCCATGTTAGCCCTTGCATGGAATTTTTAAAATTTGAATTATTTTAATCGGTGTGCCCTACGTAACCTAGGGCACCGGTGCACCCTTCGTAACCTAGCGCACCGGTGCACTGGCTTATCACACCGCACCGTGCACGTATTTTTTGATAAATATATATATATATATATATATATAATGTATGTGCTATATGTAAAATAGGGCACCTATGCGCTATTTTATTATAGTGCACCGTGCACGTACTGTTTGGCAAAAACAATTTTTTATTTTATGTTAATCGGAGCACCATGTAACATATAACGCACCGGGTCTCCTTGTTGATAGAGAGCACTGTACGGTGGTGCCCTGTGCACCATATGGTGGTCCCCTGTTTGTGTGGGGCATTTATAAGAATAGGTCACACCGCCCCCTCCACGACACCATATGCTACAAAAACTAACACTAGACGATTTTTTATTATTTTGTCTGTGTTAATCGGTGCGATGGTTAACATATAATGCATTGGTGCTCCTTGTTGACATAGAGCACCGTATGGTGTTTTATACTATTTTGGTGGTGCGTTTATAAGAACATAACGCACCAACGTCAGTGTGTACACCATGAAAACCGCATCGGTTCCTTGATTATTTTTTTTACCTCAAAATTTGATGATTTATTTATAAAATATATTAGTGAATGATATGGTACAATTTTTATATTGATAAAGAAATGGCTGACAAGAGATCAAGTAACAAAAATACTGATAACACATCAAGAAAATAAAAAAAGTCAAGTTCTTTGTAAAGTATTTACAAAAAATATTATCTTTGAACTATATGTAAGTTTAGCTAATATGTATTGTTTACTGTGTATCATGTAGAGCCACAAAATGATGAAGCTCGATAAGATTATTTCTGATCTAGGACTAGAAGAGCATAAAAGCTTGATGGAAAAATTGCAAAAGGGTGAATGAGGTGAATGAAAAATACTATCGATCCAATATGAGTTTATTTTTTTAATTTTCATTAATAATATACTTAAAATTATCGGATAACATTTTTCAAATAATCTATTAATTCATATTATATGTTTAATGTTCTACAGAGACCAACAACTCAAACAAGGAATGTTGTTCTAAGAAAAGAAAAAAAATAGAGCATGCAAGTGAAAATGAATTTCTCCTTAGCTCATTTGGAGTGGCGCTGGAGGTTAAGAAAAGGGGGAAAAAATTTTACAAAAATTTGAGGCATCTAGTGGAATGAATGTATAGACATTCTTCCCACTTACAATACAAAAATCAATCCAATAATTCAAAGAACCAAATTTTATCTCAACTACAGGAAGAGCTTCCAGAGAATTGGTCAATGAGACATGTCAGAATTTTAATAGCAAAAACATACAACAATAAAAAATAAGGAATGAAAAAGTAATATTTGTTTAAATATTTTTCTAGAATTATTTATAAATATCACTTTTTTTATATTTACTTTTCATATATCAATATAAAAATTAAATAGTTTATTGTCATGTTACATTTTTAGGAAGATTATGAAAATATCAAAAGATGAACGAGCTGATATCAAAAATATGCCAGTAGGAATGTCCAAAAAGGTGTACAAGGAAGTGGTCAAAGAAATGGACAAAATTGCATCGCATGAGGAGCCATCTCAAGAACCACGTGCATCAAATGTAATATGCAATCATTGAATTTTTCGTTCATTAGGTACATTAAACAAACAAATTAGCATTAAATATTAATTTTCAAGTATTTTCTTACAAAAAAGAAAAAAAATGGAACCCATTCAGCACATAAAACATGACGACAAGGAAGAAAAGGGTTGATATCTAAGTTTGTGAGTAATTGTTACTTCCTTATAACAACTTAACTAGATTTCATTTTAGTATATTTTAAGTTGTTCTACAAAAATCATCATTGAAAGTCTTCAAATAGGTGCTAACATACAAAGAATAACCATCGAAGGAATTGATTGTCAATTGGTTAAATATGGGTTGTGAGTATATGTTGGCATATCAAAAATTAATTGTGGAATTTGTAAGAATCTATCGATATTGTTTTACTTAGCTCCGTCTATAATTAATAGAACAAAAAAATCTTTTATATTAAATATATTATTTGTTATGGGGCATAAAACTTGCAGGAAACAAACTATGGAACTGCGCTAGCAGATGAAATCTTGAAATATGTCATGAAATTGGGTTCTGAAAGAATGTGTATAGTTCATGAGTCAATTGTTGCTATGGTATGTCATTTATTTTCGATTTAAAATTATGTATATTATTTAATATTGCAATTTTCATTGTTCTCACCGATGTATAAACACTCATTACATTTCTTTTTTTATGTTTGTAGATGGAATGTGAAGAAGAAGAAAAAAATCAACACCATGAACAAAACATTCCTCAAAATAACCTAACTCATTGAAGTAGCTCGAGCAGTGATAACAATTCAAGTGAAAAATTATGATCATTATGTTTTGATATCAAAGCAAGGCGTTGTATTTTCTAAAATATTTGTCTCTGAAATCAGCTATTTTGTTTAATGTAATAGACATAGTGTTCCAATTGAACGACAAAGAGATACCAATAAATGTCTCATTTTGTATGACAAAGATTGTCTTATTCATATATATACATATATATCATAAAATATGTTTTAATTTATTTTATTGTGTTCTCCATTGTCACTTTGAAATGTAACACCACTGATTAAATTTATGGATGATTAAATATTATAATGAAGAGATGTGAAATGTGATTATATGATATAAAAAATTAATCCAAACATCACATTCACATGCACTAATAAAATTTTAATTGATATGAATACTATTATAAGATATGTGTCTTCTTTTCATGAATAATGAATTTTAAAAAATGACAATAATTATAATATGGTATAAAAAATTAATCCAAACATCACATTCAAATGAATTAATAAAATTTTTATTAATATGAATACTATTATAAGATATGTGTCGACTTTTGATGAATAATGAATTTAAAAAATCACAAAAATTGCACTTTCACTGGTCGATGTTTCTAAAAAATAAAAAATGAACACCGGTGCATGTCAGTTATTGTACACCAGTGTGTTTGTATGATCTAGCTCACCGGTGCATTTCTAAGTCTTGATGCTTTTCTGTGATACTGTGCATTGCTGCGTTTATGTGAGACTACTCACTGGTGGGTTTGTACAAACTATGGGCACCGCAAAAATACCAATATGAATTAGAAAAATTGGTGCATTTGTGCGAAACTGTGCACCGGTGCGTTTATGTCAGACTACTCACCAGTGCATTTGTACGACCTATGGGCACCACATAAATACCAATACAATTTATAAAAATCAGCGTGTTTGTGTGATATTCCGCACCGGTGCATTTCTATAATACTACAAACCGGTGTGTTGATACGACCTATGGGCACCGCACAAATCCCAATGCCAGTTAGGATGGCCTGGTGCATCATATCACCCATAGTGTGCCCGGTGCGGTTTTATACCTTTACGACCCACTGCATGCACCTTAGGAGTCCTCGGGCCAACCGTCTAGATGATACGCGCCGGTGCATTGACACCTGAGTAGTGCACCATTGAAAAAAAATATGTAATAACCTCTAGCCACATAGATTTTTTAATTCTGTTGAAATTCCATTAGAAGCTCTGCTAAAACCTCCGTTAACGAAAACAGATGTCGTAGAAAATAGTTTTTTTTGACAATTTTGGCCAATTCTATAACACTAAAAACCTCCTTTAAAACCTCCCCTAGAGTGTGTTTTCCTTGTAGTGTTAAAAACATAATGAAATGCGACAAGATGATCCCATTATCATATAAGATAATTCTAACTGAATATTCATAAATATATTTGGATCCTCTCTAGTTTTGGTATGTCCTGAAGGGAATGTTTGACAAGAGAGGAACTAGAAGAAGGTATAAAAATGGTATCTATGGGGAAAGTAAAGGATATAAAATTCCTCTCAGTAGAACACCTCAAATCATGACTATAATATATTAGCCACGCTTATCATAAATATTCAATGAAATGATCTCAGAAGGCCGTTCAAGTTTTAGCATGTTGGACAACAAGTCTCATTATATAAATTTCCAAAGGAAGAGAGAAGAATAACCTAGGGAACAACAAGACAATAATGATCGACTTAGTGTTTGTGGAACCAATAGAAGGAATTATAGGAAGAAAATTTGGTAAATAGGTAAAAAATGAGGGGAAAAGGGCTTTAGGAAGAGATATATCTTATCCCAAGAACTTTATTTTTTATAACTGTATCAACTTAATACATGTGATAGAGAAAATTTCAGACTACGAAGATGAAGAATCTTAGTGTTTCTTCACAAACATGGGATTTGAAATATAACATATGACATTAAAAGGAGAGAAGGTGCTTACCCACATATGACATGATAGTAACATCATAGAGCTCACCTAACATATGAAATGATAGGAAGATCATATTCCCATTAATTAAAGTCAATATGTTACTAATGGAAAAACCACATAGAGAACCCTTTACTTCCAATTTCATTTGAGGCAAACAAAATATGATGTAAAAATATTTTCTACACACCAAGTCGTTAATGATAACCTGAGACCATTTTCTTAGGACATTGAAAATAAACAACATAAGAGAACTTATAAATTGACATAAGTTTCAAAAAGTGAAGTTAGGAAACGCATAACAATGATTGCAAACATTGGGCAGAGTACTCTCTAAATAGAGTGTGCCTCAATTACATATCGATATTATTTTGAAAAGGGAGCATAGAATATAAGCTTGATACAATGCATATAAAGAATTGCAAATATCAATTAGATTACAATTAGATTTTGGTATCTCCTCAAACTGTGCCATAAATAGTCATTATAGAAACACCAAGAACACCTTTATTTAGTCAAATTCCTTACTTAAGTAGGCCTTGCATCGCAAAACCCTGTGGTATATAACATATAGTTTTCTTTGTCCAAGACATGGATCAATCTGTCACTGTAATATGGGGTGACTTTGATGCCCTGCATGCCTACCCTTACGTCGCCCCATAGCCGCCCTCTCAGCCAACTTTTCTATTAGTCACCGGTTGGCCCCTCCCCAACCAAAATTACCACCTGTGGCATAGTCTGTAATGGATTGGTGCTGTAGGAGACTATCTCAACCTCAAGTGTGTAGGCATCCTGAATAAGCTCCTAGAACCTCAAGCTCAAGCTCTTGTTGTTTCTTTGGATAGGATTAATGATAAATTTGAGAGTGCAAGGGTGGCCCATGAAAATAGGTGGAAAGTCGCTTTCCAAAAAAGCATCGGGCGAGGATCAGTGGAGATTTGCGAGGGATACAAATAACCTCTGGTTTCTTCCATATTTGGCAAGCATCTGGAATAACCAGTGAATTAAAACTTTACTACACTACAATTGGTGCATCAATATTTGCAACATTAATTCTTTGAGTAAAAAATAATTTAATTTAAGCTCTGCCTAGAGTTCATATAATCATTGTAAAAAGGGCTATTTTTGGAGTGCTTCATGAATTATTTTGAACATTTCATGTAGAATGTAGTCTATCTATCATAATGCAGAGCAAGAATTTCTATCTCATTGAAGTACAATGTAATGTGAGTGTCTACCCAAAGTGTGCCCTAGATAAAATTTATTAAAGTTTGTTTTATATGGTGCGATGTGTTGTCATAAAAATATACTTTCGTAATCAAATGATTTTTTTTAGTTCTTTTAGACATTTCAGACAATTACTAATGTGGTAATTGTTACAGAAATGGAGTTAGTGAAACAAAATGTGACTAGATCGTGAATGTTGAATTACAAGCTATATAAAAGGTTAGGTTAGGTTTTGAGGAATGCTAAAATATTTTATGCAATCAATGAATACAAAAGTGAAATTTTACTCGACAAACACTTGCTGCAACAAATGATACTTTTCTAGTAAATGGTTAATTATAACGTATGTTGGAAGGTCAAGGTTGATCTAGGTGGATATTGATGGCCACTCACCTATTCCACATGGACCCCCACCATTTTTTCTTTCATTCTTTCAGTTTCCTTAGTTGTATCATAGTTTACTATTTTTGGCATTTTCTCGGGTTGTGAACTTTCAAAGCCATTTTGAGGTGCTAAACAATTTTTATTTTTATTTTTATTTTTTTAAAGAGGAAAGAAATAGTATTTTACTATGTTTGTAGTAAAAATTTGTATTCCTCGGATAGATATTTTTAACAAGGTATTTCACACGTCAGACGAAGATCATATGCCAACGTTATGAGCCTCAGAAGTTAATGTACCAATTTACCCCAACGGGGCCCACAATTTTGGCGATTCATCTCCTAGGTTTAGGTTTTGGATTTTTATGCTTTTCAATTGTTTGTCAATCACAAATAGGCCCTTGAGCCTCATTTTAAGACATTTATTTGTATTTTTTGAAAGTATGTTATTCGATATGTGTATTATGCATGGTTGCTAGCATAAATGGGGAAAGTGTATGAGATAATAGGAGAGATAAAATGAAAAGGAAAGAAAAATAATTATATTAGATCATAACTTTAAAATATATGTATATTACATGCCTAACAGATTCACTTCCATTGATAATTCCTTCACTATTATTTTTTTGATACATTTACCTTGCTCCTCATCTTGTATATTTTGAGTCATAACAGTCCTTTGTTTGTATTTTTTTACATTATCCTGTTATCTATTTGACAGTTAAATGTTACAATTATTTTTCTTTTTCTCTGTGAATAATTATCCTCCTCAAAGCCATATTAATGAATTTAGTTTTCGCGGTAAAACGACACTCAGAGAGAAAAAAATCATACAAAAGTAAGACAATGAAATGAATTGTTTAAATTAGTATCTTCAATAAGAACTACACTAGCTTTATTCACGCTATAAAAACATGTTCATATTACATGATGTAAACTTCATAAGACAATAAAATAATCCTGTATGATATTTATACTTCATAACTTACTTTACATTCGTTAAAATAATTCTATTGCCTTGGAATAGTGCTTTACCACACTCAGTTAATTGTATCTATTATTAATTGTGAATAATATTTTAGTGTTGACATGAACATCCCTCCAATACCACCTCAAAAAACCATTCCTTGTTCCCTCTTCACTTATTATGTTGATATTTTATTTTCTTCCAGTGTTGAATTAGCAAAATTCAAGGCTAAAAAATAATAGATAATTTCTCTAAAATATTTTCGTAAGTATGATCAATGGATCAATCATTGAGCTAATATAGGTTCAAGTGTTCCTTTACAACTTCCACCGAAATTCTAGAGGTACTACAAGCATTTATATCTTACCATTTATGCTAAATATATTCATCATAGATGACATGCACAAAATACCTTAAGTGCTTATCCAATTTTGGAAGTTTAATCACATGAGAAAAATCCTTCATATCAAGTTATATTAATATGGATAATTTCCCCAATTGATCTAGGATCTGTTTTAGTTTCATAGACAATGAAATATCAAGGGATTGGATTTTTCAAAGTTCAAAAATTAAACATGGTATTTCTTTTAAAATTTTACATGCATACAACTTGATAGTTTTTTAGTGAGATTAGATCTCCTATATCATTGGATAACTGATGAAGATCATGGCAATTTCTGATAGACACATGTTGAAGGGAAGTCATATTATATATACTAAAAGGCAGTTCCTAAAAAGTTCTACAATGATAAATAAGGAACTCGAGAAGGATGGGGAAATCCAAACAAAACCATCTATATCATATGGTCACATTTCCACAACCCTCATAAAGAATCAACAATATCTTCTATAATTTTTGCTATGATTGAAAGTTTTTTTGAAGCGGAGGAAAAATTACAATCTCTAACTGAACAACTTTTATCCAAGTTAATAAAGAGTAGATTTATATACCTTGAAGTGTAGAATACTTAAAACTATGACTAAAAATTATCATAACCCTAAATTTATGCACTGATTTCATAAATGGTGCAAGAACATATTCACTTGTAGAAAAGTTTCAGATAAGAGTCTTGGAAATTGGAAAATTAATATGACACCAATCAATCTTCTTCATTAGACTTGAACATATAATAATCCGGAAACCAACACATTTAGAAACAAATTATGTGTTGCTTGAATATAAGAGATTACAAGATTTTTTTTTATGTGAGGTAGTTCAATATTGAGAAATGGTAAAAAACAACTAGGTCAGAAGAAATAAATATGCACCAATCTTGTGTGAAAGGAAATAATATTAGCATAAAATGTACTACTTTTTATCTTCAATGATTTTTAATATGTCACGATTCTTTTCAAATTTATTCCTTATGGTGTTTCCTTTGCACCATTTGGTGCAATTGCTAGTTTTAAACCTAAAGAAACCTAGGTATAATTTAACTATAAACCTAAAACAAACTATATTAGAAAATGTAAATATTGTACAATGTAGGCATACACACGTGCATAATAATATTTAAAAATATATTGAAAACTAATCATCCAATACCCAAATTCAAAATATATTATGATAGATTTCAATGTTCTCGAAGTTACTCTTACATTTTAAGGGAGCGAATTCTTGTTTGTGTTCACAACTTGTTGTTCAGATTATCTTTGGTAACAATCGATTCCTTAATTAGTAATGATAATAATAATGACCATAGTATTAATTTTGAACAATAATGATATTGATTAATTTTTCAACACAAATATGGATTCGGTATATTGTAATTTGTAAAGTGCAACGTTGAATATTTTACAATGATGCTCCACAATATAGAAATATATCGCACACTATTTGGAATTAATGATATTTTTTATTTCATTTGAGAGCATTTATATAGTTACGGAGATTAACATGCATTCCCAATATATTTTCATTTTATGTAATTCCTTATACTTTTTGTGTATTGAAAATGTGCTTTTATACTCATACTTATCAAATTTTTTTTATTTATTCCAACATAACTTCATCCATTTGAATAATGAATTAGTATATATACACATAATAAATTAATTTGGATATAAATTTGATATCAATTTTAAGTAAATTGAATAATTACTTTTATAATAATGACAATATATTAAATAATATTATTTTACACTTAAAATTCATATGTAATGTATCATTTTATTTATATGAGTGTAGATCCATCTTAATTTCAGATAGGGTCACAAGGTGAAAAAGAGGTTTGTAGCTTGAGATATTTGACCATATTTGATCTCTCTCGACACATATATCTTGAGTTAAGATGAATCTATATTCGTAGCTAGGAGAAACAAGTTTCTTATTTGATATCATCTTAAAATAAAACAAAAGTAAAATCATAATAATTTTTTCATAAATGAAATGCTTATATATTTTTGTTATTAAAAAAATAGATTACAAGGTCACGACTTTTAAATATTCGAATCTTCCTTGCAATTTTAAAATTGAGCATGAGGGCTCAATCCAAACCCTCAAGTGACTTCTCCATGTAAAAAATGTGAGTTATCTATGTAACAAAAATTGCAGTTCCTTTGCAACTAAATTTTTTCCAAAAAACTCCCAATATCTAGACACATTTACATTCCATTATTCGTTATTTTTATTTTAGCTTAGTGTGAATTCTTGATTTTCATAGAGAAATGATTTTTCCTTTCTTGTCAAGTTCAGTCCAATACGCATTTTTTGGATATTTTGACGAGTCATTCAAACACAAATGCACATTGTTGTTCTTGAAGTCTTTCTCATCCAATTGATTTTTCCAAGAAGTTCCCTTTCCAACATTATTCCTTGTGGTTTCTGGAGGGGATCTATTTTCATTAAGGGTTTGCTTCTTTTCCAATTTTTTTAAGTTCGGATAATTTTCACTGGCATGCGAGTGTTCTTGATTGAATTTTTTTATCTCTGATGCACTTTATTTGGTAGCATTTGTTTCTATATTCTCATCCTTTCTTATCTTGAGACACTTTCTCTCTGTATACCATATAGTAATCGTTTTGAGCTCCTTCCCACCATTTATACCTTTAATGTGTTTTTTGATATTTTTTTCTTTGAATCTTGGGGGAGTTTTCTATTACATGCCATGTTTCACAACACACCCTACACTGGAATGAAACATTTTTGTTGTCAATATTTTGGGCCCTCACAAAATTTTGGTATGTCAAATTAATATTAGTGGGAAAACTGTTATTGAAGTCCATATCCACACAAGTTTGAGCATAATATTTTTTAAATAAAATTTCTTAAGATCATTCCAAATAAAAGATAGAGTTGTATGTAAGGGTAAGTTTGAAATCCTTACCAAAACTGCAATTGTGGAGATGGATTTCATTACTAAATTAAAGGGGGGGACCAAGATTACATGAAGATACCAACACTACTCTAGAACCGTGATATAGATTAAAAAATGGCCTTCTTATCCTCAATATTGTAAAAAAAATAACAAATAAACCCTGAGCCATGGGATGAATATTCATATCATTCATTAAAAGAGGTTTCCATGACTTACAAATCCTTCTATGCAGATCCATCAGCTGTGGCCAAAATCCATTAAAACTGCAAATCAAACCTTGCTCTGAAAAAATCTTTTCACATTTGAGAACTTCTTCATCAAAAGGAAAATTGTGGGAAGGAAATTCTTGAACCACTAGGAGGCTAGATCCAGATTTCAAAATGGAACTATATGAAAATGGGGAAGAGCTTGCTTTTCCAACAACCATTCATGAAAAATATATTTTCTTCATTGTTGCATAACTAAGATTCACTGTTTATAATATTTACACAAATATTTTCAAATAAACCCACTTAATATGAGCATAGATCGACCGAGTAAGACAAAAACTGTTGAAAATGGAAACAAGGAATCTTGAAAATGGCACCAGGAAATATTCTAATTTAATTTCTTCTTGAATTAAATTATAATAAAATTGCAATTTCACATCTCATGGCAACCTGTATGACCTAAATAAGTTATTTTGACTTATTTGGTTCATTTACTTCAATTTGAGGGTCTAATTTGATTCATGTAAAGTGGTTCCTACTTTTTAGGAGCCATGACTAAGTTTATTTTAACTTGTATTTAATTAATTTAGTTTATTTGAGTTAAAGTCAATTTAACTAGTTCCAACTGTTGGAGGAGCTACTGGAAGGTCCAAGTGTGGAAGTGTAACTTGAACCACATTCAATGATCAACCATAGAAATAATATATCTACTATAAATAATGTTGAAAAGGCAACAAGACGATGGAGCTTAGTGAAAAGAAGTCGCCTTCACTAAGTGGGCCCGCAGGCTATTTTTGGCGCAAAGTCTATTTTTAGACTATGTCTATTTTTAGACATATGGATCATGGTCTATGAGTTGCAGGATGCTATTTAAGGATGATTGGTCAAGTTGGTAAAAATATATGGACCTCTATTTTTAGACATTGGGCGGAATCTATCTTTAGACTGCCGGGCTAAAAATAGAACAGTCGAATATTATTAACCCTTAATAATATTTAGACTATAAACATTATCTTATCCTCTTGGAGCACTTCAGTTTGATGCTTGGATGTGGCACATACAGCTGACAGAAGGAAATACGCTTTTCCTAAGGGTTAGTTGAGCTATTGCATGGTTGACTTCAGTTAGAACTCATGTGGCAGAGTTTGGTGGAGTTGATGAGACAGTTGGTGGAGTTGTGTTCGGTATAACTTAGTTGAACTAGTTGTATTTAGTCTAACTGATAAATACACTAGTGATGAGTGGTGTGAATTAATTATTAATTAATTCACTAATTATTAACTCATAAATCAACTAAAGAATACATCAGTTAATTGCAATGCATGGATAGTTCAGTGGAGACCAGTGTTAGAGTTGGGTGAAAGGGTGAGTCTACTATCAGTTGTGAGTATGGCTGTGCATGAGATTTGCACACACATTGATTGAGATTTCCAATGAGGATTTCACAGTACAAGCCAGGTGGATTCGAACTTGGATCTCATCATTATTCATCTTGGATTGCACAGTAGAGGTAGGTAGACTTGTGGAGGAGATTTGAACCTGTGACTTGTTCATTTTCTGTGCTAGTTTGTGTGTAGCATGTGAGATAGTGCTGAGAGCTATGAGAGCTTTGTGCTATGTATTGTTACATGTTCTCTATCATTATAATATAAAAATAGTTGGGGGTTTTCAACTATTAGCTTTCCCCATTACATACTGTGTTATATGTGTGCTTGATTATGTTTTAATGTGTGCATGTGACTACTTCTATTTCCGCAAATTGATGATCAATTGTAGAAGAGGTTATGTATTATTCATGAAGCTTAAATAGTGTGTAATCAGGATAATATCGGTGAATAATTCAGCTATTATTCAAATTTCTACATGGTATCAGAGAAAAATTGATCATCAGATCTATTACAGTGATTACAATTTATTTCGGTAGACAGAGTCTGTAAGCGGGCCAAGTAGCCTCTGGATCCATCCTTTCTTTGAAAGGTGATATATCCAATAAATTCCCCTACATTCAATCTCTGTGCTATAAATACTTTTTTCTCACATTAGATCAGAAGAGGTTGAGTTTTGAGCTGGTGGAATTCGAATTTGCAGCAATATTTGTTTTCTTGGTGTCGAAGTCAAAATGTATTTCAACAGATTGCGACTGGAGTATGCCCTTGAAGGCAACTCGAATTATGTTGCATGGAAGGACAGGATGGAGGCGGTGTTAGATTGTAACGGGGTGAAGGAGTTCATAGATGCTGAGGTCCCAAAGCCTACTGATGCTGCTCAAGTTGAGCCTTGGCAAAAGAAGATGGAAAAATGTCGAAGAATTCTCTTGGAGGGCGTGAAGGATCACATTGTATCCAGCCTGCATGGAAAAGCTTCTCCATACTTGATGTGGAAAGATTTGGCAGATCTATTCCAAAGCAAGAGCGACCAGAGGAATTTGGCACTCAAAGATAAACTCAGAAACATAAATATGGAGAAAGGCGATAGTATATCCAAGTACCGCACGAAGTTCACCCAATGCAGGGATGAGCTGGGAAGTGTGGGGGTGATTGTTGCTGATGAGGACTTGGTGGAATTGGCTCTCCTTGGTCTTCCGAAGATTTGGCATTCCTATCAGGACTCTTTCAATGGTCGGGAGAAATTTCCAGGATGGGAGAGACTTTGGTCGGATCTTATGCAAGAGGAGATAAGGCAGAGCACCAGGGACAGATCTTCATCAAAGGCACCTGATGAAAAAAATTTTGCTTTGGCTGCCAAAGCAAAGAAGGGGAAGAGCAAGAAAGCTACTCATTCTGGTGCGAAACGAAAGAAGCAGGACATGTCCAAGGTAAAGTGTTTTCACTGTCACCAACACGGACATTATGCCAGATATTGTCCGCAGAAGAAGAAAAATAAGCAGGTTGCTGGATCTGCAGCTGGAGAGGCCTTAGCCTCGCAGTTTGAGCTGGATTTTTCACTGATCGCATGCTTGGTCTCAAGTGTGATGGGATCAGTATGGTTCTTGGAAAGTGGTGCGTCTTTTCACATGACAGGAGATCGAGATTTATTTTCAGATCTGGATGAGAATGATCTTGGAGTGCACATTGAGATGGGCAATGATGGTAGATACAGTGCGACTGGTATCGGTACCATTTCCTTTGAGAGGGAGTCTGGTAAACCCTTCGTATTGAAGGAAGTGATGCATGTTCCATGATTGAAGAAAAATCTTATCTCTGTGGCGATTTTAGAAGACAAGGGGTATGATGTTGTTTTCAGCGAAGGAAAGGCTTTCCTACGCAGTAAGACAACTGGAGAAACCTGAAAGATAGGGGTTCGAGTCAAGAACCTTTATCAATTGTAATTAGATGGCTACGCAGCAATGGCATGCAAGGCAGAAGGAGTGGTGAGCCGGGATGATGGCGAGTTGTGGCACAGGAGATTGGGCCACCTTCCCCATGGAGCTTTGAAGATACTGTAGTAGATTTCTACTGGGATTCCTAAAGGCACTCTTGCGCAGTCAGATCAGTGCAAGGGATGTACCTTGGGAAAATTTGTGAAAGCCACCTTTCATGAGAAGGATAGTCGTGCCACGACGATTCTTGAGAGAATTCACACAGACATGTGTAGACCTTTCTCAGTAGCTTCGACAGCAAAGCACAGGTACTATGTGATCTTTGTTGATGATTTTTCTCGGAAGTGTTGGATCTTCTTCATGCAGAAGAAGAGCGAGACATACTCAAGGTTCTGTGAGTTCAAAGCGACGGTTGAGAAGGAATTGGGGAAGCATGTGAAGGCTCTTAGGAGTGAAAATGGTGGTGAATTCGTCTCTGTTGGATTCAAGGACTTTTGCAGTGCAGAAGGAATTCAGAGAGAGCTCATAGCACCTCATAACCCACAGCAGAATGGGGTTTCTGAGCGGAAGAACAGAACGATCGTGGGTGCTGCATGGGCAATGTTGCATGATCAGGGCCTACCCATTCACTTGTGGGTGGAGGCATGCAATACTGCAGTATATGTGCAGAACCATTGTCCCTACAAGATACTTGGCATGAGTACACCCGAGGAGGCATTTTCTGGTAAGAGGCCTGATATTTCCCATTTTAGGATTTTTGGTTCACCTGTCTACATGCATGTGACGAAGGATGCCAGGAAGAAGTTGGAGCCGACCACAGAGGTTGGGATATTTGTGAGGTACGCTGATATGCCCCACAACTATCGTGTGTATTTTCCAGATAGTTGCAAGACTGTTGTGCGACGGGATATCAAATTTCAGGAGGAGAAAGCCATGAAGTGTTCGCTTGAGAGGGAGCCACATTTGCATGCAGATGAGGAGCTATTAGTTCCTAAGGATGAGATTCAGGATGTGGATCAGCCACAAGAGGAAGTTCATGGAGTGGAAGAGACCACTCATGCAGCGCCACCCATCAGAGGGCGGAAGCGCACTACAGAAGCTGAGCGACTGGCTCAAGATGTAGAGAAGGTTGTAGAACCACCTACAACACAGCGCAGACAGAGACAGTCACCGGACCGGTACACTGGATACATGGCTCTTGTGAGCAAATGTCTTGTAACAGAGCCATCCTCTTTCGAGGAAGCTGTGGAGGACCCCGCATGGGTAGATTCCATGGTGGAAGAGTATGATTCGATTTTTAGAAATAGTGCGTGGGAGATTGTACCAAGGCCAGAGGGGAAATTAGTGGTGTGTTCGAGATGGATCTACAAAGTGAAGCAGGCGGCTGACGGGAGTGTGGAGAAGTACAAGGAAAGATTTGTTGCATGAGGCTTCTCACAGATAGAGGGGATCGATTATGAGGATACCTTTGCACCTGTCGCAAGGTACTCTTCCATATGGATGATCCTATCTCTCTCAGCGCAGATGGGGTGGCACATCCATCAGATGGATGTGAAGACTGCGTTCCTCAATGGAGTCATTGAGGAGGAGGTGTACATAGAGCCACCCGAAGGTTTCGAGATCTTCAACAGTGAGTCGCATGTGTGCAGACTCAAGAGAGCATTGTATGGGTTGAAACAAGCACCTCGTGCTTGGTACACACAGATTGACAGTTTTTTCACCGAACTTGGATTCTCCAAGAGTGAGGCGGATCCTAACCTGTACTAGATTGTGGTGGAGGGGAAGTTGCTGATCATTGTACTTTATGTAGATGATCTGATTTTGACCAGTGATGAGCTATTGATACTTTCATGCAAGGAGGATCTTGCTAGAGAGTTTGAGATGAAGGACTTGGGCCTCCTTCATTATTTCCTGGGATTGGAAATTTGGCAGCGCAGTGATGGACTGTTTGTTTCTCAGGGTAAGTATGCCCGGGAGATACTGGAGAAGTTCAACATGCATGACTGCAAGCCTATTGATACTCCTCTTCCTAGAGGTTGGAGGAAGGAGGATGCTACTTCGGCGGAGGTAGTGGATGCCACTATTTATCGACAGTTGGTGGGGTCGCTTATGTATCTGGTCAATACACGACCCGATATATGCTATGCTGTTAACCAGCTTTCACAAGCTATGGTTAAGCCTACCAAGCTCTTCTGGAAGGCAGGCAAGCATGTATTGCGTTATCTTAGAGGCACATCAGGATATGGCTTGTGGTACAGATAGGAGGATGAGGTGAAGCTATGTGGCTTCACGGATGCAGATTGGGCAGGGAGCCCAACGGACAGAAAGAGCACATCTGGAGGGATCTTCAGTATCGGGTCGACAGTAGTTTCTTGGTACAGCAGGAAGCAGAGATCCGTGGCACTCAGTTCAGCAGAGGCTAAGTATATGGCAGCAAGCTTGGCTGCATGCGAGGCCATATGGATGAGGAAGATCCTGGTCGGGTTGTTCGGGTCACACTTGGAGCCTACTGTGATTTATTGTGATAACCAGAGTTGCATTAAACTCTTGGCTAATCCATTATTTCATGATAGATCCAAACACATCGACATCAGGTACCATCATATCAGAGATTTTTTTCAGCGGAGAATCATGTTACTTTCATATGTTCCCACGGAGGATCAGGATGCTGACATCTTGACGAAGGCGCTCACCAGGAGCAAGTTCGAATTCCACAGAGGCAGGATAGGGGTTGAAGATAATCCATATCTTGTTGAGAGGGAGTGTTGAAAATGCAGCAAGATGATGGAGCTTAGTGAAATGAAGTCGCCTTCACTAAGTGGGCCCGCAGGCTATTTTTGGCGCAAAGTCTATTTTTAGACTATGTCTATTTTTAGACATATGGATCATGGTCTATGAGTTGAAGGATGCTATTTATGGATGATTGGTAAAGTTGGTAAAAATAGATGGACCTCTATTTTTAGACATTGGGCGGAATCTATTTTTAGACTGTCGGGCTAAAAATAGAACAGTCAAATATTATTAACCCTTAATAATATTTAGACTATAAACATTATCTTATCCTCTTGGAGCACTTTAGTTTGATGCTTGGATGTGGCACATGCAGCTGACAGAAGGAAATATTCTTTTCCTAAGGGTTAGTTGAGCTATTGCATGGTTGACTTCAGTTAGAACTCATGTGGAAGAGTTTGGTGGAGTTGATGAGACAGTTGGTGGAGTTGTGTTCGGTTTAACTTAGTTGAACTAGTTGTATTTAGTCTAACTGATAAATACACTAGCGATGAGTGGTGTGAATTAATTATTAATTAATTCACTAATTATTAACTCATAAATCAACTAAAGAATACATCAGTTAACTACAATGCATGGACAGTTCAGTGGAGACCAGTGTTAGAGGTGGGTGAAAGGGTGAGTCTACTATCAGTTGTGACTATAGTTGTGCATGAGATTTGCGCACACATTGATTGAGATTTCCAATGAGGATTGCGCAGTACAAGCCAGTGGGATTCGAACTTGGATCTCATCATTATTCATCTTGGATTGCACAGTAGAGGCAGGCAGACTTGTGGAGGAGATTTGAACCTGTGACTTGTTCAGATCTGAGCTAGTTTGTGTGTAACTATTGGAGATAGTACTGAGTACTTGTGAGGAGTATTGTACTATGATTGTTACATGTTCTCTATCATTATAATATACAGATAGTTGGGGTTTTTCAGCTATTAGCTTTCCCCATTACATACTGTGTTATATGTGTGCTTGATTATGTTTTAATGTGCGCATGCGACTTCTTCTATTTCCGAAAATTGATGATCAATTGTAGAAGAGGTTATGTATTATGCATGAAGCTTAAATAGTGTGTAATCAGGATAATCTCGGTGAATAATTCAGCTATTATTCAAATTTCTACAAATAACTCATGCATCTGTGAGTTGAGAGTTAAACAGATGAGTTTGATTTCAAGGGCAGTGTACTATCAATTGTATAATTGTCCAAATTATATAGGTTTTGGACGTACTGAGAGGAAGAGCCTAGATGGATTATTTAGTATTGGATGGGGATTTCACTAATTAAAAGAGGATTATTACACAAGGAAACAACATATGGAAACAGGGACTTCGGAAAGCCAAAATTTGGTCAAGTATTGGTGTAAGCTTGCTTATGAAGCAATGAGACATATAGAGATAACGTAGAGGTTTCTCAGGTTTGATAAAAGCATTGCAATTTTCTCATATTTTTTTACTAATGAAATATACGTATAAAATGGTTTTTAGCTATGGGTTTCGACATGAAATTTTTGTGTAATGTGTTGATTGAATTATTTCTCTTGTATTCTTTGTGATTTCAAGATAGTTTAAATTCGTTTCCATAATCATTAGAGTAGATTCATTTCTATTTTTTTAGAAAATTACAATTATTAGTTTGAATGTACAAGAAATTATTACATTTTATCATAGATGAAATCGTTATAGAAGAGAATAATATGAGTTTATTTAGTGTAAGTGGATCAAATTTACAATATCTTTCTTCAGGGTAAACAAGATTTCATTCTATTGATTGAGACTTGAGTATGCCCTTGAGAGAAGGTTTAATTTCATAGCTTGGGAGGACAGGATGGAAGCAGTATTGGAAGATAATGGGTTGAAGGAGTTCATATAAAATTTTATTCCTAAGCCTCCAGCAGTTGATTCTCAAGATCTAGCGAACTGGAAGAAGAATGTAGCAAAGGCGAGAACTAACCTATTGGAAGGTGTTTGAGATAATATTGTCACGAAAATCCACAAAAAGGAAAGTCCATATGCAATGTGGAAGGCAATGAAAAACTTTTCACAGAAAAAAAATGACCAGATTAAACTAGCACTGAAGGACAAGCTTAGGAAAATCAATATGGAGAAGGGTGACACAATACCAAAATACTTCACCAAGCTCACCCAATGTCAGGATGAGCTTGGAACTGTTGGTGTTACAGTTTTCGAAGACGATATCGTCATCCTAGCACTTATAGGTCTTCCCAAGAGCTCGCACAGCTACCAAGATTTAGGAAATGGGAGTTAGAGGGTACCAGAGTCAGAGTTTTTATGGTCTGACTTGGTGCAATAAGAGAAAAGGTGGAACACCAAAGATGGGACCTCATCCAAAGAAGTGGAAGGGGATTTTCCATTATCTAGTAAAGAAAAAAAAACCAAGGGAAAGAAGTCCCAAGGCAAGTATGAAAATAAGAAAAACTTATCCATGTAAAGTGATTTCACTTTCACAAGTTTGATAACTATGCCAAGAAATGTCCACAAAGGAAGGCAAGTAAGAAGGTTCCTATAGTAGCAGTAGCAGGTGAAGCTCTAACTGCACAATTCAAGCTTAATCTTACTCTCATTGCATGCATGAGAATAATAGTAATGGGAAACATGTGGTATCCCAAGAACAGTTCCTTGGTTTGTATGACATGGAATAGAGATCTCTTTGCTAACTTGGAGGAGAAAGACCTCAAGAAAAACATATAGTTTGAAGATGATGGGAGGTATAAACCGATCGATATCTGTAAAATTAATTTCGAGAGGGAGTTTGGATATCCCTCTCAGACTGACATATGTGATGTATGTTCTATGAGTAAATAATAATCTTGTTTCATCACGATATTGGAAGATCGTGGATATGATGTGATATTTAGCAAAGGAAAGGTTTTCCTTAGACAAATATTCACAGGACAGATGAAGAAGATCAGTGTGTGAGTCAAGAACCTATTTTCACTTGAGGTACAAGATGCATGAAAACCCTTGAGGAGCAAGGAAACGGTTAGAGACTTGGTGATTGAGAGGGAGCATGAATTACCTCTCAACATGCAGCCTTAGAAGTAGTCTCAGCAAGGTGTGGAGCAACCATAATTGGAGAAGCAGAGAGGAGGCCGAGTGGAGACATCCACTAGAGTAGAGACCTATAGTAGGGCAGAATTTTTAACCAAGTGGGAAAAAGGAGTACATGAAACCATGCCTATAGGTGAGAAGTAGGGTGATGTGAAGAAATAGTCCCAATAATGAAAAACTTTGGGCAGGATCCATTGAGGTTTTTTTGGTCTCTTGGATGATTACCTTGCTATGAGGGCCCACATTATTCAGTAGTAGGAGGATCAATGGCATTCATATGATGAGGAGTGCAGAGAAGTGTTGAAAGTAAAGCAAGAGGCTCAATAGCAGAGTTAGAAGAAGCACAATTTTCCTAGTAGACAGTTGCAGACACAATTGATTCAATTTGTTTATTCTTTATGCTTTTCAGTTGTGGATGTTGTAAATGCAAAAAAAAAAATAAGAAGTGTTACATGCATAACATTATAAAGGTATTGGATGAGAATATATGTGAATCCATTTCTTGTTAAGAGGGAATGTTGAAAATGGAAACAAGAAATATTGAAAATGACACCAAAAGAAATTCAAATTTAATTTCCCCTTGAAATAAATTATAATAAAATTTCAATTCCACATATCATGACAACCTGTACGAGTTAACTAAGTTAGTTTGACTTATTTGGTTCAATTAATTCGAGTTGAGGGTCTAAATTGAGTCCGGTAGAGTCGTTCCTACTTTTCTGGAGCCCTCGTTGAGTTTATTTTGAGTTGTAATTAATTAATTCAATTTATCTCATCTAAACTCAGTTTAACTCATTTCAACTATTGGAGGAAATAGTGGAAGGTGAAAGTGTGGAAGTGGAACTCGAACCACACTTAATGATCGACCAAAGAAATGATATATTAGCCATAAATAACTCATGTATGTGTGAAATCAGAGTTTCCTAGTTGATATTGGAGTTCAAGGGCATTGTACTATCAATTGTATATTAATCCAAATCGTATAGGTGGTTCATGGAGTTAGATGAAGTTCCTTTATGGATTGCGCAATATTATATATGGATTTCCCTAATTAACAAGGGCTAATTACCTAAGGAAATAGCACAAGGAAATAATGACTTGGGAAAGCTAAAATTTGGCTAAGCATTGGTCTAAGCTTGTCTAGGAAGCAATGAGATAGATATAGACAGTGTAGGGTTTTCTGAGGGTTGAGAAGAGAATTGTAATATTCTCATATGTTCTGACTAATGCAATATACAACTAGTGGGGTTTTTAGTTGTGGATTTCCCTAGAAAATATTTGTGTAATGTGTTGATTGAATTATTTCTCTTCTATGCTTCATGAGTTCATGATCATTTAGATTGGTTTGCATAATTGGTAGAGTAGATTCCAGTGTATCATTTTAGAAAATTACAATTAGTAGTTTGAATCTACAAGGAATTTACAAATTCCTAGCGAGTGCAATGGTTTTCAAAGCTTCGTGCATCTACTCAGATCTATGTTTAAACTTAATTAAAATATTTTTTATTAATACATTGATAATTTTTTTTAAATTAGTGAGGATGCAAGTCAATGCCAACAAAACAAAAATAATGATTCTCTCAAATAAAAGGAGGCAGAACTAACATGTATTGTTGTTTGAAGGAAATATTCTTGAAGAAGTAAATGAATAGAAGTACCTCATGATTGATTTCAACAACAAGCCTAATTGGGGGGACTACAAAAAGAAGAGAATATTACGAGGGTGGAGAACATTATATGCTCTTTAAAACAGACATAGAGAGGGAGATTTATGGAATTGGAAATTGATTAAAGTTATTTTTGAGCTCCTAGTTTGTCAAGTGATATTATATGGGTGTAAACTATGGGCTAGCATCATTCTTATCTCAAAATGGAAGCAAATTGAGAAAATCCAAAACGCTTGATCATGAGAAAGTTCAAAATAAAAGTTTTGGTTCCTTATTAGGTAATGATTAGTGAAATAGGAGTAGCTCCAATCGAAGAAATATCTATTGCGTGTCCCATAAGGTACGTAAAAGGAGTCGAGCAAATGGGAGTAGCTAGATGGCCTAAAGTTATCTTCAATGAAGATACAAGTGAAAGAAAGAAATCATGGATGAAAACAACAACAAATGGATGCAAAAATGGAATATTTACCTCCATGCTTGTCCCACACATAGTAAGGAGTTAAAAAAATTTGTTATCGAAAATTTCAGTAAATATATATGGGGAAAAGAGTTAGGAAAAAATAATAAGTAATTTTCTTAGGAATTCAATCCCACTAGTGACATCGAAAAAAATAGTGCATTAGAGTTAGCATTCCATCTCGCATCAACTTCAATGCCAAATGGGTAGGTGGAAAAGACCTAAATAAGCTTGGGAAAAATGGGTGTGTAATTTTTGCACTTCTCGGGTAGTGGAATAGGAAAAACATTTCATTTTGGAATGTGATGCATTCAAAGATACAAAAGACAATTACAACAGTATATTAACATCAGTTTCATGGCATTGTATTTTCAGGGACACTTAGAAGGTTGGGTCACGTACTATAGACTCTTAGAAGGTTGGGTCACCAAACTCTTAGAAGGTTGGATCTACTCATCATTAATTTGAGTAATAAAAATACTGAATTTAAAAAATCCAAAAGAAGGGAGGCTCTATGTCCCATATACTATTTTTAGTCTACTAGAAGTTCAAATTTCATTTATTCATTCATTTGATTTAATCTTTGAATAATTAAATTATTAAAAAATATAAAGAAAAATAAGTTTACTATTGTATAAACACACTTATTATATATTTTAAATCATTTAATAATTTTTAATTGCACATAGAGGCACTCTACAACCGAGTATGGAAACGATTAAACATGTAAACACATAGACATCTAAAGGTAAACTTAAATATAAACATAAAGGTAATGTTTAACATTTAACATTCAACCTAGTATCGGGGTAGATCTCACATAAAAACGTAAACAATTAAACATAAACAGGTAAAAAACTTACATGTTTAACATTTAACATTTTTAATCTAATGTTGGCATATTTAAAAATCAATCCAATGATTATTATGTATAAGCACAATATACATTTAAAATATAAAGAGTTTTACTAACACTCACAAATATAAATAAACTAGAGGTATGGTAAAGGTGCCCATTTGATCTTGATAAGCTACTTAGACTTCTAAAGGATTTCTGCTCTGCCATGGGTATGTCTGTCAACACTGAAAAAACAAAAGTTATGATTATCAAATCCAAGAAGGACAGTTACGCTAATTTCATGTATGAAAATAGTAACTTGGAGGAAGTGTCTTCTTACAAGTACCTAGGAATTGATATTAATCACAAGCTCAACTCAAACTATAGCATTCAGAAAAGGATGAAAGGGGGGTGGAAAGCTTATTTTGGTCTTGAAAATAATTGTAAAACAGAAAACCTCGTAATGTGGGATAGAAAGAAGTTCCTCTTTGGAAATTTAGTCACTTCTGTTATCTTATATGGATGTGAAGTTTTGGGTTGCAGCATCTCTAGAGAATCCTAGAGAAATATTGAGCAAATCCAGAAGTGTTTTATAACTTATAACCTTAAAATTAAAAGAAATACACCCTATCCTATTCTCCTTATAGAAGTGGGTCTTTCCCCTATCGAGAGCCTAGCTATGACTAGGCTTCTTTTGTACAAGCACAAGCTCAATAGCATAGGAGACCATAGACTTCCTAAGCTAGTTTTAAATTCCAACCAAAACCACCTAAGGCTTAAACGAGGATGGTATAAATACACCAGGGCCTCGTTAAACCATTGGGAGAGCGATGATAATGTTGCATTGAAAAACATTAATAACATTAAAAAAATTGTTACTTCTAAGTTCAAAGAAAAAATGTGGGGTGAGAAAGATCTAGCAGCTAAAAGAAAATTAAGATATTATAAGGAGGTCATCAACCCCACCCTAGAATATCGAAAGTGTCTCTCTATTTTAACTAGCTCAAAGAAGAAAATTAATATAGCCAATATTAGAAGGAACTCTCATGAGCTCCATAGTGAAACAAGTCGTTGGACAGTTCCTAAAACACCATGGATGGAAAGAATCTGCCATATCTATGAGAATATGAACATTGAGGATGAAAACCATTTCCTCTTAGAGTGCCCCGATGACAACCACATTAGAGCTCAATTTCATAATCTTTGTTACAATACTGACCTTCCTAGACTTCTAAGGTGTCAAAATTATAGTGAGCTCGAGAGGTTTCTCCCCAAGCTTTTTGAGCATAGGAATAAAATCTTAAATCAAACTAAATAACTCTTTTCTTTAGGTCTGAGAGACCAAAGATTGGTCTAAGTGGACGTTAACCATCATCGTCATCATCATCATCAAATAAATAAAAATATAAATAAACTAAAGGTATGTTAAATAGAAAAACCCTCTTTTTATATTTACTCCATAAATCTGTTTATATTTAAAAAAAAAAACTCAAAAAAGTGGTTTTATGTAGGTGAACTTAATCAGAAAAATACCATTTTAATAGGATGGGCTAAATACCATGGGCCAAATACCATATTTATAAAAGAGGTATAAAGAGGTACGTTAAATAGATAAAAATATATCAAATATGATTACAAATAAGCATCTAATTATATACTAAGCCTATGGGCCAAATACCATGGTAGATAAAAGATGTATGGTAAATAAATAAAATATAAATAAACAAGACGTATGGTAAATAAATTAAATTTAATAATTTTGGATCCAGAAAGTTTGTATTTGAATACACTACATGGATTAATTATCTCATGTAAAAACTTAAAGTAATTTTTAATATTTAACACTTAATCTAATTAATTTAATGTCGGCCTCGATCAAAAATCACTTCTTCCCTACATATATAAATTTAGCAAGGCCAAGAGAAAATTAATTTGTGAGAAAAGATTTCACGAGCTTTGCGAAGTGGAAAATAAAATTTGTGGAAGAGGATCTCAATTTGAGTACGAAGATCTCAGTTTGAGTACGTGGAAAATAAAATTTGTGGAAGAGGATCTCAATTTGACTACGAAGATCTCAGTTTGAGTACGAAGTGCGATTGATTTTTAGGTTTGATTTCTATTGCTCTTGCATTTTATTTTATTTTCTAACTTTTTGCTTTTACTTTTTCATCTACTTGACTTTATAGATGTCATTCTTGAATCACTCTTACCACCAAATTAGGATAATTTAATTTCTGCCTTGAGTAAAAACTTGTCTTGCTTTTAAAAAATTATTTCTAAATATGTATAAAAGTACCAAAACCCATTTAACTCACAATCTATAAGTCACACATTTAATCCTTAACTAAGCTGTTTAATAGATCCAAAATTAAAATGGTTAGTCAACTTACTCTTCTTACTAATTGGGGACATATCTCTATATATCTAAACTGATTCTTCAATTTGTATTTACGACCCATTTCGACTTCCAGGTTCAAAACGAAGCACGCGAGTCGGTAGGAGGCCAAATATAAGCGAGGGTTCGAACTTAGCCGAAGTCAATCTATTTTTAACTCTCTGCAGGTACAATCCATGATAGTTGGTGAAGACTGTAAATATGTTTTCGATCTTGCTATTTATGATCCATATAGCTCAAAGGGTTTTGCATTTGAGATTTCCCATAAATTTGACTTTGGGGATTTTGTGATATTGTGAAACACTCTAATGTTCAGGGTTTTGGGATATTTGAGCTTTTCCTTAATTTTGAGTTTAGAGTTTAAGATATTGTGAAATAGTCTCGTGTGCTTTTCCTTAATTTGGAGTTCTGTTTTTTCAAATCCGATTCATTAATCGCAACTGTTCAAATGATCGCCACATGTATATAAATGGGTTTTTCTCTTCCTTGTGGCTTGCCGTTATTTGCATCTCCTTTGTGATTTAGAGTGGCAATATTTTCAGTGCGTTTGAAAGTTTCGTCGATCTGCATACCTAGTGACTGTTAGACTTAAACTGTCTTCTTTAGCGTCTTGAAGTAGGAAGGCCAAAGACTCATTTTCTTTTACATAAATCCTTATATTTTATTCTATATGACATTCTTATATTTTATTTTATTTTGTATCCGTTACAGATCTGTGCTTCTCGCTGACCTATCTTTTACCAGTGAGAACCACAAACATTTGAACCATACCCTAAGAAATATAAATTTGGATATGGATTACACTGTATCAGAGTCTGAAAAGCCAATGACGAAGCCATTGTCTCAAACTACTTCGGCAGCTCAGTTTCAAGCAAGCAATGAAGTGGGAGTGAAGGGAGCAGTAAAGATGCCCAAATCATCAAAAAAGAGGCAGAGGAAGAATGGGAATTCTGAGAAGAAAGGTGACAGCTCCAGCTCTCCGTCAAGTGGTCGTCCAGAATGTTCATCGCTTTCTAAAATAGAGGAGGAATATCGAGCTTTGAGGCGTGATTATTTGATTCTAGAGGAAGAACACACAACTCTCACTGATGAGGTGACAGAGGTAGAAAGAAACATCGAAATGCTGGAAGCGGAGAAGAACGCACTTTTGGATAAGCTGGTCGTGCTAGAGGGCTTGGTTGAAGATCCAGGTTTCTAATGTCTCTCTTAAAAGGCATTTAATCAGAATATCGTCACAATTGATGCTTTAATGTTTACAGCTATCTGGGGCTTGGTCAGACGACTGATACAATTAGTTTTCATTTGTGATTTTATATATCTGTGTTTGATGTTAGGTGGTGATTGGTGACTTGGTCCAGACGGTATTATACTCTGACGGTATTATTATCACTTTATTTTATCAATTATGCAAATCGATAGGTAATTTTAGAATACGGACTTGTATCCATTTTAGAATAAATAATGAAAAGTTTTTTAAAACTTTTTAGTTAAATAATAGATTTTTAACTTACATTTTTCCTGTTTTACCACTAACCCTAATGAACAGTGAGGTAGTTTCTGGTTTATCATTCCTTTCATTAATTCTATAAATTTAGTTTCCCATTAAAAGATCCGTGGAGAGTACATCTTTCACACATAATTGAAAACAGCCTTGAAAGTGCTCCCAATCTACATAAGTGTACGGTCAAGATAAATAAATATCATTATAATGCATTTTTAGAAAATCTCTTAAATAATGGAAGGATCCAAAAATAAATTTATACCATGAATATCACAAAATAGCAAATAATAATTAAAAAAATAATCTATTTAGTTTAACAAAATTATTTTTTCCTATTACCCGACACTTTGGAGTTTGAAAAATTAGTTAAGCCACTTTGGAGTTTGAAAAATTAGTTTTTATATAAATATATGATAGTCTTCCCCACATTCACCATCTACCTAAGAAGCATTGTCAAAGTAAGCCAAAGGTCTTGATAGCTCCACCACAAATGTGTGGTCTATAGCTCCACCACAAATGTGTGGTCTATTTAGGAAGCAACATCTTTTTATGTATCGAATGAAGAAAATATAGTCTAAGATGAATGATGTGTAATAATTTTTTTTTTTAATGTGTAATATTTGCAAAATTTTATTTAAAATAAATGAATTTGAAATATTTTTAATATTTAATATTTTAAATGAATTTGGAATATTTTTAGTATTTAATATATAATAATAATGTAAAGGGGCACTGTAAAGATCATGATGTGTAATGAAAAGGTCCCTAAGGTTATTTTTAAGCCAAGGCTCTCATGGTAAAACTACCATCACTTATCTATCAATTATTATTTAATATGTATAAATACACTTATAATTATTGCACATTCAATTCTGGTTTAACATTTGATATCAAAGTTGCATGTTTGTTGCATCCAATATGAACTCTTCATACATCACAACCACTGGTTTGGCATTCTTTTCAAGAACAAGAAGGGGTTGATTGTTGGTAAACATGTACTACCATTGTCTTGTTGGGTTTTCACACTCACCCTACATATCTTTTTTCACCATCAACCTCTTCCTAGATAACTCACATTTCCCTTAAAACTATGCCACTAAGACCACATTACGAGGCCATTGAAGCACACCGCAAGCATTTGTTTTTCTGAAAGATGTGCCTCTCACGGGTGCTCATCTTCGAAAATGCCTCACATATCCTTCATGGTCATTCATATACATGTCTCCACCTTTTAAACACTTCTTTTACCCTCAGGATGCTCACACATCCAATCTTGTAGAAAAAAAGGAAAATCATATAACATCTTGTAGCAATCTTGTAGTAGTCCTATAACATCGTGTACCACTATCTAAACATGATGTATTTGCTCCAGGAGCTTTATTTTTTCCTTTCGGGATTGAATAATGACACCCAAGCTCTAAATCCATGATTGGGGAGGACCAAAGGCCACTCTAGACCCACCTCTCCTTCACTACAAATACAAATATGCAATTAGAATTAGAAGACATTTCAACAGTTAAATATCAATGATTTTTTTCTAATATAATGTACATGGATTTTATTTCTAAGGATAAGTTTCCTTGAATGATAAAAAAAGGTGATTCACCAATGCAAAGTATATTAGACCTGATTCTTGAATGTATGCTTTCATAGGATTTTAACCACATGCATTGTTGTTGAAAAGATCAAAATTCATTTTTCAGAGAAAATTTGAACATTCTCCAAGTAGAGTATTGATTTACGTTATGTGAGTAGACTAGCACTTTTCATTTCTACAATTACTGTAGTCTTTACATTCCTAGAACTAGTGTCAATCTTTACATTTGGATGAATAAAAAAAAGAAGAAATATTTAGGATGAACCTAGGGCCATATGAGTCCTTCGGAGACTATGAGGAAATGTTCCAACACAATTATAGGATGGATAAATAGGCATCGTAGAAATGAGTTCCCACTGAAAACCATAGATTTCTTCTCTATATATGAGGAAAACCATGCAACCGATAATGTCCCCCTCTTCTAGACCTAAAGGTTGTATGAAAAGGAGGAGATAATTGCTTGAAAAAAATATTTTTCATCACCAAGAGGATGCCCCAATGTTCTCCACCATATCAATAGGGAATTTAAGGTGCATAATGTCCTCACAATTCAAATAAACATGCACCTTTCCGCCTTCATACCATCCAACTCATCCATCGTGATCCATGACCTTTACTTGGTCGTATGATCCTCAATATCTCCCTTCTTCTATCAACTCACCTTTTTATCCACATCAACCTCACCCTCCTCAATGCAGAAACCATTCAGAAGGATGGAGGCCTCATACAACCCAATCTCTTGTATTAATGTGTCTCAATCTTAGCCACAAATATCTCACAACAACTA
The DNA here is from genome assembly GCA_034641835.2 of Pinus albicaulis. Taxonomy (NCBI): domain Eukaryota; kingdom Viridiplantae; phylum Streptophyta; class Pinopsida; order Pinales; family Pinaceae; genus Pinus; species Pinus albicaulis. The sequence goes on from JAXQQM020088384.1 coordinate 212,706, forward strand.
GCCTAAGCAACCTGAACTACCTTCCCAACCCGATCTGAACCAAAACAACAAGCAGGAACTACAAGCTTAAACTGGGGAAATATCTTATCTTGCTTATGTTTTGGAGATCCAAGAGATCAATATCCAGCCTGGGACAATACTCTGGAATACTCACCCACCTTCTCCACCTGAAGGACTTGAAGAATAGAAGGAATATGGTACCCTTTAGGCCAATGTGCCTCCTTATCCTAAAAGTTTGATCAAACCCAAATAACACACCCTAGAAGAGGTTGAACTTATGGGAGAGTTGAAGAAATTGTGTTTTATAGTACCCTTTCTCTAGGCCATCAAGTATGTCCCCATTTACAACAATATTATCAAGTAATATTGCTTGAAGAGGCCTAGAAGTAGAAAAAGAGATGCTCCCACTATCAATGTTGTTGGGCAGTTGTATGATCTCATGGTTGGGAGGGTGATCTTCCCAAAGTACTTGGATCCTAGTAGACCAGTAGTAGATGTGCACATTAATAGAGTTGTGGTCCCTAATAACTTGATTAACCTTGGGGCTAAAATCAACCACACAGGAGGATGAATTCTTCCCTTAAGGATATTGTAAAATAAAAATTGCAAAAGCAACTAGATGCATGGTTCATATACCCCATTTCAAATAGTGAATGGGTGTCCTCTAATGTCATAGTACCCAGAAAAATGGGAAGTGGAGAATTTTTTTCGATTATAGAGAACTTAACAAGGCTATAAATAAGGACCGTTTACCACTGCCTTTCACTAATCAAGTCCTAGATGGCCTTGCATGGAAGAATTTTTTTTCCTTCTTAAATGGATTTAGTGTTAAGGAAAAAGTTAAGAAAATTTTCACATGCCCATGGAGGAATTTTTCATATAGGTTCCTCTTACTTAGTTTGTGTAATTCTCTTATTACTTTCTAGAGGGAAGTATTGAGTATATTTGTTGACCCTGTGAATGAGACTATTGACATATACATGGATGATTTCACCCCTCATGGGAGAGATTTTTCGGAAGCCCTTTCTAATCTATGTAAATTATTTAGAAAATATATTGAGATCAATATTTCATTGAGTCCCGATAAATGTGAATTTGTAATCAATGCAGGGACTGTCGTAGGCCATTTCATATCCAAGGAAGGGATTCAGGTTGACCCAATCAAAGTTCCCATCATTAGAAATGTCCCTATCCATAAAAAGAAAATTGATATCAAAAGCTTCCCTAGGCTGGTTGGATATTACAAAATATCAATGGATTTAGTTAGTTAGCCTCACCCATGTTCAGATTTTTGGCTAGAGATTCAAAATTTTGTCTGACAAATAAGTGCCAAGAGGCATTCGAAATGTTCGAATAAAAATTTTCCACTGCGCCCAACCTTAGAGGCTCCAATTGGGAATTTCCTTTCCATATCCACACAAATGCATCAGATAAAGTTGTAGGAGTAGCCTTAGGAAAAGTGGAATACAAATTTCAATATGAAATATGCTTCATTAATAAGAACCTTTCCAAAGTTTAACTCAACTATACAGTCACTGAAAAGGAGACCCTAGCTGTGGTGCATTCTTTGAATAAGTTTAGGTACTATATTACTAGATGTCAAGTATTTGTTCATATTGATCATGCAACCATTAAATATTTATTGAATAAACGTGATGTCAATGTTAGAATCATTATATGGTTGTTATTATTACAATGATTTAATCTAACTATTGTTGACAACCGATTAAAGGAGAATGTGGTTGCATATTTTTTTCAGGACTAGCCTTGCCTATAGGAAATGAGGAGATTGTAGATGATCAACTTCCATATGAACACATTTTTTCTATCTCAGTGATATCTCCTTGGGTTTGTGATATAGAAAATTACTTGGTTTTATAGGAGGTTCCCTCCTAATATATGCTCCAGGGAGAAGAGAAAGATTGTTAGGAAGAGTGAACCCTTCACTTGGATTGGGTGAAATGTATTCAAGTTGGGGCTAGATCATATTTTGATAACATGTGTGACAGAGGAGGATGCCTTTGACATCCTCTCATCATGCCATCATGGGCCTTGTGGGGGTCATTTTGCTGCTAGAAGGAAGACATTAAAAGTTGTACAAGTTGGATACTATTAGCCTATGCTACATAAAGGTGCAAGGAGGTAAACTTTAGGTGTGATGAGTTCCAAAGGATGGGAAAGGCTACACCCAATAATGAGATGTGCCTATAACCTCAAGTGACTCTAGATCCATTTGAGAAATGGTGGATGGGTTTCATTATGCCCAATGATCCATCATCTTGAAAAAAAAATATATCATTGTGTGATTCGTTTACTTTACCAAGCAGGATGAAGAAAAGGTAATAAATGTATAAACCAAGAAGAGAGTGGTTGAAATCCTAAGGGAACACATATTTTACAAGTTTCGTTTTCTGAGTGAGTTGATCACTGATTAAGGGATGCAGTTCACCTAAAATTTGATTGAAGACACAATGGAGCAGCACTAGATCAAACAAAGTAAATCCACATCCTATAACCCTTAGGAAAATGGGAAAGTGGATGTCAAATAAATCCTTGGAGAAAATTTTGACCAAGGTTCTTAGGAGCAACAAAAGGGATTGGGCGGATCAACTTGTAGAGGCCACTTGGTCCTACAATAATACCACGAAAACCACAACTAGATTTACCCCATTTGAATTGATTTATGGAAATAAATCCCTATTGTCGATTGATTTTGAATAAAATACCTTCAGGATGGTAGAAAAATTAAATTTATACCTCACTACAGCAAAACGAGAATGACTTCTCCAAATCAATGGTTTAGATGAGTTCAAATTACGGGCTCTCATGCATAGTAAGGCAGTCAAATTACAGAGGAAGGTTTGCCATGAAAGACACATTAGAGAGAAAGCCTTCGAAGAGGGCGAGTAGGCCCTCATTTATAATTTAAGGTTCAATGATTTCAAATTTAAAGTGAGGACAAGGTGGTTGGGCCCCTGTCTAGTGGAAAAATGTTATGAAAATTGGTCTGTCCAAATGAGAACAATTGATGAGGAAGTATTCCATTGATTTTCAATGGTTATTGGTTGAATTTATATAAGAATACTTTATCAAAAGAGGATTTTATTAGTTCAATAAGTAAGGAGATAAATTTAATTGTGGGCCTCACAACCCTCTATCCATACAGCCTCTGATTCGCAAGAGAAGGAAAAGAAAAAATAAAACAAAAAAGGGGAGAAAAAAATAATAAATATAAAAAAATAACGAATAAAACTTCTAGGTGAAAACCTCAATGAGAAACCTAAGGTCAAATATAGAGTTGAAAACCTCCAAGAGGCATCCTAGGAGAAAAAAAGAAGAAGAGGAAACATAAAAAAAAAAATTCCCTAGGTGAAATCCTCCTTTGAGGTACCTTCGAGAGGCATCCCAAGAGAAAAGAAAGAAGAAAAAAAAAAAAAAACCGAGGTAAAAACCTCCTTTAAGGCACCTAGGGGATGCTTGTAGAATTAAAACCTCTCTAGAGGCATCTTGTAGGTCCCCCCCCCCAAAAAAAAGGAGTGAAATATATGATAAAAGAGGAGGAGAAAACAACATAGAGGTAAAGGAGCCCTTACACTAGTTCTTCTAGAAAATCTTTGCAAGGTTCCAATCATAGTTAAAGAACAACATCAAAGGGAATTAGGTGGTCCACATTCCACTTTTACACTTCCCAATATAACCTCCTCAATATCATTTTTCACTCCATCCATCTCTCTACATTACTCCATTATTAGGCACCCCACCTCAATTATTCCTCAATCCTTCAGTTGCTATATGATTATTTTTAACTAGTATATAGGATTGACTAGAATTACTACAGGATTGAGATCAACATAGTAAAATGGTAATATGTCATGTTATTCTTGGGGAAATGAAGGGATAGGTTCAAAATGCCTCCATCAAATTTCATCAACATCACTTAGCCATTCATTCCATGCAAAACTTCACCCTTGTTCATGAAAAAACTCTATTTTTTCCACTTCTTCACAAATTCTCACCACCATTATAGTTTCCAGTCCCTTTCAATAGGCTCACCATGAATTATAAAAGACTATGATTATATTCCACAAATTAGATTGTGATTTTTTAAGGGTCTATGTGACGGCTACAAGAAACAAATCCAATCTTGTAGGAGCCTACACAAACCGTATATAACCATAGCCAAAAACACATGGCAGCTCTTCAATGAAAAATTTTCCATTCAAAAGCATCGAGAGACCATCCTTAAGATATGAGGAGCACACAACGCTCACTAGGAGAAGATACAGGGGAATTTATCACCTTCAACAAGATTAGATCGATCCCTGAAAAACTTATATCAGAAGACTTCACCCATACATACACACAATAGAGAATACTTATAAAAAAATTATATGTTTTGTGCATAAAAGGACTAGTATGAGAGATAAAACCACCATAGGCCAACATATCCATATCTAAAGTAGCATGCATGCATTAACATTAGATAAAAATCACCAGGAAGTCTCAATTAGGACACTCCTTGCCTCTTCCTTTAAGCGAATAATGGTTCAAAATTATTTTTTATGGATGAGGGAAAAATATTATAGGATGGAGGTGGCTAGTAAACTTAGCCAACCTCACACATTTAAATTGAAATTCACTAACCTTTCATGAAATTTGGAAAATTAAACGAAAGGGGGGGTAATGAGTATGAGGAGTGGGCAAAAAGGGTCTGAAAAATGAAATATGTTTATGAAAGGTAGGAGCCAACTCACGAAGTGTGTTGATCCTAGTACCACAAGAGGAAATAAAAAAGGATAGGTGTGACGTTAGTTGTACGAAGAATCCAATTCCAAAAATTAATGGAGAGGCCACTAAGGCATCGAGAGGTGAGATAACTGTAAGTAGGGGGTCCCTAAGGTGCTACAGAGAAGTTACTTGGTCAACTAGGAGGTGTCACAAGGTCAAAAGTAAGTATTACAGGATCATAGGAATATGCTATAATATTATAGAACAATGGCTACAAGATGAGGCCAAGAAAGGAAATATGGTCATAATTGACAAATGGCTTCCTCCAAATACCCAAAATAATTAATAAATAACCTGGGGAAGAGTAAGTAGTGTTTGTATCACCAAATTTCATTATCAAGAGGATTTAACTGAAATTCCGCCTCTGTAGACATCTTGTCGAAAATCCTTATCAATTTTTTTTTTGTGAGATTGGTAGGAATACATCTTCAGCATGTCAAACATATCACCCAAGTTAGGGTGATAAATTAAACCAGTGACTTCACGTCACTCGATCACCATCTATGCAAGACACCATGGGCAAATCCCTGTAGAATTGAGTTTCTGAAAAAATTATGCAGGAGGCAAGGTGAAATCTGTCATATTCTACTTGAATTTTTTCCTATAATTTTGTTTCCTCTGAAGAGAAGTATAATTCCAACCTTCTCTTCCCTGCCTTGAAACCCTAGGCTTCTCAAAAAACAACCTCCATAAAAACATTCTTCGATAATTTTGAGGAAACAATTGTAGAAAACATGGGAGGGGGTTTCAATATAATGGATCCCATAGACACTCAAAAAATCCATAAACATCCTCCTTTCATCGATATCTTCCTAGGGCACCAATGGTTGAGGTTCTTTGAAAAATTGAACGGGTATGATGATGAGATAACCCAAGAATTTTCCATGACTATTCACTCTCAAGGGGAAGACAACACCACCAATATTTTTAGGGGGATTTCCATCCATGTGAATGTAGAAAACATTAGAATAATATTCACCATACCATTTGTGGTAAAATGGGGAAAGGAAGATAGAATATAAGGTGCCACAACCAAGAAAAATAAAAATGTCTTCTTCCCCGAGGAGAAGCACATTGAAGACAAAAATGGAGTAAGAAGGGAGAGCCTCCCTCACCCTTGGGATGAAGTGGACTATGACATCCTTCAGTACATATATTGTAGACTCAATTTGAGTGTTATATATATGTATCAATCTAGGATATTGTATGAGATAGGGTTCGAAATATAATTTCCCATTCCAATGAGGCTCAAAAGGGATTGAAATAAATGATAAAAGAGGAGGAGAAAACAACGCAGAGGTAAATGAGCCCTTACACTAGTTCTTCTAGAAAATATTTGGAAGGTTCCAATCACAGTTAAAGAACAACATCATAGGGAATTAGGCGGTCCAGATTCCACTTTTACACTTCCGAAGATAACCTCCTCAATATAGTTTTTCACTCCATCCATCTCTCTACATTACTCCATTATTAGGCACCCCAACTCAATTTTTCCTCAATCCTTCAGTTGCTATGTGATTATTTTTAACTACTATAGGATTGACTAGAATTACTACAGGATTGATATCAACATAAGAAAATGGTAATATGTCTTGTTCTTCTTGGGGAAATGAAGGGATAGGTTCACAACGCTTCCATCACATTCCATAAACATCACTTAGCCATTCATTCCATGCAAAAATTCACCCCTTTTAAGAGAAAACTCTACTTTTTTCCACTTCTTCACAAATTCTCACCACCATTATAGTTTCCAGTCCCTTTCAATAGGCCCACCATGAATTATACAAGCGTATGATTATATTCCACAAAGGATATTGTGATTTTGTAAGGGTCTATGTGACTGCTACAAGAAACAAATCCAATCTTGTAGGAGCCTACACAAACCGTATATAACCATAGCAAAAAACACATGGCAGTTCTTGAATGAAAACTTCGCCATCCATAAGCATTGAGAGACCATCCTTAAGATATGGGGAACACACAATGCTCACGAGGAGAAGATACAGGGGAATTTATCACCTTCAACAAGATCAGGTTGATCCTTGAAGAACTTATATCAGAAGACTTCACCTAGACATACACACAATAGAGAATACTTATAGAAAAATTATATGTTTTGTGCATAAAAGGACTAGTATGACAGATAAAACCTGCATAGGCCAGCATATCCATATATAAAG